>CM053597.1:81709567-81753113 GCA_028646575.1 Pseudocheirus occidentalis
TTCCAGTGATCAGACAAGACCACCTCCCTAAGAGGTCCATTCTGTCTTCAACCAGTTCTAATTGTTATTTCATTCACCATGATACACAACTGAAATGTGCCTGTCTCAAAATCTGACAAACTGGCAAACTTTCCATTTGCATTAACTACTCCATCTAGTTTCAAAAACTAAATGAAGATGGCTTCAAAATCCACCTGTAGACTCTTCCACTATCCTGGATTCTGGACCTACAATTTCTTGACCTCAGGGAAATTCCATGAAAAGAAAACCTTCCCACACCCGAAATTCACTTTGCCCAAAGAAATTCCATCACCTTCACCTTCTCATGGTTCTTTTTCTTTCAAGTACTATTTCTTATACCATTATTAGCCCCATTGTCCAATCATAAACCTGAACTCATCTAGTCACTAATTCACTTTATACTCCAATTAAAATGCAAAGGAGCCTGAATTGTGAGTCAGGGGTCCAGTGCTCCAACTCTGACTGTCCTTCTTTCTTCTCATGTAATTAAACTTAAGTTACTTCTTAAACTCAGTAGACCTCATTTTTCTCATCTGTAAAATGATAAGATTGAATTAATGGCCTCTCCAGTGCCTTTTGGGTCTAAATTAATGATAATATGATAAAATATGCAATATTTTCCCACTTCCCTGCTTTTGTTCAAACTCTCCTCTTTCTGTAAATTACCCTTTCTCCTCATAGTTCCGATGTCTTGTAATTCTACCAAACCTTTCAAGATACCTATTCTGTTCTCTTACTCCTCTTAGTCACTCATTCCAAGGAGGTTGAGGGTTTTCATTGTTCTCTAAATGTTTGTAGGTTCTTGTGTATACCTCCATTCTGATCTAACTATGAACACTATTGCATGTTATTTCCATACATATCCTGTCTCCACTTTTAGGTGAAAGACAGCTTTATAGTGCAAATAGAGTTGTCTTTTTTCTCTTCACCTTTCTTGATGATTATTCCGATGACTTGTCCATATCAAGTGGTTCATAAAGATATACTGAATTTTACTAAATTAGAGTTCTGCTGGGACCATCCTATTCAAAACCTTTGCCAAAATCTTAGATTAAATGGTGTCAGAAAAGAAGATACCATCTTACCCATGGCATTGCTGTTGAGCAGGAGCACTCCATGGGCATTGCCATCCTCTTCCAGACCCATGTAATAGGGGTGAACACCATAGGAATTCAACTTATACTAGATCAGCGGGAGAAAAGACATCAGTCATGGTTACACGCAAAAAAACCCCACAAATGAAAATTAATAATTAAGCTCGATCTATAATCTTCCTTGGAGGAGGTTTGAGCTTTCAAGGAAAAGGAAGAATGATAGGGTAATTCAATTCAATAAGTATTTATATGTGGGTAATTCAGATTTATAAGATCATCAGTAGAACTCCATAAACTTGTATAAACTAATCTTGAAATAGGACCAAAGAAAATAGTATGTACGAATAACTACAAGCCATATAATACTCTAATTGCTAACACTTACCCCTGGGGGCTGGTCTCGAGAAAACATTCCCCATGTGTGCCAGTTCATGTCCCTCCGGAATGTCGTGTGCTCAGTTTCCCCAAAGCCATAGATGTAATGGGATGGCAGGCGGGTGGAGATACGTAGGAACATGTCATTAAAGGTAAAGCCAGGGACCTGGGAATCCCAACTGAAACACAAGAGAAGAGGAGGAGTCTAAGGAGGGTTGAAGAATGCTTGTGGTGTGCATCCCTATTACAAGGATATGCAGCATAACTATAATTAACCCAACTTCATTTAATAGACTTCAGGATAAAGAACGTTGTTGAAGTATCTGTTTCTTTGACTACCAGGGCTCTCACTTTAGAGGTGGTTTTAGGAAGTAGCCTTTAGATATGAGGGCAAGGGGGCTTAGTACAGTAGAAAAACCTAGGATGATACAACAACAACAAAAAAGTAGATGAAATAGTTCCTATCGTTAGGAAGCTCACAAGCTAGACAAAGAGATAAGATATTTGTAACACAAAACTATTGAGAATGATATTAGAAATGTGACAAAGTCAATATAATCACATGTGCTTGAGGCAGCTAGCTGAAACAGGGGATTAAATGCTCCACCTAAAGTGAGGAAAACCTATATTCGCATCCAGCTTCTCACACTTCCTAGCTATGTGATCATGGACAAGTCATATAATTGCTGTTTGCCTCAGTTTCCTCATTTGTAAAATAAATCTCTATGTTGCCGTAATAACATTACTCAATAACAGCCCCTGCCTCCCAGGGTTGTTATAGGGATCAAATGAAATAACAATTGCTCAGCATCCAACACATAGTGAGTGAGTGCTGTATTAGTGTTGTTGTTGTTGTTGTTGGATTTTTAAAATATCCTTATCCCTAAAAAGAAAATGCAAATTCATTTACTCCTCTCCTTGGCATTTCCTTCCCTTCCCTACAATAACGTTGTCTTCCTCCCAATTAATTGCGGTAAACCTGCTGTCTCTTAGGGAAGCCCACGTTGGTCTTCTGATAACGATCCAATTTAACAACACGACCTCAGTCTAACAACAAGACCCCCTATGACCTCTGGGGAATTAAATCAAGCTTCTGGTAAAGTTGAGGACCTGAGAAAATAGTACCTGAAAAGAACCTGTTTATTATTGTTCTTGCTTTATTAGGATAAATCATTGTTCTTGGTTTGCCTTTTCCTGGGTTATGAAAAGATTGATCTTTTCATCAAGTTTTACAAATTCCATTTGAAAGAAACCCCAGTAACAACTGGTCTTGGTCTTCCCTGAATCTAGTTATTTACAAAGCTTAATCTCACTCTATTCTATATCAGGAGACTTTAGAGGGTTGTGTTCCCTATTTATGGTAGATGGTTTTCTCATTTTTGTCATGAGAAATAACAATAAATAGTGATTTTCCAGATCTTATACTTGACATAATGATTTATATATATATATATATATATATATATATATATATATATATATGTATATATACACATTCATACGTACACACACAGACACACACACATATATGTACATATATATATATATATATATATATGAACTTTCTTCCAATCTGAATGTATATCAGATTTAGTTTTAACATTTTTACCATCACTGCTAGGTCTATATCCCAAAGACATCCAAAAAAGGGGGAGAGGACCTATTTGTACAAAGAATGTTTTCAGCAGTTTTTTGTGGTGGCTAAGAATTAGAAATCAAAGTTGTGCGCATGAGTTGGGGAATGACTAAAGAAGCTGTGCTATATGATAGTGATGGAATATCATTTAGCTATGAGAAATGACAAGCAGGATGATTTCAGAAAAACCTGGAAAGATTTACTTGAACTGATATGTAGCGAAGTGAACAGAACCAGGAAAATGCTATACACAATAACACCGTATTGTACAATGAAGAACTGTGAATGACTTAGCTTTTCTCAGCAATACAATGATCTAAGACACTCCTAAGGGACTAGTGGTGAAGAATGCTATCTCCCTCCAGAAAAAGAACTGATATTATTTGAATACAGACTGGAACATGCTACTTTTCACTTTCATTTTTTTCTTTTAAATGAGATTTCTTATACAAAATTACTAATATCAAAATGCTTTACACAATTGTACATGCATAACCTATGTTTGATTATTTGCCATGGTGAAGGGGTTGAGGTATGGGAAGGTAGGTGGGATAGAATTTGGACCTCAAAACTTAAAAATGTTTTAAAAATTTAAAAATATTGATGAGGAAATTGAGAAAATAGAGATTGTCCGTAGCTTTACATAGAATTTAAAGTGAGTGTCTTAATGTATACCCAGGCATCTCCTTGACAGGTTCTCTAGCTTTTGTGGGTCATGGACCCAAAAGGCATAATATATTTTAACAAATTTATACAGATTTTGGAGGTGGAAGGGGAAGAGACAATGACAGTTTCCTCCCACAGTGATATTTCCATCATCATGGAATTCTTGACTGGAGTCACGTAAGACATAGCATAATACCAATGAGAGCTGAAAAGAAGTCTTACACATTCTCTAATCCAATTACCTCCTTGTATGGATTAAAAAAACCAAAGCCAAGGTATGTAAAGTGATGTATAACTTCCCAGAAGTACAATGTATTTGCACTTGTTCAAATATTGAAGACTTGACCCATTCCACTATTCCAGAAATCAAGGTCAAGTAAAAATTCTGATTGTGCATTTCTTTTACCATATATACGGAGCAGAAAACTACTTACATCACAGTGCCTGTACTTTTTCGGCGAATTTCAATTCCAAATGGGTTTTCCTTGATGGTCACCTCATAGAGAAGATTTTCAGGCTGGCTGACGGGAGAGCTTGGAATATTTAAGGGCACTGGGACTTCATACCTTTTGTTGTTGGCATCATAGATCTAGGAAAACAGAACAACTTGAGGCTCATATATTCATGGTGTTAGAACTAAAGTCTCAGGGCCAGAAAACTTTTCAGGGAAAGACATGGATATATATATATATATCAAGACACTCACTTTAAGTTTTATAGAAGGCTATGAATAACTTCTGTTTTGTTAGTTTCCTCATCAATAAAAAATTTAAAAACTAAGCCTGATTTGTATCCAGATTGCAAAAAAGTTAAAAAAAATGATTTCTTTTCATTTTCCCAGTTGAATACCGATCTGATTCTGATTCTATGACTTCTGAGGTTGTATCTACTTTTAGCCCTGAAATAAGCTATATATGGCTAGAGGAGTACTTTCATTCTCCCTCTGCTTTTCAAGTATACTTTCATCACTTCATTTTAATTAGAAGGCTGATAAAAAAAAACCACTCTTGTAGTTCTACTTGTCAATAAACTACAATTTATTTGTCACTCTCAAAGTCTTATTAGATTTCATCAAGTATTTAGATCTTCAAGTATTATGACTATTAGACTGTTAGATCTTAGAGTGTAAAAACTGTCTTACTTTTCTATTTTAGTTCCAGTCCTTGACATATTGTAAGTACTTAATAAGTATCTTTTTATTAATTAATTCATTCATTCATTTTTGTGAAGTTAAAAATTCTGTTAAACAATTCTCACTGTACAGATGAAACTGTGGACAAAAGATCTGTGAATTTCCCAGGTAATCTCTAATGTCCTATCTAGTTCTAAATCTATGATCCTGTGATTTTTCTACACACAAACAAAGATATGAACTTGAACTTATAGGAAGATAATTTTAGTAGAACATTCCTCCAGCCAAATATTTCACTTTGGTGTCTGCATTACCAAGGTTGACAATTCAAAAGCCCAATTCAGATCTCAAACTTTATTTTGAGGGTGTCATAGGAGAGGTTAATTAGTTTAAATAACACTAACAGATTATGAGCTCCTTGATAGAATTGCTGTCTGTCTTCCCCAGCACTTCTCCAGTGCTTGCTTAGCACAGGGTCTCAATACACATGAACGAGTATTATTAGTTGAGTTTCAAGAAAAAAAGCAATTGCTTTGGGTTGCGGATGATCAGCAATAACAAGTGAATTTTCTATTGTGCTTTAAAATCTACAAATGCTTTACCTACATATTCTCATTGGAGGCTCACCATAACTCTTCAAATTACATCTTGTAATCTAGATATTAGTATATGTGTTTAACATGCAATGAAACAGAAATTTAGAGAGACTAATTATTAATTATGACCACATCTGTGGTCATACAGCTAACAAACAAAATGATCGTAAGTCCAAAACTCTACTCAATATGCCATGTCTCAATGAAACAGGGGTGAATTTTATTCTAGTTCTTAAAACATACTCATTTGTATTTAGATTGGAGGAGACAAAGGATTCTTCTAATAACATATTTATGATAATGGTGATTTGTATATGCAATTAATGATTTAATCCATTCACAAGAATCATTGATGTCCTCCTATAGATGTTAGGTTGATATTGAAGATGTTGATATTGAAAATTGAAAGAACTTATTCATTTATAGAAACAAGCTTTTCTCAAAAAAGAAAGGTTTTTTTTTTTTGCTTTAATTTTTGGGGAGAAGACAGCTAGGTGGCACAGTGAATAGAGCACTGGAGTCAGGAGGACCTGAGTTCAAATGTGACCTCACACACTTAACACTTACTAGCCATGTGACCTTGGGAAAGTCAATTAACCCCAAATGCCCTGCCTTCCTCCTCCAAAAAGTAAAAGAAAACTGGGGGAGGAAATTTCTAATAAGCAGGCAAAGATGCTTCCTTTTGAAAGATCAAATAATGAAGTAGAAATAAAATCATTATGTTATATGTCTTAGCTTCTTTTTTTGGAGGGCAATTGGAGTCAGATGGCTAGGTTTTGTGTTAAGTGTCTGAGGCCAGATTTGAACTCAGGTCCTCCTGACTCCAGGACCGGTGCTCTATTCACTGCACCACCTACCCACCCTGTGCTATATGTCTTAGGCACATCCTTCCCATCTATTTTTATGCTACCTATCCCTCAAACAGCACTTCCACCCTGACCTATTCTTCTATATATCCTATAGCCCTTTGTCTTTCATAACAGACTTACTGCAGTTACCATTCCCTGCCTTTGACTGTTCTCTGTTTATGAATAGATTGCGATCCTAGCTCTTGGCTACTTCTATGCCTCACAATGCCTAATCAGATTCCTCACACATACTAGATATTAAATCAGACTACTTGATCCTTGAAAACTTCTCTATTAACAAGAGCTATAAGGTAAGTGTACCTTAAACTGTAGCATGTAATTTCTATGGAATGTTGCATCCAATCGGAGCTGGTCAATGGGTGTGGAAGGGTAATGGTTGACCTCTGCATTTCGGGAGATGTCTGCTGTTAGGCCCTCTGGTGTCTCCTGAATATTACTAGCAGTATAATAGTATTTGGTGATGTAGCAATAGGGGACTCCTGTAGAACTGGTTGGCTGAAAGGAAAAAAAATATTTTAGACAATAATCAGAACCATGAAATATGTAAGGAAAGGCATATCTAGCTCTTGTCTCCCTCAAACCATCATACAGAGCTTCTCAGGGGGAAATGTCCCAAATTTTGTGAATTTTTCAATTAAATTGAATAGTTTTCAATCAACAAATCTTCCTTCACTCCCTTCTACCTCCCCTCCCACTCAACTGAGCAAGAAAAAAACCAAAACCTTTTATAAACGAGTATAGTCAAGCAAAATAAATGCCCAGTAGGCAGATTATTAAATTGTAGAAGGGAGAAAAGTGAAAAAAGACTGGAAAGATATGGAAAAAAGCCAGATGGTAAAGTGCTTTAAATTCCTAAGAGAAATTGATGTCTGATCCTAGATATAATGGTGAGCCACTGGAATTGACTTAGTGTGTGTAAGAGGGTGAGGAGGTAGGAAAGGTGACATGGTATAGACTTGTACTTTAGGGAACCCACTTCACAAGCTTTGAGGAGGCCAGATTTAAGTAGGGAGAGACTTGAGGCAGGCAGACTATTTACTAGACTAGAGAAACGCTTCAAAAAAGTGATGATGAGGGCTTCAACCAGAGTAGTCGTTATGTGAATGGAGAGAAAGGGATCGATGAAAAAGATTTGCTAAAGGCAAGCAGTTTGTGACTTATGAGTGAGTGAGAGGCTGAAGATGAACCTGAGAATCTGGGTGACCAGAACAGCAAGGGTGCCCTTGACAATGATGAGCAAGTTCAGAGTGAGGTGGGGGTGTTGGGAGTAAAGATAATGAGTTCTATTTTGGATATTATGAGTTTGAGGGGCCTATGAGATAAAGAGAGAGACTATGAATAGATACACATACACATACACATACACATACGCATACACATACACATACATACACCTACACATACACATATAAATACACATATTCATACACATACACGTATACATACAATACACATACACATATACATACACATACACATACATATACACATACACATACACGCACATGCACATGCACATACACATACGCATACACATACACATACACATACACACATCTGGAAATCATTTGTGGATGAAGATACAGCAAAGGAGACTGAGGAGAAGTCATGCAAGTTAAGAGGAAAACCAGGAGAAAGCAGTGTCAGGAAAACCCAGAAAGAACAGAGTTCCAGTAGAAGTTAATCAACAACAAAAAAAGCTCAAAAAAATAATAAATTTTTAAAAAGAAAATAATCAACAGGGTCAAATGCTACAAAAAAGTGAAAAGGCAAAAAGTCTGTGAAAAAGTCGTTAGATATGGCAGTAAGAAATCATTGGTAAATTTGGAAAAGAGAGCAGTTTTAGCTGAATGAGAAGTTCGGAAGCTTGTACTACAGAAGTTTAAAAAAAACTAAGAAGAGAAGAAATGGAGTCTCAAGTATAGACAGCTTTTCAGTGTTGCTGAGAAGGAAAGAAATAAGACAATAGTTAAAAGAGATGGGAGGATCTGGTGTAGATATTTAAGGATGAGGAAGACATGGGCATATTTGTAAGGCTTATGGAAGGAGCAATAGAAAGGAAGGAGAGGACTGGATTAGAAAGTGGGGATTAGAGCTGGAGCAATCTTCTGGGGAATGTAGGGGAGGATAAAATCAAAAGTGCATGTAAAGGAGTTGACCTTGTCAAGGAGAAGGGCCACCTCTTCATAAGAGACTGGAGTGAAAGAGAAAATAGCAACAGATGATGTCAGAGTCACATGAGATGAGAAGAGAAGATGTAACTCTCAGCATTAGCCTCAGTTTTTTTGTGGAAGTATGAAATGAGGTCCTCAGTTTAGGTCCTGCATAGGAGGGATTCCTGATAGTCTTGAAGAGAGATAACAGGGGCGGCTAGGTGGTGCAGTGAATAGAGCACTGGTCCTGGTGTCAGGAGGATTGAGTTCAAATACAGCCTCAGACACTTAACACTTACTGTGTGACCTTGAGCAAGTCACTTAACCCCAATTTCCCTGCCTTCTCCCCTACAAAAAAAGCAATGAGAGAGAGAGAGAGAGAGAGAGAGAGAGAGAGAAGGAGAGAGAGAGAGAGAGGGAGAGAGAGAGGGAGAGAGAGAGACAGAGAGAGAGACAGAGACAGAGAGAGAGAGAGAAAACAGAATTTGGATCAGCCAATATGGTGAGAGAGAGAACAAACAATTCAGGTAGGAGTAGGACTGATTGCTGCAGTGAAGGCCCAGTTGAGAATAGATAACATAAGCTTACAGTGGATGAGATCAGCATGTTTCCATGACTTCCTGAAGCTTTATTAAGTAGCATGAGAAAAATGGAGGGAGATGGTAGAGGTAATCCAAAGCTAGATAGAGTCTGACAAGGCATGATCTGTGAAAAGGCAGAGTATTTAAGAAAAGACAGTCATGGAGAGCAGAACTTGTTCATCCAGGGGGTTAGGAAGAGAAGAGAATACAGACAGTGTAGCAGTGAAGGCCTAGGAAAGAGAGTTCCTGAGTGAGGACAAAGAATCGGGAAGGGATCATAAGGTACATATAAAGACATACATAGGTACTACCGGCATTATTATCCTCATGTTGTAGACAAGCTATTAAGGCTCAGATATGTTAGATAACTTGCCCATCCCGGAGTTAGTCAGCATTTTACCATTTTAACTCAATTCTTTCCAGGTTTCAGTTCCCACAGCTTGGTGGCACAAGGGATAGAGAGCCAGCCCTCAAGTCAGGAAGATTCATCTTCCTGAGTTCAAATCCACCCTCAGACATTTACTAGCTGTATGACCCTGGGCAAGTCAGTTCACCCTATTTGACTCAATTTCCTCATCTGTAAGATGTGTTGGAGAAGGAAATGTTAAACTTCTACAGTATTTTTGCCAAGAAAACCCACACAAAGTCAGACATGACTAAGAAATGACTGAACAACAATATTGATGCTACTACACTGCACCATCTTTTGCTTCTCCTTTCATCCCCATTGGCAATCTCCTTCTCTTTGGAACCTTTGGCTCTAGTTTCTTGATTTAGAAACTAAATGTAATCTGATGAGATAATAAACATGGAGCTGAGCTTCTTAATGAAATAATAAAGCCTATATACTGACATAACAGAAGTCATATGTGGATATCAGAAGTGAACATTTTGACCAGTGGTCTTTCCCTAATCAACTGTGTGAATGACATCACATAATGAATGAATCCCACAAAAAATCAAATTTGCTCCCTAGCATACCTGCTCAAGGGAGATAATTTGGGAAGAAAAGAAAAAGGTGTGACTCAGTCTATTTCTCTATACCACTGTAGTGTCAAATACTCATGCATAAAGAAGAGATTCTCTATTGACATGTGTGGAAAGAGATAGATCTGGGATGGCCTAAGGACAAGAAGCCCCTCCAAATACAACCATCCTTTATGCACTGACTCTTTTACTCAATCATCTAGATTTGAAGCTTATAAGTTTCTGCATTGGGGGAAGAAGGGAGACATAAACTCCTATATGTTCACTTAATTTTGATTATCTCAGTTCCTTCCTAGAATCTCTATGATAGATGAGGCCACAGCAGTGAAAAGGAAAGACTTCAGGGTAATTCAGCTGCTTGCAAAGACTAAATTGCCCCTACTCTGGTTGCTTGTGTCCAAGATAGCAACTTGTCTTTGTACAACTTCCCTTTCCAATTCTGTTGTTGTTTTTCAGCCAGTTTTCAGTTGTGCCCAACTCTTTGTGACCATACTTGGGGTTTTCTTGGCAAAGATAATATAATGGTTTGCCATTTCCTTTTCCAGCTCATTTTACATTTGCAGAACTGAGGCAAACAGGGTTTAAGGGACTTGTCCAAGGTCACACAGCTAGTAAGTATATAAGTCCAGATTTGAATTCAGGTCTTCCTAATTCCAGACCCAGCATTCTATCCTTTGCCACCTAGTTGTTCTACCTAACCTTTATCTATACAGGATCACAAAATTCTATGATCATAGACCTGGAGCTGGAAGGGAGCTTAGAGATCAAAGTCCAACTCTCTAATTTTACAGATGAGGAAACTGAGGCCAGGTTTCTAGGTGAAGCGACTTGACATCGTATAGTTAATAAGTGTCTGAGTCAATATTTGAATTGTTGTCTTCCTGACTTCAAGTCCAACATTCTATCTACTATGTCAGGCTGATTTTAGAGCAGGTCAGAGGAAAAGAAAGAATCACCATAAGAACAGGATGAAATGGAAGTAAATTAGGATGGCAGGTGAGGGTGGGAGGTGTATGTGTTTATGTTAATGTGTATGAGAGCCTTTGCACGATCTTACCTCCCAGGTACAGTCACGCAAATTACAGTTTTCTTCATTAGAACCATCTTCATCAGGGTAGCAGTCAAATTTTTCTGTGTCTATGAGACTTGTGAACCACTCCACCGTGTACTGCTTCCCCAGCTCAAGATCAAGTCCTGTGATGTGAAATACCTGTAAGAACAGAAGCAATTTGTTAATAAAAAACTACCGCTGAAATCAGCAATTAGAAAAATCAGTTAACTAAATCAATTCTGGTGCAAAAATGTAATGTTATGGCAACATAAGGAAAGATAAATATGAAAAATTCAAAGAAGCATGAGAAAAAAATCATGCAAAGTTAAAAAAAAGAATACAAGAAAAGAATAAAGATAATTACTATACAAATGTAAAAGGAAAGAATAAAAAATAAATAAAACTTAATACTGTGTCATTATAACAACCAACGATGTCCTCAGAAAGGAGGTGAGAAAAATGCCTTTTCCTCCTTTTTTTTTGCAAATGTGGGTCTAAAAAGGCATTAAACAATGTCAGAATTGGGTGATGTGTTGGTTTTGCTGAGCTATTTTGTTTCTCTTTCTTTTTCTATTATTTATTACAAAGGACATCTCTCTAGGTAGGGAAGTGAGAGTGGTGTTTATAAGTTAAGTTAAAAATGAAAAGTACTTTCCTTTCTAGCCCAATACAAAGTCAACTCTCCTCACCACAAGGCCTACGTCATTGCCAGCTTTACGGTCACTTTTCCTTTCTTCTCCTGTCATAACAGGGTCTGCCTACTGAAATCTAATTTCATGAAAAATCAGTGATATGGAAAGGAGATGATTTTAGTCTAAACAAAGTGGAGTCATTGGGGGTGGCTAGGTGGCACGGTGATTAGAGCACCGGCCCTCAGACATTTAACACACACACACACAAAAAACCCCAGCTGTGTGACCTTAGGCAAGTCACTTAACCCCAATTGCCCTCCAAAAAGAAAAAAAAATAACAACAACAACAACAAAGTGGAGTCATGCTTTTAATCATTCCTTCATCATGACACAGCAGAAATAGTCAAAATAATATTGATTTAGAACCCAGAGAGCTTGCTTTCAATGTTTGCCTCTACTACTTACTACCTGGAGAACCCTGGACAAGTTGCTTGATCTCTCTGGATGGACCTCAGGTCCCTCCTCTATACAACGAGGTTCTTGGATGACATGATCCATTCTAGCTCAAAATATGTGATTCCACTGGAACCCTAAAATGATAGTTTGATCCCTGACACCAGGAATATAAATAAAGATTTAGCATCTTTAAAGTCTCTGATTATAGGATTGATTTCAGGTTAAGACCAAGACTTAGAAAGCTTGAAAGAACAGGAGGAAAATTACAAGGAAAATATTAAGCTGAAAAACAAATGTGGTCTTTGTATAGAATTCATTATTAAAATTACATCCTCTGAATAGTTTTACCATAGTGATATGGAGGATGACATTGTTTTATTTTGTGAAATTCCATCCTACTAGCCTGATAATCAGATACCATGATTTTTCAGCAATTAAGGGAAATTAAGTATATTCACTTAGGCATCTTGGTTCTATAATGGACAGAACAATAGCTCTGGAGTGAGGAAGACCTGAATTCAATTCTGGTCTCAGACACATACTACCTGTGTGACCTTGGGCAAATCACTTCACCTTCATTTGTCTCAGTTCCAATGGGGATCATAACAACACATATCTTGCTTGCAGAGTTGTTAGGTGGATCAAATGAGACATATTTGTAAAAAGCACTTAGCACAGTGTCTGGCATATAGTAGCTATATAATAATGCCTATTATATAAGTATATAAATGCTTATTACCTTCTCTATTTCCACTTGTACTAATGTTGTCTCTCATCATGTAGTGTTATAATCACTTCCCCTGCTTCTCTAATCTCCTTTGTAATGAATAGGATCTCATTTTAAAAGTTGAGTGGAGGGAGGTCAGCTAGGCAGCACAGTGAATAGAGCACCAGCCCTGGAGTCTGGTCTCAGGCACTTGATGCTAGCTCGTGACCTTGGGCAAGTCACAACCTCAAATGCCTTGCCTTTCCCCTCAAAAGACTGAGGAGAGGAACAGGAGGAACAGGAATCAAATAAATCTTGAATATTCAGGGGTCTTATGGAAGGTTGCAGTTAGAAATCATGGTTACAAAAAATTTCTCAGAAAAAATAAATAATCTGTAAACTTAAAGAAAAAACTATCCAGCAAAGAGAGCAGCATAAATTTCTCTAATGATAAGGCATATTCTTGTTTCACAAATTTTTAAACATCAAGTCAGATAAATAAAATATGCTTTTGTGATCCAGGTTACTGAAAAAAAATAGTATTTTAAAAATCAAAGGAAATGACCTGAGTAGAACAGATGAACTCTGAGCTTCTTTCCAGCTGAAGATATGTGATCACATGATAAAGGAGACAAACATTTTTGGGGTGTTTCTTGTGACCTCACATTTAGGAAGAAGCTATTTTAGTCCTTGAATCAATAACTAATTGAAAAGAAAGCTATGAGAAAAGAGACAAATGATCTCTAAAGCTCTAGATCCTAGAATATCTGTATAATGTATCTACATTCAGACTTCTATGCATAAAAACTATCTGGAATTATCAACAACATAATGTTACATCGTATATAATCCTCTGTCTACTGAGGGTTTCTTTTAATTTTTTTTATTTCATGTAAAAAACAAATTTTATCATTTTTTTATTTTAAATTTTGAGCTACAAATTCTTTCCCTCCTATCTTCCCTTTCCGTGTTCCTGAGACAACAAGCAATTTGGTATAGATTATACATGTGAAGCTACACAAATATAAAAGTCTTTTTTTTACAGTATGCTTTGATCTGCTTTCATATCCCATCAGTTCTTTCTCTGGAGGTGGATAGCATTTTTCATTATAAATCCTTCAGAATTGTCTTGGATCACTGTATTGCTGAGAATGGCTAACTCATACATAATTATGATACAATGTTGCTGTTACTGTGTACAATGTTCTCCTGGTTCTGCTCACTTCACTTTGGATAAATTCATGTTAAGTCCTTCCATGTTTTTCTGAGAGCATCCTGCTCTGCGTTTCTTGTAGCACATTGGTTTTCCATCTCACTCATATACCACATCTTATTCTGTTATTCCCCAGTTGGTGAGCATCTCCTCACTTCCCAGTTACTTGCTACCAGAAAAAGAGATGCTATAGATATATCTGTAGAAATAGATCTTTTTCCTTTTAGTAAAAATCTCTTTGTGATACAGACCTAGTGTTGGTACACGTGAGTCAAAGGGTATGCATACTTTTATAGCCATTTCGGCATGGTTAGAAATTGCTCTCCAGAATGGTTGGAGCAGTTCGCAACTGCACCAGTAATTCAGTGTCCCAGCTTTTGGACATCACCTCCAACTTCTGTCATACTAGCTAATCTAATAGGTGGGATGTGGTGCCTCAAAGTTGTTTTAATTTGTATTTTTTTAATCAACAGTGAAGAGCATTTTTAATATGACTATAGACAGTTTCAATTTCTTCATCTGAAAGCTGTCTGTTCATATCCTTTTGACCATTTATCAATTGTGGAATGACTTGCATTCTTATAAATTTGACCCCATTATTTAAGGCCTTTATCAGGGAAATTTTCTATAAAAATTTTTCAGTTATGATTACTGTGAATTTCCCTCCATCCTATTTTTCTTCTGTTTATCTTCTCTCTCCCTTTTTTCACCCTGTCCCTCCTCAAAAGTGTTTTGCTTCTGACTACCACTTTCCCCCATCCACCCTCCCTTCTATCACCACTACCCCTTTCTCTTATTCTCTTCCTCTCCTATTTCCCTGTAGGGTAATATAGATTTCTATATCCAACTGAGTGTGTATATTATTCCCTCTTTTAGTCAAATCCAATGAGATTAAGGTTCAAGTGTTGTCTACCACCTCCCCCTCTCCATCTTCCTCTCTACTGTAAAAGTTCTTTTGCATCTCTTTTATGAGATAATTTACCCCCATCATACCTTCCCCTTCCTCCAGTGCATCTTTCTTTCTCACCCCTTAATTTTACTTTTTTAAATATCATCCCATCATAGTCATGCCTCTTTCTCACCCTTCAATTTTATTTCTTTTATAAATTAACTGTCCTAATAATAATGATAAAGTTCTTAAGAGTTGCAAGTATCATCTTCCCATGTAGAAAAGAAAAAAAGTTTAACCTTATTGAATCCTTTATGATTTCTCTTTCTTATTTACCTTTTTATGCTTCTCTTGATTCTTTTCTTATATTTGAAAATCAAATTTTCTATTCATCTGTGGAGTCATTAGGAATTTCTTGATCATTAAATGTCCATTTTTTCCCCTGAAGTATTAGATTGTTTTGTTGGATAGGTGATTATTGGTTGCAATCACAGCTCCTTTGCTCTTTTGAATATCATATTCTAATACTTTCATGTAGAAACTGCTAAATCTTGTGTTATACTGACAGTGGCTCCACAATTTTTAAAATATTTCTTTCCAGCTGCTTTCAATGATTTCTTCTCAACATGGAGGCTTTAGAATTTGGCTATAATTTTCCTGGGAGTTTTCATTTTGGGATCTCTTTCAGGAGACAAGCATTGGATTCTTTCCCCTTCTATTTTCCCTTCTACTTCTAGGATATCAAGAAAATCTTCCTTCATAATTTCTTGAAGTATGTATAAGCTCTTTTTTATCATCATGATTTTCAGATAGTCCAATAATTCTTAAACTATCTCTCCTCAATCTACTTTCCAGGTCAATTATTTTTTCAATAAGATATTTCAAATTTTCTTCGAGGTTTTCATTCCCTTTATTTTATTTTATTTTATTGTTTCTTGATGTCTCATGTAGTCATTAGCTTCAATTTGTCCAATTCAAATTTTTAAGAAATTATTTTCTTCAGTAAGCTTTTGTACATCCTTTTCCATTCAGCCAGTTCTATTCTTTAAGGAGTTCTTTTCTTCAGTGAATTTTTGTACATCTTTTTGCATTTGGTCAATTCTATTTTTTTTAAATAATATTTTCTTTGGCATTTTTTGTCCCTATCTTAGCAAGCTGTTTACTCTATTTCATTATTTTCTTGCATCACTCTGTTTCTTTTCCTAATTTTTCCTCTACCATTCATTTAATTTTTAAAATCCTTTTTAAGCTCTTCCAGGCATTATTTTTAGGCTTGTGACCTATTCACATTTTTCTTTGAAGTGTTGGATTAGCTGTTTTGACTTTACTGTCTTCTCTGAGTTTGTGTTTCAACCCTCCCTGTCACAATAGTAAATTTCTAAGGTCAGATTCTTTTTGTTGTTGTTGTTTCCTGACTTTTCTAGCCTATTTCTTGACTTTTAACTTAATGTTAAAGTTGGGCTGTGCTGTTAGAGTGTGAGGGGCATTATCCCAAGCTTCAGGGTTTTCATGCTGCTGTTTTCAGAGCTAGTTCTGGGAGTCTGTAAGTTTTTAGTTCCTCTAAGATCTATAGAAAGGTGTGGTCATTGTTCTCCTGGTCTGTGCCCAGGTCTGTGAGTAACCATAAACACTCTTTTCTATTTTGGAACTGTGACCAATATTCCCACTCCCCTGTGGTTGCATGCACTAGTGATTTTCCTTGCCCTAGGACTGTGACCCTAAGCCACATATGGATAATGCATCAGTCCTGAACCCAGTTCCAGCAAAGGTTCTCTGTAACCTCCTTCTGATCAACTGTCCAGTCCCCTTGCCATCTGGATGTTGAGAACTCTGGAAGCCATCACTGCCACACCCAAGGCCTGCAGCTGGCTTGCTGACCATTGCCTGTGTTAGACTAGCCTTTATTCCATTCTCACACTAGTGAGACAGATCTCTTTTGCCAACCATCTAAGTTGTCTTGGGCTAGAAAATTGCTTCAGCCCATCATTTTGTTGATTCTGCCATTCAAGAACTCATTTTGAAGTGTTATTTTAAAGTTGTTTGGAGGGGAATTTGGGAGAGCTATGGTGAGTTCCTGCATTTACCCTTCCACTTTCTACTAAGTATTTCGAAATGCATTTTAGATTTTCACACCCCAAAATGAAAAAAAAAAGTGAATAAAAAAATGGTGTCTAAATGTAGAAATCTTTAGGTAATGGGAATATTTAGTTACCATAAACAATTGATTAACCCAGATGCCAGAAATAATGAGGTTAATTTAGTAACAGGCTTAAGAAAAGCTTACCTTTGTTGCAGAATCATAATTTATTTCAGCATCAGATTGGATTTGAACATCATTCTCTTTCACAGTAACTAGAACTGGTTGGAGATTCATTCCAAAGATTTTGATCTCTTTAAATGCTAAGTCATTTGGATCTCTATAAGTCTGATGTAAAACCTTCACATCTAGGTGATTCTAAGAGATACACAAAAAGAGAATCCATGTTACCTCCTCCTACAACAAAAGCTAAATTTCCCAATATTTAAGGTGACTACTAATTCATTTTATTGGCTTTAGTAATTGAAGAAAGGAATGTAGGATTAGGCCATAATCATAAATAGTTAGGAATAGTGGTGTTTTGCTTCCAGATTAATAAGAAACAACCTTCCAAAGATTCTGGCATGGAAAGACTGAAAAATCCCTGCTGTAATAGAATGGATTCAGTTATTATGGATGATATTATTGGGGATGACGTTATTTGGAATCAGAAATTATGGGTTTAGATCTCACCTCTGACACTTTCTAACTGTGACCATGGGAACATAAGTTACTTAGTCACTCTAGGCCTATTTCCTCATAGGTAAAATGAGGGAATTGGATTAAATGACTCCTAATGCTCTTTCCAGAACTAAACTTATGATCTTATGAGGTTTTTCTTCCCTATCCAATATTAACCAAACTCTCCACTGGTCTTACATAGGTGTCAAAGTTGAAAGCTACATTACTGAAAGCAGGAAAGATTTCTCCTGGTTCCTGAGATACTTAATCTCCTCCCAACACTTTCTAAATGAGGCATTGACTTTCTGAGTTTTCTGTCACATGGTAAACAATTTTCTCCCAATGGCACAAAAAAACAAACGTAAATTATGATATTCAAGAAGGCCATTATCATCAAACCTGGCTTGTGGAAGGAATATATTTTTATTACCTGTTCAATTTAATTAAGAATTTGCAGCAGTCACTGCTTTAAATGCTGTTATTTGGATTTCTAATTTTGAGTCACTGCCTTAAGTTCCAAATCTTTAATCTTTTAAAATTTACTAATAATTTCCTGAAAATGGTATTAGGAGATAGATATATAGACAGATATCTGGTATCTTTGCATATTTTACATATGCCTGTGTGTTTGCATTTACCTATGTGTGATTCTAAAGCAATAAGATGGATTCTGTCAGCTACACATGAAGCAATTTCATTCTATATAAATATAACAAAGAAATCTATCTTATCTGATAAAAACATAGTCAAAGTCTCACCTACATAAAGACATATACTTTTATATAGGTGATCTTTTTACAATAATGAATACAATTGCATGTGTTTTTATATGTATATATTATTATACCTATATTAATCACACCTATGTCAAAATATATAGATATCTGTAGTGTGTATTTGTACTACACACAGACACATATATGTGTGCCACATTAGCATCTTGCAAATACAAATCCCTCTCTTTTATTGGCTAGAAAGGGTGAATATATAATTATTATTACTAACTGTGAGAATAGGAGCTAAATTTAGACAAGGTTTTCCCAAACTTTATGCTGAAAGCTGATTTCACATTATTGACTCCAATAATTTCAGCACTGGAATCTACTTTGAGTAACATATTATATACTCACAAGGTTTCTATTAATATGATAACTATAATGAGGAAAGGGGGGAAAAGAAAATCAGATTTGGGGAGAGGAGGCTTAGTTTTAACCATTCCCAAAAATGGTCTGAAAACTTTTGTTGTGATGAAATTACGGAGATTTCATTCTTCCTTCTAAGTTTCAATTGACAGTACAGACTAATGAGTTATTCAAGCAAAGATTTTATGCTCTGGATCACTGGGAGAGTTGTAGCCTTCAAAAGAGTAAACAAGGATAATTGCCCCTTACTGGCATTTTTATTTATTGCCTTTTAGTTCCATTAATTTTGGTAAGATAATAAAAAAGTCAAAATTCACATTTACACTTACCTGACTAGCAGAAAATGTTGAGAAATAGTAATTCCCCTCTTCATAGGTATCTGCAACAAGACAATAGAATGAAATCTACCAGATCCTATGAAGCACAGCTTAGGACACAAAAAGCTCAAACATGCAACATTATCAACACCAGGACTTCTTGTCTCGCTGGTTCTTTCATTCTCTGTCTTCTTTAGAAACTCCTATTTACAGACTCCAATAGAAATATCCAGCATCTTAGTTCATGGATGGCCTTAAAGGTTTGAAAGTTAATTCACTGCAATGCAATGCAATGTAGAGACTACAATGGGCAAAGGACCTTCACTCAGTTGAATGAACTTGACATATCCTTAATGTCTTTCCTTGTTGAATATTCTTCTCCATTTATGGCTAACTTAATCTTGTGTTTTAAACTGTTAAATGACCTATGGCTGTGTTGAACATGTGCCAAAGATGACACTAAATTTCCAGGGAACTAGCCTGAGTCTAGTCCAGCCAAGAACAGGAAAAATGAGTGGGTGAACAAAGAGGTGAATTTAGGCTTGAGATACAGAAAAACTGGAACAACTGGAGATATTCTAAAATAGAATGGCCTGCTTTAGGGTAGGAGTAGAAGGTATTGAGTTACCCTTTGCTTGAAGTTTTCAAGGAGAGAATAGATGACAACAAGCAGAAACTTTTTCAGGTATGATTTGGATTAGATAATTTCAGAGGTTCCTTCCAACTCTGAAAGCCCATAGATTCTAAAGAATCATCCTAATAAATGATTAAAATGAACTGATTTGAAGACATGCAAGAACACAGGCAGCTAAGTGGCCCAATGGAAGAAGTGCTGGGCCTGTAATCAGGAAGATTCATATTCCTGAGTTCGAATCTGGCTTCACACTAAAGAGCTGTATGACCTTGGGCAAGTCACTTGACCCTGTTTGCCTCAGTTTCCTCATCTGTAAAATGAGCTGGAGAAGGGAATGGTGAACCATTCTATTATCTTTGCCAAGAAAACCGCAAATGGGATCATGAAGAGTCAGATATGACTGAACACCACCACAAAAGAACACGGGTGCTGAGAGGAGTTATAGTACAGCCTTCACACCAATAATGATGTCAATTGAAGGTAAGGAAGCTTCACTAACCAATGCTTTGTCCATCATCCCAGAAAAACTCTCCTTCAGCTGTTCCATTGTCTGATAAAGCCACAATAAGACCCAGGGAATTTCTCCGGCTATGAAAATAAAAAATTAAAATCAGGCATTCAGCAACTTGGGACTTTCTCTCAATACCCATATTGCTATTTATTTTTATTGTTATTATTATTATTATATTATTACATATTTAACAAATAGTTCAAGAACTGTTATACTCATTTTAAAGGATCAGGACACTGAGTCTCTGTGAGCTTGGGGGATTTTCCTAGAGTCTGACCACTAGAAATTAACTCAAACCCAAGCTACAATTTCATCACTTTGTTCACTATACCGCAGTGTCTTTCAAGAAGAGGACAGGGAGCACAATGAATTAGCATTTGTGGCTGAGGTATACATTTGGAAAGGAAAGAAGGATGCTGCTCCCCTCACTCACCTATAATGGGTGTTATTAGCAGGTTCTTGCCATGGAAGGATGTAGCCTCCACGGATATGCAGATTGATGTGGTCAAGAGGAGCTAGCAGGTCCTTCCACTCTCCCCTCACTCCAATATCTGAGCCCTTTGATTGAGAAGAAGGCAGGGAAGACGTGAACTAAGGGACCTCACTTAGCTGAATAGTTGACAGGGCAGGGAAAGTGCTTTCTCACTATGCACTGTCGCCTCCAGTTATGTATCCTGCTTTTTAACCACAACCAACTGGTCATGCATTGTTCCTCCTTCCTCTCCTCTTGTATACCAAATCTTGTCAAATCTGCCTCTCTGTCAAAGAAACCTTCCCTAATTATTCCCACCATTCAGTGTATCTCATCATCCCTGCCTTGTCTCTCTTCTGTAATTTCAATCTCAGGATTCATCAGGGCCTTTGGAAATACTGACTGTTCAACCAATAGGAAATTAAGTGACTAGAGAAGAATCTCAGACTCTGGAGGGGAAAAGAAATGGAAATAACGCAATCAATGAAAGGCTATATAACATCATCTCTTCAAGAGATACAAGGGGCAGAGTTATCAGAACTTATGAGATGCCTCAGTCCCCCACTATCCTTCCCCACTCCCTGACCTTACACACTTTCCTGAACGAGGTGAAGCATGAGCCCCTATATGCCATCAGAGAAACTTACCGAATAGTAATCATACCAGGCGGCCTTGGGGAAGTAGGCGGACACCTGCCTGGCATTCTACAATAAAAATGTTTGAGTTGTTAGAAAACCGAGCTACAAAGAATAACAATAATAATCAATTACATTTCAAACAGTAAACATTTATTAAGTGCCTACTATATACTGGGTACTATGCTGACTGGGAATACAAAAATGGGCAAAAGGCAGCCCCTCCCCTAAAGAAGCATACAATATAATGAGGGGGAAAACATGTAAACAAATACATATAAGGTGATCTATAACCACAAGAAATAGGAAATGATTAACAGAGGGAAAGGACTGAATTAAGAGGGGTTGGGGAAGGCTTCTGGTAGAAAGTGGGAGTTTAGTTGGGACCTGAAGCCAAGGAGATCAGGGGGTGGAAAGGAATGACAGCATGCCAGGAATGAGGAACAGCCAGAGAGAATGCCTGGAGCTGAGAGATGGAGTGTCTTGTGCATGGGACAGCCAGGAGGTCGGTGTCACTAGATCAAAGAGTATGTGTCAGGAAGTAAGGTGTAAGAAGATGGGAAAGGTAGGAGGAGAGTAGGTTATGAAGGACTTTGGATGCCGAACTACATTTCAATATTTGCTACTAAAGGCAAGAGAAAGCCAGTGGGGCTTATTGAGGAGGGGAAGGTGGGTAGAGTGCCATGATCAGACCTATGCTTTAGGAAAATCACTTTAGTGTGGGGAGCCAAAGAGGCCTGATCCAGGACTTAGATAAAAACCTTAATAGTATACCTCAGTACCCCTCTAGGTGACATGGTTTGCAAAGATTGGCTCCCCCAAAAGTACCCCAGGGGTACATTTCAAAGGATTTTTGTTTGATATCCTGACATCAAAACTTTTGACCCCAAACTTCAGGCACCAAAAAGGACATGTTCTGTATCATATTATGCTGCTTCCAAGATATAACAGAGGAAAGACTATTGTAAGTCAAAATACTTGATCACTGGGGACCAGTTTCTATGCAGATGTCTTTGAGATTGTGGCCTGCTCTCAGGGATCATCCTTTGTCCTGTAGATACATTTTGATAAGAGGAGACAACTGACCTTCCCCATGACTTCCTGGGTCCTTGATAATAAGACTTGTCTTATCCAAGCTACTTCCTGGGTATGGCAGACTATTCTATTGATAATAAAATTCCAGGATATGAGGAGGATAAGAATACTTGAGTCTTGGTCTTTTGGATCTTTAAAAACTTAAAGAGGGATGAAAAGCTTTAGAAAAGCCCTTGTGGAAAGTAGAGCAGTGAGTTAATAATGGAAGTATGACTTAATAACTGTGAGGGCCCAGCTGAGGTTATATAACTTAAGCTTATAGTGGACCCAGTCACAAGGGTTGTGACATTTTCTCCACTTTTGTTCAGCAGCACATGTGTAGACTATGGTTTGACTGGGCATAATCAGTCATACAAAAAGGAAGCTAAAGATTCAGGATAGAAGAACAGTGTAGAGTTGAACTGGTTCACCAAGGAGTCAACATGGGAAGAAGAGAAGAGGAAATTTGAGGGAGAATCAACATATTTGTTGGTCTCCTAGGATAGGGGCAACAGTTAGCTAAGAGTGAAATATTGTAAGCCATCCCATTGAGGAAGAAAGGGGAATTAACTGAGGTGAAGGGAGGGGAAAATCTATAGATAATAGCTACAAGAATTTTGATTGGGTGATAGATATGTATAGCATGAACCCCAAAGGAAAAAGGTTACTGAAGGAGGGAGGGAGAGAATCTGGGAAGAAAGTATTATTCTAACTTCCCTGCCTCTAACAGTGAGCCAAGGAGAAGAGCTCCCCCAAAAGACAGATTTTCTAAATCCATGTCACCAACTTTGTATCTTCCAATAACTCTTTAAGGGTAGATAATCATGGACTCCCAACTTCATAGATTAGAAAATTGAGGCACAGACATTCACAGTGCCAAGTCAGCACCAACGCAAGGACTAGAACTCAGGTCCAATAACTCTAAGAACAAAATAAGGCTCACTCCACTACATGACTTTGCCTCTCATTCAGCATCTTCTATAGAATCCAAGGTCTCCATACTCACAGGTTCCAGGACAGGGCTGATTAATAAGGCTGGTCCCCATAAGAACTGAAGGAATACATCCCAGGTTGTAGTATCTTCAATAAACCTGAGCAGAGAAACATGGTATCACAATCTAGGTTCTCCTCAAAGACATGGGAAAACACTTTCCAGGTCACATGAACATAAGGATTTTGAGCTCTAAAGAGTCTTACAAATTAAGACAACCCAATCGCCCAGACTGAGCATCCTCTGGCTGCTGCATGCAAACAATGCACAGATTTTTGTTTCCTTGAATGTCTTCTTTCTTTCTCTAGGTCTGATTCATGAAGATATATGCACTTTTTCATTTATCATATATGCATAGACATTTCATCTTCCTTAAACTAGGCTTTTTATAAGTCTTCCATACCTGTTCCTCAACTTATATGTGATTATCATTTCATATCCACATGTGTGTCTATGTGTCTACCTATGTAGATGATAGAAGAAAGGCCATAAAATTATAGCTGAATAATAGTTAGAGGAAAAAGATTTACAGTCAGAAATATGATTTAACCTTATTATAAATAACCTTATAAATTATACAATATTTTAGATTTGTCACTTAGTTCTTTAAAATATCATTTGCTCTTTGGATTTTATCTGCATCTGCTACTGCTGCTGCTGCAGATTCTGCTCTTCTGCTGCTGCAGACCATTTAAAATGCATTTGTATCTCCCTTCTTAATATTCAAGGCAACTTGAAAGTATTCATTTGTAAATGTATAAGGAAGCAAAAGTCAACTGACATGTCTAAATTCAAAAAGATAAGTCAAAGTCATAAATGCCTAACTTCGAAAACATTATATAAACTAATTATGTGACCCAAGCGAATTACAAAAGCAAAGGATTCATCCTAGTGGTAATTCACTTAAAAGGATCTTAGGGTCACATTTACAAGACAAAAATATCATTGGTGAACTTATTAGGGTTTCTTTATAATCAATGCAGTCCTTTAAATTTAACATCCTCAAAATTTTTTTAAACAAATAAATTTAACATCCTTTAAATTTTTCCCTAATTAGATAGTCATAAGCTAATACATGTTATAACTAGAGTAATAAGTCAAATCTCTAAACTCCAAGGTCAGCATACTTTCCATTAAATCATATTGCCTATCTCAATAATAGATATACTTCATTTTAGAATGATTTCAAACAAAAGTCCCAACAACATAGAGTGGACACTCACTCATGGAGAAGGGGCCGGACAACAGTGCTGCCATCAACATGAGCCTTGTGCATGAGGGTGTAGAGATATGGCAAGAGGGTATATCTTGTCTGAAGGACACTTCTTGAGAGATCCTCAAAGGTAGAATTCCAAGCTACTGGGTCTTGTCTCTAAATCAGAATAAAAGAATGCTCATACGTCACTAAACCTTTGATCCTGCTCCAATGGGACAGAGGTAAAGTGATTTAAAGTGATCTCCTACACCAGTCAGTTTGTGTTCTTGCCCTTTCTCTTTCATGACTCCCAGGCTGGTACCACTGGCCTTGGTGTGGGAAGAATTTCTGATACTTCTTTTATCCCTTATGCCTGAGGGACCCTAAATAAAGTTGCCTCTTATCCCAATACAGAAATACGTCTCGAGCAAGACTGACAATCATTCCTGACCACACATCTGCATGTTCAGCAGCAATCTTATATCACAATGGAACAGTTTTGAGTTATACGTAAGGATCATATGTACATGAAAGGATGGAGGGATCCTGGCATTATAACCTCCCAATGTGACTACAAGATCGCTTTTCTCTATCACCATGCTTTTTAGAGTTTCTTATAGGCAGGAGATATTTTATAATACTCTAGCAAATACAGAATTTATGTTATGCATTTTTCTGTGCCATGAAGGACACTCTCATCAGGGAGGAGTGAGGCCTGAGGTCTGTAACAAGGGCAGAGTTGAGGTATGAGCTTGTATCTCACCCTCTGACCAATTGTATTGTGGTTCCTAGAGAAAGGGTAAAAGGCTCCCAGTTGCATCCATCGAGCACACATCTCGTATTCAGCATCTTCAAAAAACCCACAGATATCAGCTCCCGTCTGAGAACAAGAAAGACAAAAATGTAGAATAGGAATATCGTGGGTTTCTGAAGCAGTCTGAAATTTGATGAAGTGGATTTAAGTGTTGACCCAAAAGAAACTTACATAGGATATTCCAAAGAGACTGAACTCCATCATGCCTGCAATGAGAATCACAGCTGTATCAGATGACACACTTGGAGATAATTGACCAAGCTCTGACTTTCTCATTCATTGACTTGAAAAGCTGATTAACAAGAAATCTCCAAAGTTATAAGAAGAGTAACACAATAGACAAAGATCAGTACCTTCTCTGTTATCTTTAATATCTAATAAAAGATTGACACTGATCACAAGAGTTTCATTCTGTTCATTAGAATTAGCTCCATACATACCAATGATGGATTTATAAAGCTGGTCCCATGCTGCTGTGTTGTCTCCTAGCCAATGTCCTGCCCAACGTCCAGAAGAAGGGAAGGTTGAGCGAGTGATCACAATTCCTCTCTCTCCTGTAGTCTCTTGCACTGCTCTAATAAGACAACAATAATGAGACATGAGAGCCAATCTGGAGATGGCCAGAGGGCTTCCCTGCTTCAGAAAACTTCTGCAGCTGAGACTCTAAGCTGAGGATCTTCTCCCTAGGTAACAAAACTGAAGAAGTAAGAAAATCAGAGCCACAGTACAATCTGCGCCTGCTTTCCCAGGTAAAAAAAAAAAAAACCAACAACTTAAAACTATGATGTATTGTATGTTACATATGAATTCCAGATGAAGTAAAAATATTTAATTTAGACTGAAATAAGTATATCAGGGGATAGATTTTTATTTTCTTCAGTTCTTTAGTGGATTTATGTCCTTGATGATGTATCATCATTGACTAATTCTGGTTAATTTCCATTAAGCGAACACAGAAAAAGATTGTTTTTGGTTTGAGGGCAAGAAAGAAAATAGCAAAGTCTTTTTACTGGTCTTTTGTTGCAACATGGGGATCATCTATCTTTTGCCACAAACCCCAGTTCTGTCTGCCCAACACCTGCTCTATGGGCCTCCGGGAGAGGGAGGCAGGGACTCACTCATATGTGGGCTTTGTCTGGGACCAGCCATAGAGATTGTGAACATCATAGTGCCTGACTGGGCTTCCATCGGGCAGGAACTGCTGACCTTCCATGCACAGGGTCTTACTGCTCAGGCCTATGTCTCTTGACTCCAGATCTGAGGAAACAGATGCAATGATATGAGATCTCCTCCACTATAATAGTAAGTACTTCCCATATGGTGGCAGTGAAGGAGGTGGTGGCTGGAGTTGAGGGGATGAAAGAGGATAGAGAATGAGTTTGGAAGAGGAAAGCAGGTCAGAGATAGGTAATGAAAACCCTTAAACACCAGACCATAGAATCTGGAAAAAAGATGATGATTTCTGAGTATAAGCCATAGACTAGGGAATTTAGAAAAGATTTTGGGTAAGTCCAAGCCCCTTCGTGTAACAGATGAAGAAACAAAGTCCCAGAGAGTTAAATGACAGCCACAAGATTAGAAAAGCTAACAAGCAGCGGAGCTGGGGTTTGAACCCAACTATTCTGACTCTAAATACAGTATTCTTTCTACTATTCCATAGGATGAAATGCTAATTTCTGTGTATCTTAAATGATTAAGCTGCTGATGCATGACATCAATTAGAGGAGAGATTTTAGAGGTAGAGAGATCAGTCCGTAAGCTTTTATAAATAAACATGGTAAGAAAACCATTAGTGACTGAATTGGAGTAGCAGTAGTTGGAATTGTTAGAAGTACAATATTTTGGTTTACTAGAAACAACCAAGGATAAGAAGAAAGGAGGTTGGTGTTCAATCCTTGCCTACATCGCTAAGTGGGTATGTGATCATTTCATTTCCATGGCTCCCAGTTTCCTCAATAAGAGAGTTGGTCTAGATAATAATAGTTTTCATTTCCATAGTGTTCTAAGTTCAAAATATCCATGACCTGGTGTCATGGATAGAAGGTCAGCCTCAGAGCAAGGAAGATCTAGTCCCAATCTCAACTCATAACTATCTTGACACATAACTACCTGTGTGACCTTGAGTAAATTATTTAGTTTATCAGTTCTCCCAGTCAACTCTCTAAGACTAAAAACTACAAATGTTTTGACAATCTGTATTCAGATAGAAGTTTCTGTACTGGAAGTTCCCTTTGTATTGCATACAAAGATACAGATCACTGTGCCTTCTAACCCCTTTCCTCATAATAATCATATAAATATTCATTTGCATCCCGCACCAGTCCTATGGTGCAAAAGGCACAAATACAGGATATTTAAAAAGTTTCACTTCAGTTTTAAGACTTTTGGGATACCTTGTATCTTATTAGCTTTTAATTTATGAGGAAACTTTTTTTAATGGTCCTATATGGATGAGCAACAGAATCAGGGATGCATATTCAGATCTCCTGACTGCAATTTCAGTACTCTAGGCCCCATATCAGACATATTCTAAGATCCTTCTTGATCTAAGATTCTGGGTTCACTATTTAGGAACATAATTGATACAATTTAGATATGTGGGGTACAAAGAAGTCAAAAGGTTAAAGAATGAATGAATGGGGAAAATGGGAAAACCATTAGAGGCAGAAAAGTCAGGGACAACACATAGAGAAACAAAAATAAGGAATCCTCTTATAGATATAGAGCTTGAGATATCAAAGGGACATATACATGAAAATATCTGTTAGGTAATTTGGGATTAAAACCTAAAACTCAGGGAGAAAAAAAGGCAACACTAAAGATATGAATTTGGGGGCTCTTCAATTAAATACATAAGCTGGAAGCAGTGGAACTGAGATTGTCAAAGGAAACAGTAGAAATGGTAGAAGGACTCAGAATCAGTAAGCCCTGATTTGAGACGTTGTTCTGTTAAGCAAATAACTTTCAGGCCAAAGCTATAAAATAAAGGAGTGAGACTAGAGTAACCCTAAAGTCCCTACTAACTCTAAGTTTAATAATATATTCTGGTATAGAGAGAGAGAAAGGAAAAGAGGGAATATCCAAATAGAGCCTTTGACAAATCCCTGGGTTAAGAAGGTGGAAAGAAGAACACATCAAGAAGAGTAAAAAGACAAACAGGAGAGAGGAGATCCAAAAGCATTGGATTTAAGGGAAGCCAAAGGCAGAGAGTATCAAAAAGAAGGGGTATCAGCAGTACCAGTGCTATAAAGAAAGTAAGGAATGAGTAAAAGCCAATGCATTAGTCCCCCAAAGAGAAATTTAAAAGACCAGCTTTAGAATAATAATGGGGTTCTTGGAAGCAAGACACAAGTCACTTAATGTTTTAGCAATCTCCTCTACCACCCTTTCCTTCCAAGGATTGTAAGCCTAGACAAATTATTAAGGATTTGCCTTTCAAATATTTGACTAATAATAAAACATCATATAAATTCACTATATACCCTGAATAATACTACTAATTGTTCTGTCCCTCAGAAACATGTAAACAATACTCTGTCCTGGACTTTTTTTTTTTTACAAGATTCAGTATTTTGAAACCTCATTTGCTGTCAACACTGGGCATATAATTACCAAAAGAATATAGTAATCAAGGCAATATGAGATGAAAAATAAGCATTCTTATTCTAGGGTTATCAATGGCAACTGGTCTCCCTGCCTCCAGTTTCCCTTCTTCCATAACCTCCCAAATAAAAATAAAAATTAAAAAAATGAACATTTGAGTTGGACAAGTTGAAAGTAAATAAAATGACACCATTACCATCACAGAAGATACACGCAAAATATTTCCAGGGGAAATTTCAATCTGAAATTCTTCAAATGTATTTCTTCTCCTATCTGAGAAAGACATCATGGCATTGCAGCCAATAAAACCAAATTGGGCTAAAGTTTATTGAGGATTTAGGGCAAAATTGGACCACTGAGAATCCCTTTCATGCTTTCACTATACTTTCAAAATTAAATAAAGCTTTTGCCTCAACAAAAATCAAGATCTACCTAATGGAGCTAGTTATTTCATCCCAAACTCCTCTTTGCAGACTTGACCTCCCATTGTTGAAATCACTCTAAAAGAATCTAGATAACTTAGCCCGCTAGTGTACTTATTCCCAGAGAAATGACTGTGTCTGCCCTGGGCCCCAAGCAAGTTGTGGTCCTATCTCTTCAAAAAGAGCCTAATTAATATTCTTCCAACCAGAAAGTAAAATGTACTTACAGGGCATATATGGAGGATAGTTTAATGTGGAATCCCTACAACCTGGAGGAGCTGCTCCATTCACAAAGCTTGCTGGTTCATTCATGTCCTAAAAATATAAAATTATACTATGTCTTTATCTGTATACATATTTATGTACAGTTATAGTATTGATAACCTTATGACACTTTTATATTGTACACATATACCCAAATATGCATCATCAGAATAGCATTTGTATAGTACTTGATGTTTTACAGAGTTTTAAATGTGATATTTTAAATGTGGTATTTCATTTAACAACTCTGTGAAGTAAGTGCTATTATATTCCCCAGTTTACAGATCAGCAAATTGAGGCTGCCAAGTCAAGTGGCTGGCCCACAGTTACACAGAGAGTAAATGTCTAAGGCCAGATGTGAATTTAGCTCATCCTGACTCCAAGTCCAGCTCTTGGTCCACTATGCTAACTTACTGCCTACTTAAATGTATGGAAGTGTTAACCACCCCATCATCTCAAGGAATAATGATACACTCAGCATATCAAAGCCCTAATAATGGAAGGCTCATTAAAATGCTAATAAAAATCACTTGGAAGGATCAAGCTGTAGTTTCTGTCAGGTCATGCTGGAGAATCAAATACATTCACAGGAATAATTGAGCTTGCTCCAGTAAAATCAAAAATAAATCTCTTGGACTTGTGGGTGTATTAATCAGACAGATTTCAAGTCATAGAATTTAATGTGAGTTTTTTTCTGGGATATAGTTAAAACTGTTGCCTGCCATGATGGTGCATGACTACAATAATGGTATGACTGATGGACACATCAAACTCAGTTATAGTGGGTTAAAACTGTTTGGATGTGAGCCTTCTGCACCCCTTCCCCCAGGACTAGAAGCTGTCAACTGACTAAGGAGGAATGGGCCAGCCCAGGTCAGAAAGAGAACAAGTCAGCTTCCATGGCAATCTGCCTGATCCCATGATCAGGCCCATGAGAGGCTGCTACTTTTTCACCCCACAAAAAACAACAGAACAAACTAAAACAAAAGTATTCTTGCTTGATCAAATAAAGTCTGAAAAAAGTTCTAAAAAAACAAATATTTCTTGTCTTTTAGCATCCAAACACCAATTACACACAAACATGGCAATGCACAATCATATGCAGTCATACAGTGTCTACATACATATATGCACATTTAGACATATACACTTACAATCCACATTCCATCAAACTTCAGGCTCTTCTCTGGCTCGGAGGGATTGTTGTAGAGTTCTAGAATTTCCCGCTTCCACCAAGTGGCTGTTGAATTACGGAAAAAGTCTGGGAAGGCAACGTGAGCCCTGTATATCTGGAAAGATGAAACACAGCCCCAGGGCACATGCAGTCAGGTCAATGACAAGAATTTATTTTGCAGCATGTACAGATAATTTCTGAGAAAGCTCAATGTGTTTTAGAATATTAAAAAGCAACTGAATACTTCGAGCAGAAACACAAAATCTGAGAGTTAGAAAGGTCAGTCTGACTAAATATGAAAGGAATCTCTCCTATAATATAACTGGAAAGTTTTTATTCACTTCTTTGTACAATGCTTTACATATACAAGGAACTTAATATATTTGTTGAGTTAAATCAGGTTTATGATCTAGATATTTATCCATTATATATGTGTGTGTGTGTTTATATCTTTGTAATTCAGAGTACTAAACAATCTACAACTCTATGGGAAGTATTCATAAACTATAACATTTGCACATCACTAACCTTCAAATAATCCTGTGAAGTAAGTACCACTTACTAGCTCCATTTTACTGATAAGGAAACTGAGGTTCATCATTGTTAAGCATTTTTCCATAATCACATAACTGGCAGGTGTCAGAGGTAAAATTAAGACTAAGGTCTTTCTGATTCCAAGTTAAAGACTTTCTCCATAATGTCAAGCATATTAATAAAAATTAATTAAATATTATGTGACTAATTAGTATTTGTTGATTCAAACTGAATCAACTTTTAAAAATTTAGCAGGTGGTGATTATGTCTGAAGTAGTGACCTAGGTGGGAGGAATGCAAAAATAAAAATTAAAAATAGCCATTATCTTTAAAGGGCTTACATTCTACCTAGAAGGCAGGCTCTGAAAAGGCTCAATAAAAGAAATGGCCCCTGAACTAAGCCCTGAATGAAGCTAAGGATTATCAGAGTTTGCTGGAAAAGAAAGGACATTCTAAGGATGGGAGACAGCCTTTGAGATGATCAATTGAAAGGAGGTGGAATGTTGGGATTACATTACAGCTGAAATGTTAGTTTGGTCAAAACACAGAGTACATGCAGGAAAATAATATGAAATCAATCTGGAAAGAAAGATTGTAGACAGTTTGAGGTGATATTAAAATACTAGACTGAAAAGACATTTTATCCTAAAAATAATAGTGATCCATTGACAATTTTAAAGAAAAGGGTTGATATCATAGAACTTGTGATTTTAGCGGGTAGTATTTTGGCAGCTGTGTGAAGGATAGATTGGAGAAGATTAAGAATGGAAGGCCAAGAAGCCATCTGGGAAGCTAATTAAATAATCCAGGCAAGAGGTAATGAGGGTGAAATGTGTGAGAACAAACAGAATGAGTCATATGAGAGAACAGTGGAGGAAGTGGAATTGACAACACTTGGCAACTAATTGTATATAAGAAAAAGGAAGCCAGGAAAAAGGAAACATAGGATATAACCACAAAGTTGGGGATTGATGCTACCTATCTATAATATTCTGGACCCTGTTGAATATGTTTAACCTACAATGGTTGGGGAAAGTTCTTTATACATGTAATCATGCCGTATAATGTGCCCTCCAATGCCTATAGAAATGCAGGGAGAACCAGTGGAATTGGTCTGAAAGAGCATGGTTAGTTATAGTCCTTTGTGTTTCCAAGGCTGTCTGCAAGGAGAAGACTAGACTGAAACATAAGATACTTTAACTGAGTAGAGTCAGTCAACGACAACTCAAAGCTATAATCTCTTTCCCTATGAAAGTTATATATAAGTCTTAGTTGAACTTTCCGAATCTTTTATGAAAGCTAGAACCAATTAAAAAAAACCTCAGGCTTAGGCTCAGATTCAGAAAAATAAGGCCTTTAACCTAAATTTGGAGTTTAAGTTGGTCAATGGGACAGAATAACCCTCTGTTCATTTTTTTTCATTTAATATATGTTTGTGATGTCCACTTGGAACACCAGGGACAGTACAATAGTGAAAAATAGACTTCAATGTTTTTCCATAGCTTTGGCCCTTGAACAATTTTAATAGTAGAGTTCTCCTTCCTGTGACCATAAACACTATATCCCAAACTAACAAAAAAGTTTTACCTCCACTTGAATGTCCCACTCAACAGATGAATCTACAGTGACATTGGGCAAATCTGGCCAGACCTTTAGAGAAAGAAAAAGGAAAGAAAAAAGTGTTAAAATGATTTATTAGCATGGTATTTCCCCCAAAAGAGCAAATCTTGGGTCTGGGAGTTCACAACTGGCACGTTTCATGAGAGTCTAGAGAGAAAAAAAGGAGATCGTGGAATCAGTCGGAGTTTCTGTTAACTGTCCTCTTCTGCTTTGCTTTTTCTGACTGTTCTATTCTTCTGGATCATCATCAATGCCCACTCTCCCTTGATGTGAGTGTTCCCCAAGCTTCTGTATTTGGCCCTCTTCTTTTCTAACTTTGAATCTTCTCACTAATCTCATCAGTACCATGGGTTCAAATTTCATCTCTTCATAAATGACTTTTCAATATAGATAGCCCTCATATCTCTCCTGAGCTTCAGTTCCACATCACCAATTACTTGTCTGCTGTCCCCCACAGGCATCTCAAACTCCATGCGTACAAAAAGAACCTCATTAAGGAAAAGTCCCTAAACCCATTTCTCTTTCAAACTTCTGTATTTCTGCTCAAGAGAATAGTACCGTATCATTGGTCTGTAATCTGAGAGTCAGAAGCAACTCTTCCCTCTCCCTCCTCAGCCTACTCCTATCTCCAATTTCACTGCCAAGTCTAACTCCACAATTTCTCTAGAATCCAGTCTCTTCTCTACATTCACATGGTGACTGTTTTCATCCTGGCCACCATCACCATCACGTTTGATCTAACCCAATGGTTCTTAACCTTCCTAATGCCACAACCCTTTAATACTTGTATATGGGTGTATCTGCATGTGGGCAGACCCAACTGGACATATAGAGGAGCAGTGTCTTGGTTCCTAAGACCATTGGAAATAATGTGTTTTCCAATGGTCTTAGGTAACCTCCAAAGGGGTCACCACCCACTGGTTGAGAACTGCTGATCTAGCCTATTTTGGCAGCCTATCACGGCAGCCTCCTAGCTAGACTCTTAACTTCTAGACGTTCCCCTCTTCCATTCCACCCTGGTGCCTCTTGGATAAAAATGTAAGTTCCTCTTGGCTTTTAAAATACTTAAAAATCTTGCACTAGAGTACCTTTCCAGGTTTACTGCAAATACTTCCACAATCTACATTCTAGTAAAATTTACTTGCTATTTCCGAAACTTAGCATTCCATCTCCTGAATCCATATATTTTTGTAGGTTGTCTTCATGGCTAGAACAAATTCTAACTCTAACTTTCTAAGTCTTTTGAGAATTTCTACCTTGTTTGAAGCTCAAGCCATATGAAATCTCCTATAAAAAGCCTTTCCTGATTCCTTAACCATTATTGCTTTTTTCTACTTCCTAAAATATTATGTTTATGCAAATCCATTTATATGTCCTATCCTCTACCCCACGCCCAATAGAATATGGACTCTCTGAGGGCAGGGGATTTTTTTTTTTGTCATTGTATTTCCAACATCTAGAATAATTACTTAGTAGGAGTTTAATCAGTGCTTGTTGGATTAGATTATATTTAGCATAAAGACACTAACATCCTTCATGTTTGCATCCATCGAATAGAATCAGAGTATCTATGCAAAAACTCTACCTTTCCCCAAACAATGTCACTGTCATCTGGCCATTTGATGAACACATTATCCTCGAGTCCACGAATGAAAGCAGGATATGGCTGGGTCTCGTTGCCAGAAATGGCTGGGTCCTGGAATCAAAGGAGAATAGTTACTTGGGGAAATAATGGTATCAGAGACAGAACTACTCATGAATAAGGATAATAGCAATCTCTCACAGAGGAAAAAAGAGTCATTAGCAAAATCTGAGAGCCTCATACTGAATTTCAGAGCTGCTTTGATTTCTGGGAAATACATTTCTTCAGTTCAGTTTCCTTAATCATAAGATAATGATCAATACATTATACCACAATTACCCTGACTTCCCCAAACCCAGGTACACACCAGAATAAGGATGACTCTCATCCCAGCTGCTTTCATCTGATTTATCAGACTGGGAAAGCCAGCAAAATCGGGGCTGAGAGTAAAATCCAACTGCCGCTCCATGTAATCAATGTCTGAGTACTGCACATCCTGGAGGAAGAGAAAAGGAAGGTGGCTGAATGTCACTTTAAAAAGACACGACATGCTTAATTCTCTATTAGGCCAAGTCAATGTTGTATATTCTCTTTCATAATGACTTCCACACTGGCATCTCCCAGCATTCCTTCACTGACTCTCCCCACTATCAGTTGGCATACATTCAGATTATTCAAAACTATGCTAATTAACTCGAAGCAAAAACAGTGAGTAAAGCAAATCTATCAGAAAAATATCATAACATTCCAAGATGAAAAATCAAGCTCCTTGAGTTGTCTATGCCATTATTTTACTAAGCAAATATTGTATATTTCTGTGCTCAATTAAGACAATAAAAAATACAATAAAAGGAAAATGAAGAATCATACATAAGGGATCTGGGCTGCCACCATAGCATCATAAAGCTCAGCAATTTCAGCATCATTCTGGTATCCATAACGACAAAGTTGGAACCCTAAGGCCCAGTAAGGGGTCATCACTGGCCGACCAACCAACTGAAAAAGCAAGAATAGAAAATAGCTCAATCAAATACTTTTCCTTGGGGAGGAGAAATGTGTTTGGATCCAACAGAGAACAAATGAAGCCTTTTTCCATAGTATTGCCTGGCTAGGAGCCATACAATCTAGGACCTCTATAAGACTATAGAACCATAGTTCTGTAGAACTATAGGCAAGAAGAACTATGTAAATTCTTAAAAGAAATTCCTTCATTTGAGCATTATTTTTAGCAATCCTGGTAAATCTCTGTCATCTCTATGCTTTCTGCTGCTTCAGGAGTATATGTTCAGTCTCTGTCATTTTGCAGAGGCAAGGAATTGCTTCTGAATTCACTTCATGTCCCTCTAACACTATGATCCAATCTTCAAGAGACATAAAGATGGGGGCCTCACCAGCAAGCTGCATAAATCATTGTACCTTTCACAAGGCTAAGTTCACACTTGTTCAGTACATTTACTTGATGGATTGCAAGACTTCCTACCTCTGTGTACTGCTGAGTGGCAACCTCTGGGGTTGGCCCCAAAACCATGTAAAAGTCCAGAATGCCCCCGGTGGTGCGATATGTCAGTGCAGGGGTGGGCTGGAAAGTCACATCTAGAAAGAGGAAGCAAGTGTTCAGAGATAAAAATCAGACTGTACAGTTAAACAGAAATCCAGGTCCCCTTGACCAGGCCATATCTAAACATCCCCTTTCTATCAGCATCACATAAATAGAGTCGTCCAAATTCCATGTTAATACTTCCAGTGATGGCGGCTTCTCTGGCCACCCATTCTCCTTAATGACAATTTTAATAACTAAACGTTTTTTCCTTATGTAAAGCTGAAACTTGTCTCTCTACAACATTAGATGAAATAGCAAGTCTTCCAGATTTCAACTGTCCAGGAAGTTTCCTAGCTAATATCTTTGCTTCATATCAATGCTGCTCCTCCATCCCCATTGACCTAATTACTCTAACTTTTAACACTACTCTCCCTGTCACTGAGACCTGAAAGCTAGCTTCAGGCTTGAAAATAGCCTTTGAGTCCTACTTCTCCTCAGTCCTCATGTCTAGTAACAAAATTCTTCTGATTCCACATGTGACATCCTTTATAAGTGTTTTTTTTACTTACCATCTTCCCTCCTTTGACAACCCTAATAATCTCTCTTATTGCCTTGACTCTAGCAATGTTAACTCCAGTTTTGCCCCACTTCCAATACATCCTACGTAGTGCTTCCACAGACTTTAAAATGTTGCTACCCACTACCTAATAATATTCAAGCACCTGAGTCTGGCATTCAAAGCCCTCCAGAATCTGACTTTAACATACCTTTCCAAACACACCTTATATTATCCCCCCTCATAAACATTATAATCCACTCAAACTGGATTCTTCATAGTTCTCTGAGCATGTTTAATACTTTTCCACCTCCTTGCCTTTGCTCATGTTATTTTCTATTTCTGATATGTTCTCTCTACTACCCCCATTATCTTTTCCTTTTGAAGTGCTCCCCACTCTTCAAAGATTTCAATTTTTTATGAGTCCTTCCCTTATACTTCCCATCTCCTTACCTCATAAAGGTGAAAAGTGATCTCTCCAAATTCTTATAGCACTTTGTTCATTCTTCCTTTATATAGAATCATTTTTGTTTGTAATTGTTATGTATATATAAAACATATTATTTATAAATAATTATGTATGATCAAATATATAATATATGATAATTATTTTATATATAAATATATAACAGATATATTGCTATATATATACTTATACATAAAACAATTATATGTGTATATATTATATGCATATAATATGCGTATGCATACATTATGTGTATAAAATCTCCTACACCAGACCATAAGCAGTTTGAAAGAAGGGAATATGTCTTTATCTTTGTCATTGTCATTGTAGTTGTTGTTGTTAAATCCTTTTCAGTCATGTCCAATTTTTGGCGACCCCCATGGACTTTCTTAGCAAAATACTGGAGTGGTACATCATTTCCTTCTCCAGATCATTTTACAGATGAGGAAACTGAGGCAAATAGGGTTAACTGACTTGTCCAGGGTCACAAAGCTAGTAAGTGTCTGAGGCCAAATCTGAATTTAGATCTTCCTGACTCTAAGCTCAGTGCTCTATCCACTGCACTATCTAGCTGTCTTTATGTTTATATCTCCCTCAATAATGTACACATAGGGAAAAGCTCAAATAATGTGTTTAAAATCTAATGGGATTGGAAACCTGCAACTGCCCCATTGAGAGGTTACCCAGAACTATATGTCCCAGAAAGGCCAATGAGGAACCTCCCATCTTACCCATGGCATTGCTATTGAGTAGGAGCACCCCATGGGCATTGCCATCCTCCTCCAGACTCATGTAATAGGGGTGCACACCATAGGAATTCTTCTTGTACTAGGGTAACAGAAGAAGAAGAAAAAAAAATCATTAGGGTATTTTTTTTCTCTACCAGAAACCCACATGTAAATGGATCCCAATGTGGGATTCAGATTCCTCCTTGAAAGTGGTTAAAAGTGGCAGCACCAAAGGAGGTGAAAGAGTTGATTTCCTCTGTTTCAGAGCAGAACTCAACAGACTTGGGTGAGTTTAGATGAATGAAGCCAGAGAAAGGGCAAATCTCCAAACTGTTACATCCTTACCCCTGGGGCCTGGTCTCGAGAAAACATTCCCCATGTGTGCCAGGTCATATTTCTCCGGAATGTTGTGTGCTCTGTTTCGCCAAAGCCATAGAGGTACTGGGATGGGAGGCGAGTAGAGATGCGAAGGAACATGTCATTAAAGGTGAAGCCAGGGATCTGAGAATCCCAGCTGAAACACAAAAGCAAATGGTTATTCTAAGTGAGATATTCTACCATCATCAAGTATTGTCAATTCCCTTCTTTAAAAAAGACCTGATTTTTAAAAATAAAAGACAATTCTATAACTCAGAAATTCCAACATGTCACATAATCCATCATCCATTCTTTTTCCTGGCTCAAAGCATCTTCCCAAGCATAAACTTTTAAAGGTCTTATGAGAATAGATCCCTCTAAAAGAATTCACTGACCTGTTCCATACTATGCCTTCTCTACTTTGACCATCACTTCCAATTCACAGATTACCTGATATTCACACCCAAACCCCTCAGTTTTTATAAGTGGGCTATTGCCTTTTCTTTCCAGAACCACTCCATGTCACACTCAATTACTTATAAGCCTTTCCTTTTCCAGCACCTATTTATACACTTGCCCCATGTAAGCTCCTTGAAGGTAGACACTAATTTGCCTATATTTATAGCTTGCTACTTAGCACAGTGCCTCATACATAGCAAACCCTTCATAAAAGTTTTATCTATCTATATTCTATAAACTGACCCCAGACTATCACTTTTAGGATAGTGTCTTCATAATAACAACTCAATTCATGTACACTTTGTGAAATACTTTCCTTGAAACTATTCCATGATGAAAGTGATGCAAAGTTTATCATTCCCATTTTATGAATGATGAAACAGAGCATCAGAGAGGCTCCTTAATTTTTCTGGGGTAGTAATGCTATATAGGTAATAAGTACAGAAACTAGCACTCAAGCTAATCTCAGTAAAAATTAATTTTTCAGGAATCAAATGCCAGCTATTCTTTAATTTCATACCAAATTGGTTCTACTCACATTACTGTACCAGTGCTGAGGCGTCGAATTTCAATCCCAAAAGGATCACTCTTTATAAAAACTTCATAAAGTCGATTCTCAGAGGTGCTAGAGGGAGAGCTGGGGATGTTTAGGGGCACTGGGACCTCATACCTTTTGCTATTGGCATCATAGATCTGGAATGAGAAAACATACTGTTCTAGCTTGAAGAAAAGACCATTGGTCAAATTCATTGAATCCTAAAATTCCAGAGTCATGGACCTGGTTCATGAAATGTGAAGGAGAAATTTACCTTAAACTGTAGCATATCATTCTTATGGTAGGTGACATCCAAATGGAGAACCTCCACGGGGGTAGAGGGCAGGGTGGAAGCATACAGAGAGGAATTTAAGAAGAGATCAGCAGTAACTCCTGTTGGGTTGTACTGAATGTTACTGACAGAATAGAAGAAACTGGTGATATAGCAGCTAGGAACTCCTGGAGAACTGGGCAACTGAAAAACAAGGTCAGAGTTAGATAAGGATGAGGACTTGTGTGGACTGAAGTTTGACTGGTTATTTATTTCTCCACAATTATAATTTGGTAACTGAAAATTTATGTCTTCCTGCTACATAAAGATACTCAAGACCCCTAGCCCAAATACATCCTGAACATAAACCCTGGCGATTCCTTCTTTTTGTAAATCCCCTTTAATGAATGGGGGCATGTGGTTGGTAAATCTAACCTTAGGATCATTGAAATCTTGTTTCTTTGAGGTTACTTTGTCATTTATAATTATTATGCCAATTACCTCCCAGACACAGCCACGAGCTGTGCAGTTTTCTTCAGAGACTGCCTCGTCCTCAGGATAACAGTCTATTTTGTCAACGTCCCTGTACTTGGAATTCCATTCCACAGTGTACTCTTCTCCCAAGGAAAGTTCAAGTCCTGAGATGATAGCAACCTATAGAGAAATCAAGAGAGTGACCAAGCATGTCACACTTAATAGTCAAAGCCATTGTGAAGGTTCTTTCCTCTTTAAATCACTTTCTGTAATGAGGTTCCTTTAAAAACCCTTCAAAATCTAGAAAAGACATAACAGATGACAGAACAAAGTCTAAAAATTCAGTCAATACATGATTGTGAACACCTCATAGGAAGGACTGCACAGGTGTGCTATGTCTTCCTACAAGTCCATTTCAAAGTTTTTACCTATGAACTAGGTGAAAGGAAATAATTTGGGATGTATAAGTGAGAAAAGTTATCTGTCATCACCAGTATGTAGCATTTCTCCAAGATAATCTCCTTCTAGTCATATTCTGTGGACATTTTTCTCAGTTCTAAAACCTCACTGACCTCACTTCAGCATTTGAAGCTAAACAATATGAATCCGAACTCACTGAGAAGAACTATTTTGGTTTTTAACCTTGTTTAAATTCAATTTTCTCTTGATTTTTCAAATGCTACATTCTCTGTTCCTTCTATTTCTCTGACCATCCAGTCTATTTCCTTCATTGTCTCCTTTTTACCTTCTTATTCCTGTGATTCACTCTTTTCCTCAAGTTTCAGCCCTTAACTTTCTGATCTTTATGCTCTCAACTTTTTCAAATATTTCTACACTAGAGACTTTCAAATCTATACCTATACTCCTGAGCTCTATTTACTCTTCTAATTTGTTTTCAAATATTTCTAAAATAGTGATTCTCAAATCTATGCCTATAATCCTGACTGAGTTCTATCTCTTCTTTAATCTCATATTATTAATTTGCTAAGAACATTTCTATGCCTATAATTCATCCAAAATCCAATGTATTAAGAACCTAACTGACCATATTCTTCCCAGAAGAAAGTATCTTCCCCAGTTTCTCCATTACTCCCAATTCCTATGGTCCCTCAGACTCAAAACTTCAATGTCTTCTTTGACTACTCACTTTCTCAGCACTAATTGATCCCCAACTCATAATTCTTTCTCCCAAATTTCTCCTGGAATTGGTCCTTACTTCCCATTGTCTCTACCTTATTACAAATTCCATTTAATACTTGGTTATAATAACTTGTGTCACCTCCTCAAGTTCCAGTTCTTTTTCCTCTTAATTCATTCCATACTCCACTGCCAAGTCAATATTCCTAAATCACTAATTTTATCACATTATATTCTTCGAGAACATCTTATTGCTTCCATTGCCTAACTAAATCAATTTTAATCCTGGAATCTAATGTCCTTCACAAACTTCCATATAAGTGGTTCCAGCTCTCATTTAACAGATGAGAAAATTGAAGATCAGAGGGTTTAATACTTGCCCAGTTATTTCACTTTACCAACTCAACTTTTTTCCCTAATCCTCTACAAAAATGTTCTTTATGCAAGGTGGCATGGAACAAAGGGAAAAGAACTGGATTTAAAATTAGTGGACCCAAGTTCAAATCCCACTTACTGCCTTTGGCAAATATCCTAACTTTTATGAGCTTCAGGTTCTTGCCTTATAAAATGGTGGTTGGATTAAATGACCTAAAAGCTTAGCTACTAAGGTATCACCCTCTAATTTACTGCTTAACGTAATCCTCCCTTTACGTCTCTGCCAATACCTTTCATTTTTGCTGCACACCACATTCTGCCTGAAACTCTGTTTCTTGTCCCACAGTAACTCCCAAAACTGAGGATAGAGATGGGGAGGAAAAAGAAGGGACGAGGATCAAGCTAATTGAATAGACTATATGGGCTGAGAAAGAGGCTGGATCTGTGAATTTATTGGCATAGGGAACTTCCAGAAGAAAAACCTCCCAGTGCAGTGTGGCATCTCTCTCCAATTTATAGTCTTAGAGGGCTTTGAAGTAGATATCTTGGATTAATGCTTCTTTAAATTTTGTAACATCCCCATCCCTTCCAAGTCCTAGTTACCTCTGTACTTTCATTCTTTCTCATTATCAAAGACACCATACCACAGGAGATCCGAAAGGTCCCAGTGCTTTAGGGGCTCCACATTGGCTTGGCAAACTGAAGTATCACCAGTCTGAGCATATTTCAGGATCTGGGACCCCACATCAAAAAATTAGTCCTTTACCTTTTCATCTTCATTGTAAGTGACATTAGGGGAAGATGCAATGAGGACACCATTCTTCTTCACAATGATGTTGGTAGGTTCCTCTGTCCCAAGGATTTTAATCTCACTAAATGCTAAATTATTTGCATCATTGTAGGATTGATGCAAAACTTTCACATCCAAATGGTTCTAGAAGAAATCCAAAAAAGAGACCTTATTATACATACTGATCCTCAAGTATTTTTAAATTTTAAATCCCAGGATGGCTTTTCCTTGCTGTCACCCAAAATGAGTCTGTGTTGTCTCCAAGTATACTCAAGGAATATAAATTTTCTTAATATTATCTAGAGAGGGGGCAGCTAGGTGACATAATGAGTAGAGCACCAGCCCTGGAGTCAGGAGGAGCTGAGTTCAAATACAACCTTAGACACTTAACACTTACTAGCCATGTGACCTTGCTCAAGTCACTTAACCCAAATGCCCTGCCTTCCCCCTCCAAAAAGCAAAAAAAAAAAAAAAAATTTCCAGAGAGAAACGTATTCATTCATCCCATTCCATTCCATTGCATTCATTCATCAGTCCTTTATATAAGTGTCTAATTTGCCTTTCCTTTTGCTAGGAACTAGAGAAATCACAAAGATAAATTAGATAGGACCTCACCCTAAAGAAGTTTACAAGTACATGTGCTGTCAAAACTCATAATGTATTTTCTAATATTAAAAAAAAGATTTTTGAGTCAAATATTCCTGAGGTTCATTAATTTTTAAAAATAATTTGATAGCTGTATTTCAATATAATTGATTTCCTTTGAAATCCTATGAATTTTGTTACATGCACTTAAAATCTTTATTCAAAGAAGTTCTTAGACTTCACCAGACTGCAAAAGGAGATCATGGCATAAAAAAGTTTAAGAATCCCTGATATAATAAGTGGTCAAAGGATATGCACAGGCAGGTTTTTTTTCCAATTTATTTTTTATTTGTTTTCTTGTTTACATTATTCATTTTCATTACATTTTTGAATTACACATTTTCTCCCCGTCTTGCCCCTGCCCCAACCCTAAAACAGTAACCCCACTGTAAAGCCCCTCCCCTGCTCTGCTCT
>CM053597.1:81753613-81816538 GCA_028646575.1 Pseudocheirus occidentalis
CAAATCGCTGGGGTTTTCCCAACTGCCGGAGCTATTAGCGGGGTGTTGCAAGTCCCCCCAGCTTTGGCTTGCTGAAAGTGCACCCCAGGACCACCACCTAAGACCATGATCCAGATCCAGGCTGCTCAATGCAAGAACACTTAGCCCTGATCAATTGATTCAGCCCCCCTGCTGAGTCAGCAGGCCAGGATCTCTGAAGCAGCCTGGTGGAGGCCGCTGGTGGATCCAGCAGTCCCCTTCCCCCACTGCTTCTTTGCCCCGGGGGCAGAATTCCCCAACTGCTTTATCACCCCCAAATTAATTTTCAAAGTTTCAACTCTCACTAACTGTCTCTGACTGAAGCTCCCCTCAGGCAGGTGCTTTGGATTTTCTTTGAAGTAGACTCACGCTGTGGTTTGGGAGGCTCAGCTGCTCCTTGTGGCCACCCTGGGGCCTAGCCTGGCCATGGCTGTGGTTTCCTTGGCAGATGTGGAGGTGCTGGAGGCTGTAGAACCACTTCAGGCTGGCTGCAGGGCTTGGCTCAGCTCTTTCACACCGCCCCAGGCCTGGCCGAGGTCCTGACTTCAGGCTTTTCCAGCCTCTGCTCCAGCAGCCGCTGCCAAGCTGCCTTCAGCGCAAGGTGTGTTCTCTGTATTTTTGTGAGTCTGAGAGTCCTAGGCTTTCTCTGGGCTCATATCTTATGGGTGTTTAGGGTGGCGGTGTGGGAGCTGCAGGACCTTGCTGCTTCTATGCCGCCATCTTGGCTCCGCCCCCCCACAGGCAGTTTTTTGAATGAATAAATAACAACTATGTGTGGTCATATGGACAGAAATATTCTAGATCATTATTGATTAGAGAAATACAAATTTAAGCAACTCTAAGATATTATCTCACAGCTATCAGATTAGCTAAAACTATAGAAGAGGAAAATGACGAATGTTGAGGGGACGTGGAAAAATTTAGACATGAGTGTGCTGTTGGTGGAACTATGAACTGTGAACTGATCCAACCTTGGAGAGCAACTGGGAATTATGCCCAAAGAGTCAGAAAAATGTGTATACCCTTTGATCCAGCAATACCACTATTAGACCTGTTATACAACATGACGAGGGAAAAAGGAAAAGAACCTCTATGTTCTAAAATATTCATAGCACCTCTCTCTTTGTGATGGCAAAGAACCAGAAACTGAGGGGATGGCCATCAGTTGAGGAATGGATAAACAAGTTGTGGTATATGGTGGTGATATACTGTAAGAAATGATGAGCTGGTTGACTTTAGAAAAACATGGAAAGACTTTCCATGAAATAATGAAAATCCGAGTAAGTAAAAACAAGAGAATATTGTTCACAGTAACAGCAATATTGTTCAAAGAATAATTGTGAACGGCCAAGTTGTTCCAAGAGATGCAAATACTCAAATCAGCTATAAATGACCTATGAAGGAGGATGCTATGCACCTCCAGAGAAAGAACTGATGAATACTGATAAAGTACACATATTATGGTTTTACATCTATTTATAAATCTGCATCAAATGGTGGCCTTATCTAGTGTGGGGTGGGGAGGGAAGGAAGAAGACAGTTTGGAACTTAAACTGTAACCAAAAAAATAAAAGTAGAAAAAATGTTAGGAAGAAAAAAAGAAACCCTAATCTATACTAACAATCCCTTTTCATAATTACATATTAGATGTGTATATATATTTATGCTGATATGTATTACTATTAATACATAATATTATATTATAAAATATAATATAAATGCCAATATATTATAATAATACATAATATTACATATTTGAGTGTTGACCATCAACATGTGCAAGTACAACAAAAGGCATGCAGACACATATGTACCTATGCACACGTGCTCATGTTCACACAGAGACCAAAGTATATACACACACATATACACGCAGTCATGGAACCATTTTTTAAAAGGCACTCACTTGGGTGAACAAAAACTCATGCAAGATGTAGGCACCACTCTCTATAGTATCTGAAAAGGAAATAAATAATAGACTTTGGATATAGTAAAAATTTTGAATTATAGATAATTATTTGTTTATGATGAGACCTAGGAGAACATAGCAGGGAAGGAAAAATCATTGCCTTTAAAGTTCCAGACTGTAGAAACTAAGCCACTTGAGTCCAGGGCCTCAGGCCAGTGTTGTTCTCTCCAAAGATTCCCTCCCCTTTCTACCCTCATCTTAAAAGGTTAAACATAAAAACTTCCTCTTAAGTCTCCCCCATGGCGATGCCCCAAGAGTTTAATCTAGAATGAAATTATTCCATGCACCAATACTAATACCAAATGTTCCAGAGACATATAAATCTTTGCCAGAAAAAAGTACCAATTTATGTGTGCACTCACCACACAGATGTACTTTTACTGAACGAATACACTCACATTACTGACAATATTTGGCCATGAACAAGTTTGGGCACATCTTTGCTGTTATTTATGTTAGTACTCCCTCCAATAATGAATATTTCAATCCATCCCTGCCTACCTATCTTTTGCAACTCTTGTCTATATATCCCTGTGAGTCTACTACAGGAGGTTTACTCAACATCTTAAGGACATTTTTCATATTCTCTTGATAATTTTTTTTTCACTCCGTGACCAGTCATCTTTTTCTCCCTATCTTTTTTACTGGTTGAGGACTTCTCTGATAAGATCAAAAGAATTTCTGGGGGCATATCTACAACCAATTTCAATGGAAATTTTTTTCCTTAAGTAGTCTGTGTCTTCAAGAGGGAAGATACTAAAGGGATTGAAAGATTTCCCTGAACCCCTTCTGGGAAGTTTCTGATATCTTCTCCATTATTACATTTGAAAATTAAGGTAAACAGAAAAACAAGGTTCTGAGCATGATCAATTTGTAAGTTAGGTTAGTTGTAACCAACAAATGGGTCAATGGTCTTGTTCAATGACCAAAATACTACAAAATAGGGCTTAATACCCTTCTTACAGTTTGTGTAAATATGAGAGAACAAAGATCAGAATTGGAGAGGTGGGAAAAATAATGCAGTTGATTACAGGCTAGACAGCATCATGGGAAGTAGAGAAAACATGACTGGTTACATCAAGGAAAGTGGCCTAGTACCCATCTAGGGTTAGTGACCATTTCCCTTTCTCATTAAGGAATGCTGATTGATTCATGGAATCAATCTGCTTATGCTAATAAGGGTTAGTAGACTCCCCAATACCTAGAAAGGTTTATTAGGGAGATAAGGCCTCCGTTAAGTTTTGCTAGGACAATACAAGAACAATTTCTTCAGGACTTAAACATAATACTAGATGTCTTGGTATTTACCCAAGAGCTAATGGCATAGAAAATGATAATTGTTTCCTTTTAATAATAGTGATTTATTGTCAGACTAACATTTATAGTAGCTGAGAGGGAAAAGCTAAGTTCTTGAATTTAGCCAGAAGATATAGATAGTGAACTTAAGCAGATATAAAATCAATTATAATATGAAATCAATACAATATAGAATCAATTACAAAGTAGAATTAATTTGAATTTTTCACTTTTGTCCCCTCAGGATTCCATTCACACAAAATCATTCATTCTTAAATGATGAATATTAACTTTCTTAAACAACTAATGCCTGGAAAAGATTCTCACTCTTTAGTGACCATAGGAAACTTGAATTTATAGAACAAGGCTATGGGTTTGGAGTGACACACCCTGGGCTGTGGTTACATTAAAATCCAAGAAAATGCTTACCTTTAGTTTCTCCATCATCCCAAAAAAGTTCTCCTCTAGCTTCCTTATTGTCATCAAGGGCAATGATGAGACCAAGAGGATTCTGTCGGCTGCAGAAAGAATGATCGAGATGAAGGACTAAATAAAGATCTTGCTCCATAAAGGTTGGCACATTATCTAGGAATAACACCATCAGAAATGTTTCTCCACAACTGAAAAAAAGTTGTTAACACCAGGAATCTGTTTTCTATTGTAGTACAGTAGAAAGAAGGCTGAATTTAAAGTTGGAAGCAAAGATTTTCAATCCTGGGTCTGCTGCTTTTTGACCTTAGACAAGTCTCTTAACCTTTCTGAAACTGTTCCTTGGCTGCAAAATGTGAATTATACTTGTCCTACTTACCTTAAGGAGCTGCTATGAGGAAAGTAAATCTTAACAATTCTAGATCTAGGAGCAACCTAACAGGTCACCTAGTCTGCCCCTCTCATTTTTTAGATAAGGAAACTGAAGTTCTGACAGATTTAATGATTTGCAAAGATCTCACAACAGGAAAGATGGGAAGTGAACCTAGATCTCCTTACTCTAAAATTAGTTTTTATACCAAGCTATGTCTTACAGCTATAGAATTATAAATCATAATCCCTTTCCCTGACATAGAAAATAGCAAAAAAATAAAAACCTCCCATTGCAATTAATCCAGCTACCCAAGTTTTTGTCAGGAATAAAAATTGAAAGTCAGCTAATAAAAAATTCACTAAATGTGAGTGTAAATGTGTGGTTTATTTTGAAATAAGAAGTCAATTTTTCCCCCTCAAGTTAGGTTTGCTATCTCTAAGTTATTGTTCATATATTTAGGTCTTCAAAGGGAACAAAAAAAGTCATCAGAGAGGAGATGGTCAGATATTTTCCTAATTTCAATAATCGAGAAGGAGCTGTATTCTGGAAATTGTGTATCAGAAAGATTGATGCTCATCCCTGGCCGTATTTCAAAACCAATTCTTTACATTATCTCCTGAGTCACCAATATACTTTTCATGTCTTTTTAAATCCTTCCAAGTCATGGTCATTAGTTTAAAAAGATGAAAATACCAACTGTACCACTCCCCAAATCCTTTGACTTCTTACCTAAGACAAAGTCTCTTGAAAAATATTCCAGAGTTCTTCTTACTTTTCATTCATTCCTACACCTATCAGCTGAAATGGTATCAACTGCCTAGGGAAGGTTTTCAATGACTCTTTTCTCTTGGATTCATGCCCAAGAAGAGAATCTATCAGATTTGCTTTCTTAGGTCTGCACTTCTCTTGTGCCTCCCAATAGACCAATGAGATCTCTTTCTTTGTGAATAGGGAAAAGTAATAGGATTTCTCCTTTTTGTTAGAGCACTATGAGAATAGTGCTGCTCTTTCAAAATGTTGGGAATTAATCTCCAAAACAACTTTATATTAGGTATATAGCTCCAAGGGCCCAGAAGTTCTCTCTGGTTTTCTTCACTGTCACACTTCCCGTCTACCCACCTCTTAATAATGACTTTCCTCTAGTTCCTCAAAATGATTTTCCTTTTTATATCTTACCTGGAATACCCCTCCTTTCCCTCCTATCATCCTCTGTAAGAAACTTTCACCCTCTTCAGTAAGCTAAAATACAGAAAGCTGTTCCTCAAGCTTTTTTTCCTGCTCTAGCCAGAAGACCACCTTAAACTCACAACAGATCTAAATAGATCAAATCAGCCAGAAAATACACATTCTGTTCTCATTTGTAAGACTGTAGGTGACTATATAGTCCTTCTTGGTTTTCTTAGTAAACGTGACTTCTCCTTTGCTACTAGAATTTAATGACAATGTAGGAGAGAGTAAGGCTGATGACTTTTAAAAACTTTGCCTCACTTAAATCACTCTTATTATATCATTGATTCTCTTTTGGAAACAAAAGACAATAAACAAACAAAACAAAACTTCCCTAGTAACCTCACTTTGTTTGTTATGATTCTGTATAAAAGAGTATGTAAAGGTTGTTCTAAATTTACTGCAAAGCATCCTTCCTCCTCTGTCAACCTGCTCCTGTGGATAGCAGTCAACAACATGGAAATTCTGTTTTTAGAACATGTATGCTTACGTGTGACTTATTGTGATAGTCACAAGTAGTATATATGCTATTCTGCAACATTCTACTTATCTGCTCCCACTTATTTCTACACCTGTCTCCAAGTGTTCCTAGATCCAGAAGCCCCTACATAAGACAACTGTATTTATAATCTATCATTTATATATACAATGATATATACACACATGTGAGTGCATGAACACACGCCTGTCTGTTTATACTGCTATTGCTTATTGCAACCATTTGGCCTATGCATTATTGGGATTTTAGAATCTCCCTCAGGCTGTTTCCCAGCTTTCCTTGCAAATTTTTCCTTGCTATTTCAAGCATAAGGACATAGTTCCCATAAATCTCCACAGAATATTATTGCTCTGCAGTTTTCCAAAGCATCAGATAGACTTCATGCAAAAATAGAAAAGCTCATATAATCTCAGTTGGTAAATATATTTAACTAACTCATGGCTCCTGACAGCCATAAATGCGTATCAGCCTATAATGCTGTACTTATTCAAGTTAATTAAGCATCAAAGGACCCCACAAGCCACAAGAATGCCATGTGATTAAGGGAAGTGGTGGGGAGCCCAATCTAAGGCGCCAACAGTGCTGAAAAACCACACTGAGAGCTGATCACATAATTTCATTTGCTGATATTCTTTGGAAGAAAAAAATAATTCTCTAGACTAAAGTAAATAAGTAGACTTGCTAAAAATCTATTATAAAATATTTTTATTATTTTTTCAAACTAAAGTCATAAAGCAAAGTAATTCATAAAAATCTTTTTTTTTTCCCACCTTATTTTCAAGGATGGGGGGAAATGATACTTTCCTGAGGGTACTTCAAGAGTTTAAAAAAAAAGAACATTGGTTTCCATGGATTAATACTGCCATCGTGAGGATTTTTAGGATATTGCCACTCAAGACTTTTTAATAAAAAAATCTCATTGATTACTGCATTTCCTCCTGACCCATGCTGTGTTCCACTTCTAGATGAATCTTCTTTGAAAATGACTATCAAGTCATACTTTACCACTCAGAAGTTTTCAATGGCTCCCCGCTTCCTTCATGTTCAAGTCTAAACTCCATTTGCCATACTTTCAAGGCCCTTTCCTCAAATTCCGAACTGACTCTCCATCCCCAACTCCCCTCTATCACCTAGACTAGCTTTACTCTACTATTAGGACTCATATGTCCTAATTCACTGCTCATTACATTATGCAATAGTATCTTCTATCAGAGTTGTGGGAAGCAAGGTGATGCAGCGGATAGAGTACCATGCCTGCCGATAGGAAGACAAGTTCAAACCTGGCCTCAGACATTAACTACTTGTGTTATCTTGGGCAAGTCACTTAACCTTGTTTTCCTCAGTTTCCTCATCTGTAAAATGAGCTGGAGAAGGAAATGACAAACCACTCCAAGATATCTTTTCCAAGAAAATCCCAGATGGGGTCACAAAAGAGTTGGACACAACCAAAAACCAACTGAACAACACAAAAATAAGAGTTGTAGTTAGTGATTAGGATGCTCAAAGATGAGAAAGGAAAGACCATAGGAGCACAGGAGCATAGAACTTGAAGCATAAAGACTGAAGACTTAATTAAGATAGGAAATAGAACCATGGCTTTCGATGAAGGGATTTTAGAGGTCATCTAGTCAAACCCCATTCATTGAACAGAAGAAAAATCAGAGGCTTATGGAGGTTAACTGACCTGTACAGTCAGTAAATGGCTAGCCCATGATAAGCTCCTTTGACTCCACTTCAAGCATTCTTTCTACAGTGCCATACACTGTGTCTGATGGAGGGCTGCATAAACTTTCTCCACTCGTGACCCCTATTAATACTTTTTAAACATGCTATTGTGGGAAGTATGGTGTCAACGATTTTCTCAGGAAGAATCAATACTGAATGTCAAGACCGAATGACAAATCTGTTGCTCAGTCCCCTCCTTCCATCTACCCACTGAACCACTCATTGGGATAAAGGCACCACAGTACCCTTTTCAAGATGATTTACACAATTACACAGGGAAATGACAAGCCATAAACCAACCCTGGAAATGGGACTAGCCTTCAGTATTATACCTGGCTACTGTGGTGATGGCTGGCTGCTGCGTGGGGAAAATATAGCCTCCTCGAAGATGGAGTCCAATTTTGTCTGGTGGGAGGGATAGCTCAACATTTTGTTTTCTCCATGCTGTTTGGCCACCCTAAAAGCAAGAGTTGGTTGCATTAAGAAAAGAGTCATCTCTCAGTTGTGAATAATCCACACTACACCCCATATCCTTCTTCCATTCCGTTGGGTCCCAGACTCTGGCATGAAGACTACAAGGCCGGCGCCATCTTGTTATCATATTGAGGAAACTAAGATATTGTGAGTTTATAGCATACTCAGAGAGGTTAGTATAATCTGAATACAAAAACAATTCCCAAAATCTATCTAATAACCATAATATTTGTGCATAAAACATTGCTTCCTTCATCCCTTTTTTTGCAAAGATGGGAGACTAAAGGTGTGAAACATTGCATATGCAGTGCCAAACTTGGTTGAAATTAAGTTTTGGAGAAGTGCTCTTTTTCCTCTTATGTTTTCTTTCCAGAAATGGATTGGGGTGGCTAAGTGGTGCAGTGAACAGCACAGGCCCAAGAGTCAGGAAGACCTGAGCTCAAATCTGGCCTCAGACACTTAACACAAAAAACTAGTCATGTGACCTCGGGCAAGTCACTTAATCCCAATTGCCCTACCTTCCCCCCTCCAGCAAGCCAAAAAAAAAAAAAAAAAGAAAGAAAGAAAGAAAGAAAGAAAAACAGAAACGGCTCTATAGGGAAAGAAGAAGGGTATAGATTTGGAAATGTAGATGATATAGAAACAAAAGATATAATTCTTTCAAGATATACCTCTTCTACTACTCTTAGTTTCTTAGCTGAAGCTCAGTTTAATCATTATAAGCAGGGTTTAAAGTCTAAATCCCTAGTCTATCACCCTCTCTGGATTATCTGCTCTAAGATCAAAGAGATACCAAGCCTTCTCTAACCACCCCACCACCTCCCACCCTCCCACCCAACCCTCTCCACCCCCATCCTTGCTTCACTTAGTGGTATCTCAGTGCAAACACTAGAGTGTATATTGTTAGACACAATAGGTCTGCTGGTTTTGATAAACCTTCCCACTATCCCATGGTCCCCCACCCCCACCTCAAGCCCCTTTCTCTTTCTCTCTCTTATTTATCATTACAAAAAATGTCTTGCCAGGTAGGTGAGATATGTATTCAGTAATAAAGGTGATGTAAAACCAAAGGATTTATATTTTTTAAAAGAAAAAATAACACTAGGAGCTATCTCAAGAGTAGAGTTGACTGAATTTCTCTCATAGTTCCATTCTCCTACCCCTACCTCTACCCCATCTCCCAGGAAGCCCTGTTTAAGAAACTGTGTCCACCAGTGAATCTGTGGATAATCGAATCTACTTACTGTTTCATAATCATACCAGATAGCATCAGGCATATATGCTATCACACTTTCAGCCCCCTGGAAAGGAAGCAAAGCAAAGCATTACACTTTATATCCCTGAGATGAAAAGCCTCCCCTAACCCACTTCACAACAACCCCCTCCCTTTCTCCCCACTCCATGCTGAAATAGGAATGTTCTCTCCAGACAGCACCCCTAAGCATCTCCATATAGATGATTCCCCCTTATAATAACAATAGAAGCAACTTCGGAGGAGTAATGAAGGCAGTCCTCTGAGGGTGAGGCTGAGAGAGTGGAAGTACCAAGCAAATTAAAAGATTTGTCATCAGAATTTGACTAACAGAATCAGATGACATAATATTTGTAATGAGCTTAGCACAGTGCCTGGCACATAGTAGGTGTGTGATATATGCTGATTGATTGATTGATTGATTGATTGGTTCCCAGAAGAGCAGGGGGAGGAGCTGAAGATAATACTGAGTGAGTCCCTATGAAAACACTTACCTCTTCCAGAACAGGAGTGATAAGAAGCCCAGGTCCCCACAGAAACTGCCTATATACATCCCAGGTGTAACTGTCATTATAGAACCTAAGAACCAGAGGCAAGAGGCAACAATTAACAGCATTTGTTATCACCAGTGTTGCTCAAGGATTCGGTTGTTGTGTGACATCACAAGGGGAAAAATGGCACCAACTCTGAGCAAAATATCAAAGTGTATCCTTGCTACCCATTGCCACCCTTTGCAGAGGTCCCATGTGCTCCCACTTCCTCCCCAGGTCCTCTTCTCCTATTGCAGTACCCATCTAGGGCTAGGTTTCCTAGGTACTGTCCCTTATACTAAGTATCTTTCTGTTGGCATCACCCCCCCACCCAACTCACCACCTTATCCCCACCAACTCACAAAAATTTTCAGCTTACTCTTAGAGCAAATAGACTTGATTATACTAATTCAAGCACAAAAAAGTCAATGATTTCAAATGTATCATTGATATCACGTTGCTTGCCTTTTCAATGGTTTAAGGAAGGACTGGAAGGAGAGATTAAAAATAAAATTAAAGTGAAAAATGAAATTTCAAAAACAAAATTCAAATGAATGTTAAAAATAAATAGATTTTTTTAAAAGAATGTCAATGATTAAATCACCTCTCCCAAAAATATTTGAATTTTAATAAGGTAGATTAGCAGATGATCCTAGAGACAGCAAAACTTTAACTTAAAAGGAGTAAGTCTCTAGGGGTGTAAAACAAATCCAAATCAGACTAATAAAGGAGGAATTTCCAAGCAAGGGGTCTTTCCTAGCACACTTTATATTAAGCTGTCTCACCATGTAGAACCGGTGAAATTAGATAAAAAAGCCCTAGTCACAAATTCTATTATGGAGCATATCCATATGGTGGACAGTGTGATAGCTTGCACACAAGTACTACCCTAATTTACATGGAATGTTGTTATTTAATTGCTTTCATTCATGTCTAACTCTATGTAACCTGATTTGGTATTTTCTTGGCAGAGCTATTGGAGACATTCTCCAGCTCATTTTACAGATGATGAAACTGAGGCAAACAGGGTGAAGTAACTTGCCCAGGGTCACACAGCTACCAAGTGTGTAAGGACAGATTTGAATTTACGTGGACCCATCTTCCTGACACAGGCCCAGCATTCTGTCTACTGTGCCTCCTAGCAGCACTTCATGGAATACTATCAGCATAACCCACACAAGTACTCCCACGTCCCTTACCTGCTCAAAAGTCCTCCCTTGACTCTAGGATAAAGTAGTCTATCAATTAAGGCCCTCCCAATTAATAGTATGCCTGTGTGTTAGTCAAGCTGGGAAATTCTTTCTGAAATCTAATTTCAAAACCACTTGGTTGGGAGTAGCTAGGTGGCACAGTGAATAGAACACTGGCCCTGGAGTCAGGAGGACCTGAGTTCAAATTCAGCCTCAGACACTTAACCTTTAGTAGCCTTGTGACTTTGGGCAAGTCACTTAACCCCAGTTGCCCTGCCCTCCACCCTCCAAAAAAAAAGCAAAAAAAAAATTTGGTCAATGTAAAATTTGATAAATATTTGAAAAAAAACAAAAGCTGTACACAGTAGGTTCAGTGCTTCATATCTGATCCTTTGGGGTTTTTTTTCCTGTTTTCTATATCTAGAAATATAATTTATTTTGGCAATTACTGTCAAGTTCATAATAATCTAGGTATCTCTTTTGTAAAAGAAATCACTTGACAATCCCAGGAATTGCTTTCAGGTTTTACCCAAATATTTGGTACCATGTAGACCCAGTCAGAGCTTTTAACATATCAGGTTTTAACATATCAAAATTCAAAACAGAGATCAGGAAACTCACTCATGTAGAAGGGGCCGGGCCACTGTATCTCCCCGAGTGTGAGCTCGGTAAAAGAGGGTGTAGAGATAGGGCAGCAGAGTATAGCGGATATTCAAGTAGTGTCTGGAGGTGTTTAAAAGAAGAGAATCTTCTCCAAATGCAGCAGGATCCTGATCCTAGGAGCAAAAGGGACATGGTCTCTGTCATTACAGATCAGAAAACACAAAAACATCCAGAGTACCTTCTGTGTGAAATACCCACATTCCAAAGCACTGGTCTTGAGCAAGCCTAGAACACAAGGGGAACGTACTGATGTTATGACCAATTATATCCCCCAAAAAAACTTAGGTCCAAAAGAGTTAGTTAAAAAGAGGCTATTCTCTTCATCTGTTATGTCTCACACCAGACACTCCATCTCTGAATTCCAGACATTCTCAATGACTGCCCCCCACCCCCGCCTCATTCCTAGAATGCTCTCCCTCCTTATATCAGATTCCTGGCTTCCCTGAAGTCCCAACCAACATCCATCTCACACAAGAAACCTTTCTAGATTCCCTTTAATTCTAGTAATTTCCCTCTACTGTTGTTTTTCCAGTCATTTCAGTCCTGTCTGACTCCTCGTGACCCCATCTGGGGTTTTCTTGGCAAAGATACTGGAGTGATTTGCCATTTCCTTCTCCAACTCATTTTAGAGATGGGGAAACTGAGGCAAATAGGGTTAAATGACCCTGAGTTGCTTAGGGTCACGCAGCAAGTATCAAAGATCAGATTTGAATGCAGATCTTCCAAACAACAAGCCCAGCACCCTTTATCTCCTGTGCCACCCCCTTCCTCCTATTAGTTATCTCTAATTTATCCTGTATATGGTTGTTTTCCTGTTGTCTCCCCCCTTAGACTTTTTTTCTGCAGGGACTGTTTTCTGCCTTTGTATCCATCACTTGGCCCAGTGCCTGACACACAGTAGGTGCTTCATAATATTTATTGACCAACTTTCACTCCTCCTCTGTCATCTCCTTCTTTGTTGTTTCTCCCTGATGGAATACATTGCCTTTTCATAGAAGCCCAAAAACTTACAGCTGGATGGTACCATGGAAGTCATTATTCTAGTCAAATCTTCCCATTTTACAGATTAGGAATCTGAGGCCTCTAAGTGTGAAGTGACTTGCCCACCCTCTTCCTCTCCTTATGCCTGTGATCAAGAAGAGGACGCCCTCTGCTTCAGATTCTTCATCACTCATTGGCTTTTAAGCTTCCTGATGCTTCATTTCCAGTCTCACGTCTCTCCCCAAACTGCCCTCTCCAAAGCCTCCAAGGACCAAAGCGATGACCTTTCTCAGTCCTTATTCTCTTGCATATGGGGAAGATTGCAGGAGGCATTTCTGAATGAGTTAGGAGATGGTACTAGATGGCCTTTACCGCAGGACCAACTCTGAAATTCTACAGATGAACTTCTCAATTTCATTACAAATGGAATTAGGACAATGGCAATAAATACAATGAAACTAGTAATAAAGCCAATTATCCCCTCATGAATTAGTAATAATATCTATTTACTTCAAGATTTTCAAAGTGTTTTACAAATGTGATCTGGGAAAATCAGTTTGGTGGCTGTGTGGAGCTTGAAATGGTGGTGGTGGCAGTGGCAGTGGCGGTGGCCATGGTGGTGGAACGTAGTGGTGGTGGTGGTGAATTTGAGGAAATGGGACCAATTAGGATGCTATTATAATAGTCCAGATGAGATCGATTAGGAGTCTAAAGTAAGATGGTGGCAATGTGAATAGAGAGAAGATGGATGTGAGAGATGATAGAGTTAGAAACAAGATTTGTGTAGATATTTGGGGATGAGTGAAGTATTAATTTAATACTAAGGTTGCAAACATGAATGACTAGAAGGATAATAATGTTCTTGACAGAAATGGGGAAATTTTTAAAAAGAGGGAAGAAAATGGCATAAGCATTTACATAGCATCAGGTACTTTACAAATATTATTTCATTTGAACCTCACAACAACCCTGAGAGCTAGGTGTTACCATTATTCATGTTTTTCACTTGAGGAAAATGAGTCAGATTCTGTGTCCAGGCTGACACAGTGAGGAAGTATCTGAGGCCAGATTGATTTTAGCTCAGGCCCTGCAGATTCCAAGCCCCAAGCTCTGTCTACCACATTGTGATAGGAATAACTCTGACACTGTCTACAGGGTCATTTTCTTTTTAAAGTTAGCCTAAAGGTAACAGAATATAAATGAGCTTTAATGAGCAAACACCATGCTAGGGAAATTAGCTCCTCCTAATTTATCTCAAATTGCTCTTGATAACATCTCTTGAGAAGTTTACCTTGTAGCCTTGGCCGTTATGATTTCGGGCAAATGGATAAAATGCCCCAAGCTGCATCCACCGCCTGCACAGTTCTTCTGAGACATCATCAGCATAACCACAGATGTCAGGGCCCACCTGAAATCATCACAAATTATAGACATGAGTCTTTTTTTGGCCATAAGTTTTTTTGTCTTGTTTTAGATCTTTTTTTTTTTTTAGCATTCTCACTACACCTTTATCATTTTGTTCCTGCCTGATGGTGATCCCTTCCCTGTGATGTAAACATATTTCAGTCATAGCATTTTTTTTCCTGACTCTAATTATGATAAAAATGACATCTCAGCACTTGAACTTTGGTGGACTCTCTCTAGAAAACACTTCATACTAGAAATAAAGGAAGATTCTGGCCAATATTGATCTGGATGAAACATTTATTCCCAGTGGAGAAGCTTGCAGCTTTCTGGAGGTGATGCTCTCTATAGTCTATGCTTGGTGGAAAGGTGGAAAGCTTACCATAGGGATGCCAAACAAGTTGAACTCAAGCATGCCAGGTATAGACCAACGAAGGTCATTCCATGTGGCTGCGTTGTCCCCCAGCCAATGGGCTGCAAATTTGCCTGACCCGGCAAAGGTAGAACGTGTCACAACAAAGCTTCTTTTATTAGGGAAGACAGTTTTTACAGCACTGCAAAGGAAAAATGAAGATAATCAATTAAACAGTTTTGCTCACCCTCAGGGACTGAGCAAAAATAATGCTGATTCTGATTTTATTAATTTCAATTAATTTCAAAAACTCCACAGGCCTACATTGACACAGGTATAACTTTTTGCTTCTGTCTAGGCCTGTGATTTCATTGTTATAAGGAATCTTTGATGAAGAAACTTCCTCTACAATGCAGATTGGCGATTGGCAAATAATTTCTCATTTTAGAAAACTGTCTGTAGCAACAAAAGGTTAAGGGACTTGTTAAATCATTTTTCAGTAGTGTCCAAATCTTTGCTGACCCCATTTGGGGTTTTCTCCACAAAGATACTGGAGTGGTTTGCCATTTCCTTTTGCAGCTCATTTTATAGATGACAAAACTGAGACAAGCAGGGTTAAGTGACTTACACAGGGTCACATAGCTAGAGTAAGCATCTGAATCCAGATTTGAACTGAAGAAGAGTAGTCTTCCTGACTCTAGGCCAGGACTTGCACAGGGTAATATGAAAGGAAAGAAGGAACCAGAACTGAAGTCTCCAGAATAGCACTGCTAATATCTGAGGTCAAATTTGAACTCAGATCTTCCTGACCCCAACCCAGCATTCTATCTCCTGGGGCCACCTCTATAGCAAATGGAATTTACTGCTTCTCAGAGATAGAGACAGAAAGAGAGGTCAGAGTTCAGAGATAGAGCCAGAAACAAGAATCTTGGATAGAATACTGTTTTAAACAAGTAGGCCACTGGCCAGGATTTACAAATAATTCTCTCCAAAAGAAACTTTCCTTGTAATGACATCAGTTATATGAACCACTTTAAGATAAACTGTGCTTCCACTGGTTTTGTACAGACCTCAGATGTCTTTGAATACATGTGACTTATGACCTTAGGAGACAGAAGAGATTTTTGAATGACTGAATATTAAATACTCATCTTGAGTGAATGAAGTACTCAAGGGACTAGGAGAAAGACTGTCTTCAACTGTCCCTCACCTTCTATTCCCAAGATTCATACAGGGAGACAGAACGTTGCTAATGATAACACTCACTTCTCTTACTTGTTTCCATGTTGTTAAAAGTTTCAGGGAAAAGAAAAGGACAAATGGGGGTACTTGCCATTGATTCATTTCCAGAGTTTGAAGAATCTTCAGGTCCTTGAGCCTAAGCTAGTGCCACAGGGACCCTGAACAAAGTGAACCAAAGTGTCCTTCTCTGAGTCAACAATTCTATCTCATTGCTCACTTCAAAGACTAGATTAAAAAGTGAAACTTAATAAAAAAAACTGCTTGACAAAATTATTTCCAAATCCTGGCTGTTTTCCTACTTCTTTAAAATAACATTCTGCCCAAAATTCTTGTCTTTTGCTACTGGCTTCCATGGGATCTGACCTGTACACCAGGCACTCCACTGGGATGCCAGAGGACCAGAACTATGGATCCTTGGTGGCCTTTTAAAATTCTGCCCCTTGATGATGCTCTTTCTTGTAGAACTTTCCTGACTGTTATATTTATTCTAACTGAATGTTCAATCATTCAAAAAGCCACTGACAAGGTACTAGATCAAAGGTTATTTATAATTTTAATAATTAAATACGAATGGGGAAATGATTTACCATAGAAGAGAAAATGATAAGAGAAAGAGATCAAAGATTAGTAATAAGGATTGGTCTTTCCCCAGTAGAAATGTTTCTTATTCTTAACCTTAGCTCCCTTTCTCTAACCATGCCCTTCTTAATACAAAACATTCCTCCAATCCATAACAAATTATTTAAACTAATGAATGCTTTGCACAACACTAGGTTAATTAACATTTTTCCTTTTTTTCCAACCAGCTCCTCTGCCCCCCCTAAATTGTGTTTCTAAAACAATGAGTCTTCTGCTTTCCACATACCCTAAGTCCCTGGTACCACATACTACAAATGAGGGCACGTTAGCAAACAAGTGTGAGCTGAAACCACAGATGTTTTGATGAACACAATTTGATGAATGCTGCCCTTACTCTTCTGTCGCAATTGCCATGTAGTAGCCGTACAGATTGTGGACATCATAGTGTTTGCCCCAGTGCTGAACTGCATCCATGCAAAGGGTCTTAGCAGGAAGAAAGAGGTCCAGTATTCCTAAGGGGAAAAGAGGAAGCAATCAATGAAAGCCTAGGTCATTATGATGTTGGTCAGTCTCCAAAACATAATCCAAAATTCAAGTCCCCAGGAAAGTTTATGCTACATAATTTTAAAAGATGATACTACTTATAGAAGAAACAATACTGGATTTAGAGTCTTAAGAGGTGGGTTTGTCTGAGCCCCACCTTTGCTATTTAATGTCACCAATCATAGGATTACAGAGTTTAGAGAGGGAAAAGACCCTGGAGATCAGTCAATCTAATCCACTAATTTATAGATGAAGAAATGTGGCCCAGAGGGTTTATATGACTTGCCCAGGTCACATGCCTCGGGTAAATCACTTAATCTTTCTGATTCTCAGTATGTTTACCTGTAAACTAGGGACAGTAATACTTGTACTACTTAGCTCACAGAGTGGTTGTGAGGATACACAAAGTTCTTCATAAACAACAAAGCAGTATAAAACTATGAATTGTTGTTAGTGATGTTGTTATTATTATTCCCCCATTATCATTTTTGCATTTCTCTGCAGTAGTGGAGAGCTACACTGAGACATTCATGCTCTCCCACCTAGAACCTCTTCTGTGTTTATTGAATCAAGAGTCTAGGTTGGAGGAATAGTCTGTGTGGGACTAAGCAAATCTAACTAGTCCTAGAAGAGAACCCATAATGTGATCAAGTGACTCGGTGTATAAAGAGCTATGACTCGTGTCAGGAAGAACTGAGTTGAAATGCAGTCTCAGACATTTATTAGCTGTGTAACCCTGGGCAAATCACTTATTCTCTGTCTGCCTGTTTCATCAGCTGTTAAAGGAATATCTTAATAGGACCTGCTTCTCAGGGTTTTGTGAGGGTCAGATGAGATAACATTTGTAAAATGCTTAGCATGAGAGCAAGGATTAAATAAATGCTGGTTCCCTTCTTCCCTTCCAAAATGCCCCCCCTCCCCATTCCAGCTTTATCCTTATTACAATCAATGGGAGAAATGCTGTTCAAGGCATCTCAGCGGATAGAGTGCCAGACCTGGAATCAGGAAGACCTGAGTTTAAATCTGGCCTTTCATTTACTAGCTATGTGACCCTGGGCAAGTCACTTAACCTCTGTTTGCTTTAAGCCCCTAGAGAAGGAAATGGCAAATTACTTCAGTTTCATTGTCAAGAAAACCCCACGGACAATAAGGTCCACAGGGTCACAAAGAGTCAGACACAACTGAATGGCTGAACAACAATAGTACAGTCACTATCAGATCAATAAGAACTTGGAGCAAGCTTGAATTACTCATTCCACTGGGGATTTATAAGGCAGCGTACCTTCTCCAAACTATTATCTATCTGACTAGCACGTATTATTAGAGATGACTTTCTAGGAAAAGGTAACAGGAGGGATGTAGCAGGAAATGTCGGCCATGTAAAAACAAAGGACAGCAATGAAAACGTATCTGAAAAACAAATCTCTGCCGGCCATATGGCACTTTTCATACGGTTCTGTGCACTGTTATTAGCCTTGTTATATCTGGGTCCTGCCTCCTACAAGAACAGTCACTGTATCTTCTCCCTCTCTTTATGTTTCCAGAGCCCACCATGATGCCTCAGACGTAAGTGCTCAATTCAGCTCTCTTGAATGATCTTTCAGTTGCCAAATCCAATGGCCTTTGCCCAGTATTCCTCCTCCTTTGCTACAACAACTCTTCCTTGTTGTTGTTATTATTTGTTAGCGAAGATGATATTAATAGTGACTAGCAAACTCACTACTCTTAGCTTTCCTGATGCCATATTCTCCCAGGTCTCCTCTAGCTTCTCACTAACTGTTCATTACTCACATCTTCTTTGTTTCCATCCAGACTTTTAAATGCTGGCATTGGCTACAAGAGAGCATGATATAGTGGCAAAAATACATGGTTTATACTCAAAACATCTGGATTTAGTCTCAGGATCCATCACTCACTAACAGCTTTGGATAAGTCACTTTAACCTATCTGATCCATGGTTTCTTCATCTATAAAATGGGCTCAGAAACATACTCCTATTACTTACTTCTAATGAGTCTGCTTTATAAATTGTAAAATGTTACTGAAATATAAGTTATGATAGAGACAATGATTATGATCACCATCATGATTTTACGATTTAGTTCTATGGGTTAGGGCTGCCTGCACCTAGCAAAGAGAGAAAACCAGCCCACATTCTCCTTTCTTTGTACACATTTATGCCTGAGTCCATTAATAGAAGAGGTCCCCATCTGTCCTTGTACAGTTTAAAATGACAAGCACATTTGGTTAGTTAACAACCAACATTCCATCCAAAGGACCAGTTCCATGACTTACTAGGAGTAAATGGAGGATAGTTCAGGTTACTATCAGAGCATCCCGTAGATGAACCATCATCAAAGTTGGAGGGCTCATTCATATCCTAGAGAGACAAAAATGGAGAAATATAAAGCATTAGGTGTGACTAGTGAAACTTTTATTTTGTACTTATTTGTTTTATTTTCTTTTAAGAAATCAGGGAAATTACCCAGCTAATTGTACCCTTTAATTATGACTTGTTGGCCTCATTGACCAAATGTGAAATGGGTTTCCAACTGCCCTCTCTTCCTATCTAAGTAATAGCTTGCTTTGTTCTTTTGAACATAACATCTGCTGTATTTTCCCTTAATGTTGTTCAGTCATTTCAGTCACGTCTGTCTCTTCATGACCCATTTGGGGATTTTCCTAACAAAGATACCAGAGTGGTCTTGTTGCTGTTGCAAGGCACTGCAATCCCCTTCTCCCATTGGTGAATCCTTGCCCATTTGGGGCAAGGGATCACAAACCAGCCTTCCCTTATTCTCTGCCTTAAATATCTGCTCCCATGTAAACGTTTCCTTTCCTCTGCTCCCTGCTCCATCCCTGACTTTTAGCTGGTCATTTGTGCATTGTCTTCCTCCATCAGAATGTAAGGTCTTTAAAAGCAGAAACCAGCTTCTTTTTTTACTTGTTTTAACATTCCCAGTGTCTAGCACACAGTAAGCACATAATAAATGCTCCTTGACTGATTGTTGCTCACACAAAACATCCAGTCTCTCACCTTCCATCTCTATTCTGTCCCTTAAGCCAAGAATGTACCCCCCTTCCTCTCCTCTGCCTCTTGGGAGTACCTGGATTCCTTCAAAGCTCAATCTTAAATATCTCCTTCTACATGAAACTTTCCCTAATCTTCTCCACTAGGTTCTAACGCCTCCCCCTTAAATACCTTACACTTACTTAGTATATATTCTTTATGTATCTGTTTGTGCCCCCATTCTTTCACACAACAGAAAAATAAACTCCTTGAGGACAAAGCCTGGTTCATTTTTGTCTTTGAATCTCCATTGCATCTAGCACTGTGGTGCAGTGGATAGAGAGTCAGGAGTCAGGAAGACCTGAGTTCAAATACAGTTAGACACTTCCTAGCTGTGTGACCCTGGGTAAGTCACTTAACCCTGTTTGCCTCAGTTTCCTCATCTGTAAAATGAAATGGAGAAGGAAATGGTAAACCACTCCAATATGTCTGCCAAGAAAATCTCAAAAGTGGTCACGAAGAGTCAGACATGACTGAAAAATGATTCAACTTTAAAAACTGTCTAGAACAGGGGACTAACAATGCGGGGCTTTATAAAATACTTACTGGTTTTTGATTCTCAAGGCTCTTCCAGGTCTGATTCTGCCTGAGCTATTTATCTCAACAACATTATTTGAATATTAAGTTTCTAAAAGATATGTAATTGGTTCTTCTTTTCCACCTATCCTTTCCTCCTCTTTTCTCTACCACGTGAGATATAAGAATTAAAAAGGAGAAAATATTTTGACATTTTAAATATTAGTTCTGTCAACAGCCTCCATCCTGGTCACTTACAATCCAGATTCCATCAAATTTTATTTCCTCATAGAAAAGTCTGAACTCCTCTGCCCACCACTGGGCACACTTTGGATTGGTATAGTCTGGAAAGACCGTCTTGCCTGGCCATACCTGCAGTAGAGAAAAGAATCAATAATGAATGCAAACACATCAGAACGAAACACAGTAGTGCTCAAAAGAGGACTGTGGAAATTAAATGATCATACTCTGGAATAGATCCAAGGTCTCTTCAGGCTGGAATACAAAGCATTCTATAGAACTTTTAAAATATTATTTGGTAGTAGCCAAATAGCCCTGCAAATCATGTTTCATGACAGTGGAAGGGAAGAAAGAAGTAGGTAGGCTTGCTGCGAAAGTCAGACAAAGGAACTGTCCCTTCAGTATGTAACAGCTGAATCAAATCAAATTTCTTCGTATTCCAACTCATATTGCATAAAAGGAAACATGAAAGAAGGCATAATCCCCTCTAAGGTGGGAATCATTTCATGTCTACATTTTTATCTCCAGCACCCAACATAATATTTGACACATGGTAGGTACTCATTTATTGAGTAATTAATTGATTGAGGACCACAAATAAGAATAATGTCTCCCACACACAGATGCAGTACTGTCTTTCCAGTATTTGTTTAATCATTAATACTGATTCATTTCCTGCATTAATAGTAGAAAATCTATTTATTCATTCCTTGTTGACTCCCTGTTATGTTCCATTCAGGAATAATAAAAAATGGCCAACATTTACATAATGCTTACTAGGTACTAGGCATTATGCTAAGCACTTTATAATTACTGTCTCATTTGTTTCTCACAACAACCCTGGAGGTAGATGCTATTATTATTCTCATTTTATAGATAAGGAAGCTGAAGTAAAGGGAGGTTCACACAGCTAGTAAGTAACTGAGGCTGAATTGGTCCAGCACCCTATCCATAGAACTACCTCACTGCCTCAAGCCTTGTAAAACGATTCTTAATTTTTCCAAATTCACCCTCTCTGCAAAAGACCTAATCTCTCACTTTCCAGAGCTGGTTGAATTTGAACAACAGGTGTGACTGCCCCTTGTACCTTTTCAGCTCATAATATCATTCAATAAATTTTCTCTAAGTGCCTATGGGGGAAAGAGGGAGAGAACAGCATTTTTAAGCACCTACTACATGCTAGGCATTGTACTAAGTGCTTTACAAATAGCACATGAGATCCTCACAACTCTGGGAGGTAGGTGCTATTATTATCTCCAATTTTACAATTGGGGAAACAGAGACAGAGGTTAAATGACTTGCCCAGGTTCATATAGCTAGTAACTGTCGAAGGACAAATTTGAACTCAAGTTTTCTTGATTTCAGATCTGGAACTATATTCATTGTGCTATGTAGCTGCCCCCAAGAGACACCATGCTAGGCACTATGTGTACAAAGAAAAAAGACCTCACAGTCTTTGATGTGAAAGGGGATGGCCAAGGAAAGTGGTAGAAGAATACAAGATGGAAACAGGGAAGAGTTGGTTCAATTTCTCAAGCACATGATAGGGAGTAGAAGAAAATTAGGCCAGAAAGGAAAGCTAAAGCCATGGTATGGATGGCCTTAAATACCAATATAAAAAGATTATACTTTATCCTAAAGACAATTGGAAAATGCCAATGTGTTTTACCAGCAATGACATAATCAGGCTTGTGTATTATGAAGACTACTTTGGCAGCTACATGAAGGATGAATGGGAAAGTCAAGAGATTAATTCTTGGCAATCAAGAGATTAACTACGTCAATAAAAACTGCTTAGAAAACAGTCTGCAAGAAATTAGGTTTTAACTAGCATCTCATACTGTGTAACTAAGATGTAAAGACCTAGGTATAAAAAGTCATATCCTGTATAAATTAGAGAAGCGAGGGAGGCAATACATTTTAAATGATGACAGAATAATGGATAGAAGAGATAGCAGAAGATGGAATGGACAATTTTCATAAGCGCTTAGCTCAGTGCCAGATTTACACTAGGCACTTAATAAATGCCTAATCTTGTCTTCCTTTCTTCTGTTTATTTACAGAAGGCATTTTTTTTCATCAATAATATCTACGCAGTGTAAAATTAGAAGAGAGTTATGGGGGAAGAAATCTATGCAAAAAAATTTAAAGGTCTGATACCCAAGTTGATTCAAATATAAAAGAACAAAAGTCGTTCCCCAACAAGTAGTCAAAGGATAGCAACAGACAATTCTGAAAGTAAGAAATCCAAGCTATTATTAGCCATATTCAAAATGTTCCAATCCCTAATAATAAGAAAATATGTATTAAAGTAAATCTGGGGTTCTTACACTCATCAAATGGGCTAAAATCATTTTTAAAAAAAGAAAAATGATGGTTGTTGGAGGGATGTTAGTAAGAAATGCATATTAATAGTGGAGCTGTGAATTCCAAAATAACCATTCTGGAAAATAATTTGGAACTGCAACCAAAGAATCGCTAAAGGATTTCACCTCAAAGAAATCAAAGAAAGAAGAAAAGAACCTATATGTACAAAAATATGTACAGAAACTCTATTTGTAATAGACAAAGGACAATAAATTGAGGAGATGTTCACCAGTTGATGAATGACAAAACAAATTGTGATATATACTCAGAACTGATAAGGATTGAAGTGAGCAGAATAATTTATAATGTAACACTTAAAGCAAAACAATTTTGAAAGATTCAAGCACTGACCAATGCAATAACTACTACTCTATGAGACTGAAAATGAAGTTTCACAAGATGAAGGTGATGGAGGCAAAAGCAGAAAGCAACGCAGAGATTTTTAGCCAGGGCCAGAGTAGGAAATATTTTACACAACTATGCTTATTTGTTACAAGAATTTTGTTTCTCTTTTTCTTCAGTAGAAGGGGGGAAATTTGAGATGAAAAGCAGGACTAGAGGAAATGTTGACAAAAAAGAAAGAGTCATTAAAACTTTTTTTTTAATGTGTAGACGAGAACAGAAGGAAATTCAAAAGGAAATGCAGGATAGGTTTAAAAGTGCCATGTTGGATTTGGCATATCCTGTAAAAGAAAAAGGAAGTTATATAAACTAGATATCCACTGATTCCCATAGAATCATCTTTTCGTCTCTATTTTATTGTGTTCATGAAAATACTGTGGAGGCAGCTAGGTGGCACTGTGAATAGAGCACCAGCCCTGGAGTCAGGTGGACCTTAGTCCAAATCCTGCCTCATCCACTTAACACAAAACTAGCCATGTGACCTTGGGAAAGTCACTTAACCCCAATTGTCCTGCCTTCCCCCCTCCAAAAAACAAACAAACAAAAATACTGTGGGGTTGTATTTATTTGTTTGGGGGGGATTATGAAATGCAAAATGTTTAATTTTTTTTAAAAAGAGAGAGATTAAGAGATCAGTTAGGGGTCAGAAATTCATCCCTTTAAAATTTCTGGGTCGTTTCATTCGTCCATCTTTAAAGTAGATTTTATCAGAGGTAGCTAGATGGCACAAAAGAAAGCAGCAAATCTGGAGGCAGGAAGATCTGAGTTCAAATCCACTCTCAAACTTTTTAATTGTGCAACTTTCAGTTAAAACACTAAACTTCTGTCATTCTCAGTTTCCTCATCTGTAAAATGCAGATAATAAAAGGACATACTTCCAAAGGCTGTTGGGAAATAAAGTGAGATAATATTTGTACAGTATTCTAAAAACCTTAAAGCACTATATAAATGCTAATATTTTTCTTACGTTGGAGAACAGAGGAGATAGATATTGAGAGAAAGATTTTCTAAGACCTTGGATGTCAGGTTAAGGAATTTGTATTTTATTCTGTAAGCAGTAGGGAACTGTAAGTAAGTAGACCAAAGGACAACAATTTACAACATAATTTTGAAAGTCTTAAGCCTTCTGACCAATGCAATAATTACTACTCTAAAAGACTGAGAATAAAAGAAGATATCCACTTCTCAACATGAAGGTAATGAAGGCAAATGCAGAAAGCATTCTCAGTAGTAAGGGTGCAGGTCTCTTGAATTCTTGTCTTTATGGATCCAGCTTCTAGAATAGTACTTGATATTAAGTACTTAATAAATGCTTATTGATTGACTGATTGAAACCATAAATGAATTTCATTATTCTCAAATTAGGCACGTCCTTTTATTTTGTTCAAGCAAAAGTTTACTCTCTTTCTTCATGCATCAAATTGGGCACATGCTCTAGGAAATTAATCTGGTCATATTGTATTGAATGGAAAAACTAGAGGCAATAGACCAATTCGACAATTGTAATAATCTAGGGATGAGGTGACAATAACTTAAAATAGAAGATGATCATAGTGACGGAAAAGAAGAATGTGAGAGATACTACTTTGATAATTTGAAAGATTTGTTGTTTCATCAGTGTTAACTAAGTACTCCCTTCACTAACACATGGTCAAACAAAGTAAAAAAAAAGTCATCACTTGGTACACAATTACCTGATGATGAACCTTTCAGCAATTGGCTAGGATGGCCCTTGGATGACAGATACACACCATCATCAAGGAAGTCACTCAATCAGTCAATAAACATTTGTTAAGTGCCTACTATTGCTGGGCCCTATGCTAAAACTGGAAGAGTCAGTAAAACTGACTATAAAGGAGAGGAGGTTGCATGTTCCTTACGCTCCACATGGAGCTTGCATGTCCCCACATCAGTGCCCATTTCCTTCTCTGCTCTTTTGTTCCTGCTGTCTTCCTCATTTCCCATAATTCTCTCCTTCCTCTCAGTTTATCTAAGTCCTACCCTGCCTCCCTTTCCCCAGATCTGGCCCTGCTCTCTTCTCCTCAGTAATTACCTCTTCCTTTGAGATCTGCAGTACCACTATCTTATCTTGTGTGTGTGTGTGTGTGTGTGTGTGTGTGTGTGTGCTTTTTGGAAGGTAATTGGAGTTAAGTGACTTGCACAAGATCACACTGCTAGTAAGTGTTAAATATCTGAGGTCCAATTTGAACACGGATCCCCCTGACTCCAGGGCCGGTGCTCTACTCACTGTACCACTACTCACCTAACTGGTCCTGCAGTACCATTATCTTTGCCACTCATTTAGCCCTTGGCATATGTGACCTGACATTTCCATTCATTTCTTCATAGTGAAATCTCAACTACCATTTAAAGCTGGAACTACCACTTTGTATTTCTAGAGATACAAAATATTTCTAGAGCTACAAAAATCTCTTGAATTTTTGTCTTTATGGATCCAGCTCCAAGAATAGTACTTGATATTAAGTACTTAATAAACGCTTATTGATTGATTAATTGAAACCATAAATGGATGTCATGATTCTCAAATTAGGCATGTCCTTTTACTTTATTCAAGCAAAAGTTTTTTCATGTACCAAGCCATAAGGTTCAAGAAATGTTTGTTTCTTCAATCATAAGAGTCAGAGTTAACATTTCCTTAGACTTTTTGGGCAGATAGGTAGTTTTCCTATTCCTATAGTAATCTATTCTAGTCAATTATAAGGAGCCAAACACATCCAACTTAATTTTGCACTCTTACTGTAGCTCAACCATGCAAATTAATACAAGGCCTGAAGTTCATGATCAGAATAATATCAGGTTGAACATTTTCCTAAAGAATGAAAATATGATTCACAGTTCTGGCATGAAATTCAGCCCTGTCAGGTGGATCATACCTGAGACACCGGGTCAAAGGGAAATCTATAAGCCAGTAAAACAATGTTGTGGACTAAGAAATTTATTTCATAATCACTATGACTCTTTACTCCCTCCACAGATGTGGAGAGCACCATCAATGAAACAAATAAAACCTAATTCTTCTTGTATAAATAATATACAATATAAATAATAAAACCTAATTCTATCTCTTTATAAGTCTGGTAGACTATGCCTTTCTTAAATTAGGCAGGGTAAATTGGGTTTTTATCATTTGTGGTTAAGTTTTGAAGAATAGAGGAACATGCCTTGATTCTTGGAACAGAAAAATGGGTATTACAATCTACATTATAGCAGAATTCTACTCCACAACCAAGGATCATGGAATTTGAAATCTATAATAATAATGTCATTGCATTAGTCTGACTCCAGTCCCTCAGACAATCTCTGGTTCTCTCCCATTATTACCTCTCCAATGAGTGGTGTCACTCCATCTGATGCATTGACCCATATCTTCATGTCTGAGCCCCGGATATAAGGACCATAGTCGAGAGAGTCAGTGGCAATGGCTGGATCCTATCACAGAATAAGACATAGAGTACAGAAGCTATCTTTGAGCTAAAGGTAAGAGGAAGAGGTTATAAACCTCTGAGTTTATAAATGAGAGGGAAAGGAGGAGCATACCACAATAATGACATATTTCTGTCCATGGTTGTGTAAATCCTCAGCAAATTCAGGTAGGTCCCTAAATAGTACTTTATCATAAGTGAAGTCCTTCTTCTCATCCATGTAGTCAATATCAGAGTACTGAACATCCTGTAAGAACAACATAGAAAGGATTATGTATGAAGCATTGATAAAATCACACATGTGCTACTAAAAAAAAAGCTGAAGTCCATCCATATACAATCAATTCAAAATACCCTCTCCCCCATCATTCCTCTACTCCCTTCCCCCCCCCCCTTTGGGCTAACATTTTGTGTCTTTTTTTGGCTTTTGTTTTTACTTTGCTTTTTCTCTTTCCAATGCCACCCTCAAGGTTTACTTTAATCTGATTTAACATCTATAAAAGCAATGAGTAAGAGTCACATGGTGAGAACAATTCTCAGTCATAAAACTTAGCTACAGATACCAAGGAAATAAAAGGTTTTCTCTTTCAAGGAAGACCTTTAGCTTTGTACTTGACCTTTTCATACAGTTCCTCAAACTCGCAGCTACCTCTCTAGTAGAGCATACACACACAGCCATACACGTAAAACTTAATATGTGACTAAGGCAAGGGTGGAGTCGAGGTCCCATGAGGCCCTCCAGGTGCTCATGTGTGATCTTTTGACTGAATCCAAATGATGTGTTCTGTGAAGTTTGGATTCAGTCAAAGGGCCACATATTAGTACCTAGAGGGTCAGGGACGGATTGCCCAGCCCTGGACTAGGGCATAGGGAAGTCTTGGGACAAAACCTTTATAGAAATTAGGTGGCTAGGTGGTTTAAAGGCTAGACTGTTTGACCTGAAATCAGGAAGACCCAAGCTCATTTCTGGCCTCAGACAGTTACTATATGTTTGGCCTTGGACAAGTCACTTAACCTCTGTTTGCCTCAGTTTCCTCATCTGTAAAATGGGGATAACAAGTATACTAAGCTCCTAATGTTGCTTTGAGGACAAAATGAAATCATATTTACAAAGTGTTTTGCAAACCTTGAAGCGCTACATAAATGTTAGGTATTATGAAATTAGATAAGCAACAAAAATACTTCCTCTAGGGGCAGCTAGGTCCTGTAGTGAACAGAGCACCAACCCTAGAGTTAAGAGGATCTGAGTTCAAATCAGACCTCAGATGCTTAATACTTACTAGTCGTGTGACCTTGGGCAAGTCACTTAACCCCAATTGCCCTCCAAAAAGGAAAAAAAAAATACTTCCTCTCCATACTCACTTTATCTTAACAAAGATTGCTTTTGTGGAGAAGGGAATCATCCTTGATTCTCTGATTTCTGATTCTTAGTTGTGACCCCCACCATCCCCCAGTCCCTATTCAAAGCCCAAAGTCTTGCTCTTCATATCCTTTGTTCACTGAAGAAGCAGGATGTTTTCAGTCTGAGGTCCCCAAATCTTCACCCCATATCACATAACATAGCATGGAACAAGCAGTATTTCTGACATTATAAATGGATATATTTCCTTGGTCTTCTACTTACAGAAATTTCTAGACTCATTTCTGTTTCTTCATTGCCTCCCCAAATCTCCACTGCAAAATTGTTGTTGTTGTTGAAGTCATTTCTGATTTTTCATGACTTCCTTTTGGGGTGTTCTTGGCAAAGATGCTAGAGTGGTTTTCTAATTCATTCTCCAGCTCATTTTACAGATGAGGAAACTGAGGCAAAGAGGGTTAAATGACTTCCCCAAGATCACAAAGCTAGTAAGTGGCCGAGGTCAGATTTGATCTCAGGACGATAAGTCTTCCTATCCACTATAGTGACTACTTACGCCCCATCGCAAAATACCTTGCATATAATGGGAGCTTAATAAATATTTGGGGAAAGACAAGAATCCCTGTCTTTGTCTACCTATGTTATTTTTTTTTTACATTTCTACTTTTCTGCTTTCTTAGGCTTTCTGAACTTCATTTTTCTAAATAAATTTCTTTTACCTCTCCTATCTACCACTTCCAATCCATGACTCCTCAGTCACTGATAATAATGATAATTTTTTTAAAGCATGTTTATATAATGCATCAAAGTGCTTTTCTCATAATAGCCCCGTAAAAGGTAACTAATTCTCATTTTACATTTGAAGAGAGTGAAGAAACATTAAGTGACTTGCCTAATGTCACATAGAAGAGCTAGACCTCTGATCCAAGTTCACCATATAATAATTGCCCCTCAGGCTTTGCTAATCTGGTCACTATATGCCAACTGCAAACCCTATCCTTTCAACGAAAAATTGCAGGGCAGCTAGATGATGCAGTTAGATAGAGCATTGGTTCTGGAGTAAGGGGGAACTGAGTTTAATTCCTTTCTCAGATATTTGACACATCAGCTGTATGACCTTGGGCATGTCACTTAACCCTGACTGCCTAAACCCCCCCCCCAAAAAAAGCTCTTTTTCTCAAATGATAAATGGTCAAAGGATATGAACAGGCAGTTTTCATAAGAAGAAATTAAAATTATCTATAGTCATATGAAAAAAGGTTCTAAATCACTACTGATTATAAAAATGTGAATCAAAACAGCTCCAAGGTACCACATCACACCTATCGGATTGACTGACCTGACAAAATAGGAAAATTAAAGCGCTGGAGAAGATGTGGGAAAATTGTAATACTAATGCATTGTTAGAGGGGTTGTAAACTGATCCATCCATTCTGGAGAGCAATTTGGAACTATGCCCAAAGGGTTATAAAACTGTGCAAATCCTTTGAGTCAACAATGTCACTGCTGGGTCTATATCTCAAAGAGATCATACAAATGGGAAACAGACCTATATGTACAAAAATATTTATAGCAGCTCTTTTTGTGGTGGCAAAAAATTGGAAATTTGAGGAGATGTCCAACAATTGGGGAATGACTGAACAAGTTGTGCTATATGAATGTGATGGAATACTATAAGTACTATAAGAAATGATAAGCAGGCAGATTTCAGAAAAATCTAAAAAAACTTATATGAACTGATGCTGAGTGAAATGAACAGAACCAGGAGAACATTGTACATAGTAACGGCCACATAGTGCAATGACTGACCTTGATAGACTTAGCCTTTTTCAACAATGCAAGAACTAAGACAACTCCAAAAGACTCACAATGGAAAATGCTATTCACATCCAGAGATCTTTGGAGTCTGAATGCAGATGGAAGCATCCTATTCACCCACCTTTTCTTTTGTTGGTTTGTTTTGTTTCCTCTTTCTCATGGTTTCTCCCATTAGTTCTAATTCATCTTTACATCATGACTAATGTGAAAATATATTTAATATGAATGTATAAGTAGAACCTTTATCAGATTGTAAACTGTCTTGAGGAGGGGGAAGGGGATAAAGGGGAAAAATTTTTTAAACTCAAAAATCTTATGGAAGTGAATGCCAAAAACTCAAAATAACTTAATTATTTAAAAAATTGTTCATAGTTCTTATCATGTCTAAGACTCAATTACATCTCAGTCACTCTCATCCCAACTAGATGGCAATTTCTCTCAATTAATATTCTCTACATTCTCAGTATGGTGTATAGTATGGTACATCATCCCTGTTCTGTTCAGTTATTCAGTCATGTTTGACTCTTAACGACCTTGTGGACTTCTGTCCATGGGGTTTTCTTGGCAAAGGTACTGGAGTAGTTTGCTATTTCCTTCTCCAGTGGATCATTGGTCCATAGGCAAACAGGGTTAAGTGACTTGCCCAAAGTCACACAGCTAGGAAGTTTCTGAGTCTCAGGTCTTCCAGACTCTGAGCCTAGCACTATATCCACTGAACCACCTGGCTTTCTTGTATCATCCCTAATGCCAGAAGAACTCCCAAAAGAGAACTAGGAAGCCTGGGTTCTAGTCTCAATAACTTCCTGCACAACCTTGGGCAAGTTACTTTCCCTTTCTGAACCTCACTTCCTCATCTGTAAAATGAAAGGATTTGACTAGATATGTCAGGGAACTTCCAATTCTAACATTTGAGAATTTTGAAATACACAATCAGCTGTCAAGTATTTGTGAAAATACAGGAGGCAATGGAGCAGGTAATTAGATGCCATAGACAACTCAAAAGGAAATTATGTGTTGTTTTGTATCATAGTGTATGTTTTCTTCCCTCTCACCCACCGTGTTTCAGATTTACATTCTTAATTTCCTTAAGCTAATTCTAAAATGAATGTGTGCTCCTTAAACATACATTGACTGCTAGGCATCAGACAAGGGATGGTGCTAGAGACATGTTGGGGATGCAAAGGGTTGATAACAGAGGTTTAAAGATTGGTTACTGATAATCCACATACAGATAAGTCAGAGTTGATTATATCAATGAACAAACTTACATTGATCACTCAGAATCACAAAAAGTTAAGAGTGAAAAGTGACCTTTGACATTCCACTAATCACAGGGAATTCCATTTAATAGATGAAGAAGGGATTATCCAAAGCAATACAACTACTGAGCAATAGAGCTTAGTATTCTTATTCCTGGGCCAAGTGCTTTCCATTTAACCATCTTCCTAAGGTTCATCTTAAATAATACAATTATTTTTAGATATACTAAGGACAATATAGATGATATTGATTAAATTTGACCTCAAAAAGCAAACAAGGTCAGTTTCAGATCAGCCATGAATGGATAGATAAATTTTATTTTCAAATCCTTTTCTATATTGTCATATATTATTTTTCTTAAAACATAAAAACTCCCCTTTTCCAAGTCCAGAAGTTGGAAGAGAAGAGTGAGTATTAAATCAAAATAATTTTATTTTAAGTAGCTAAGTGGCACAGAAGATAGCACACCTGCCTGAAGTCAGGAAGACTCATCTTGAGTTTAGATCTGGCTTCAGACACCTTCTTAGCAGTGGGACCTTGGGCAATTCACTCACCCCAATTTGCCTCTGTTTCCTCATGTATAAAATGAGTTGGGGATGGAAATGGCAAATTGCTCCAGTATCTTTGCCAAGAAAACCCCAAATGGGTCATGAAGGGTCGGACGTGAATAAATAACAAAAATTTTATTTTAATTCCCCATAGAAAAAGTGAACTAGCAAGTTGAGGGAACCTAGTTGCTCTGACTCAGCATGAAAGGTGATGCATAAAACAGGAGAGCAAGATTACATAGCCCTCCCTTTGTGAAGCAGCAAGTTTAGGAAGTAGAATAGAGAAATAGTAGAGTCAGCTGTTTAGCATCTTAATCATTGTTGTAAACTCCCAGAACATCTGTGATAACCACATTTAAACACAGTTGCAAAAACACCTTCCAAAACCTAATAGCCCCAAGTTTTACATTATAATAATTTTGAATTCCCAAAGGTATGCTCTCTTCCAAGGTTAGACAAATGAGAATCCAAGCCTGATTCTATTTATTTCATCTGTGGTGGGGCTCACAGAACAACACCAACCATTCCTTCCTACATTTCCCTCCATCTCTCAATGCATAAAGCTGAAACACTTCTATTTTTTATCCAGTTTCTTGATTTTCATAGGACCTTGTATTTATATGATTAGCATATTTATAAACCAGATTAAAAACCAAAAGATCCACATAAAAATAACCTGATTTTTAAACTATGTATTTGATTTGTGAATGCTGAATAGTTGTATGGAGAGGCACTGCAGAAAAGAATGAGGATTTAAAATCAGAGGACAAACATTCAAATCCCAGCTCTACCATTTACTGCCTATGTGACCTTGGGTAAACTCCTTCAACTCCCTGGGCCTCAGTTACTTCGTCAGTAAAATGAGAGAATTGGAGCTGATGACCTCTAAGGTGCTTTCCAATTCTGTCTATTGTTCCGTCATCCTTGTTCATTTGTCAAATTAGCATAAACTCATTTTCATAGGAAATAATTAAGCAAAGTCTCTTGAGAACAGAATACTATACATACCACCTTCCTAGAGAGAGTTGATGGTTTAAATTAAATAATAAAAAAATCATATTAATTAATATCCTTATTAATTTTGAGAACAACAAGATTATTTAAAAATACAAGGACACAATACTCTGAAAATGCAAAAAAAAATAGAAAATTCAGGAGAATGGATTAATTATTCTGATTATTATTGATATTAATTTTATTCACATAATTATCTGTATTATGAAAGAAAAGAAAGACCAAATTCAGTTTGTTTAAAAGAAAAGCCCCTCTTACACAAGGAAGCTGAGCAGCTCGATTTCTCTCCACGACTTCTTTCATTCCATCCAAACCTCCATACACCCAACGACTGAGATGAAATCCAAGGCTCCAATAAGATGGTAAGAGTGGCCTTCCAATAAGCTAAAGGTGATTATTAGAGAAATGAGGCATGGCAAATATTGTGTAACCATTCTAAGCAGAGTAGACCCCCTTCATAACACAACCTTGTACAGTTTGCTAATTATTTCCAAAAAGGACTGTCAGCTGCTTGAACACAAAGATCACATTTCTCTCTAGTCTCTTAACTAGCACAGTGCTAAGGATTACAGTAGACATTAAAAAAATCAGAGTCATTAATTTATTATAAACTAACCCTGTTATACTAGCCTTTTATTCAGGGAGCATTTGGGGAAACATAATCTGGTCTATTTATTTCAATCTGTATAACTACCAAAGTCACTTTAAGAATTTGGAGACTTCCCAAATCTCACCACTCCCTCTCCTCTGCTATACAAAAAAAATCTCCTTCATCTGGTTTCTATATTTGTTGTTTTTATACTGAAGCAATATATAATAGAGAAGGAATAGAAGGGAATGAATGGCAGGCTAAGAAACAATAAAGTACCTTTTCTTAATGCATTCTTCCTCTCTTTTGTAAAATCTGACTAGTATCATTTATTGCTATCAGTTTGGTGAGGGAATTAAATAAATCACACAGTCTATACTGATGAGCACTCCCTGTTATACAAACATGAATACATACATATACACACACAGTAACACACCCAGAGGCAACCGCACCAAAGGTTTGTTTATCCAATGTAGTTAAGTCTCAGGGCTTCTCATCTTCCTTTCTCCTATACCTCCTTTTTGTAGTCTGTAGACCCTTCTCAGCATTAGGTGAAACAGACAGAAAGGAAACTCAGGCCTATATGTTTTACTTCTTGTCATAATTCTAATAAAACATGATGGGGAAAGAAACTAAAGCGACAGGACAGAATGAGACAGTTGCAGTCTTGTGCTATGGCTCTCCCTGAGGGTCAAAAATGGACTGACCTTCCTCAGATTTTCAGAATGAAGGATCTTTCCTTTTAAATTTTAACCTTTTGAACATCTTAGGGAAAATTGTACTAAAAAAATACTGTGTGTAAATAGGCAAATGACCTCGGCTTTAATGTTAACAATTAACCGTAATGATGCTTCATTAAGACTTTCTACAGGAATGCTTTCTTTTATAGAATAGATATGTTTTTGTAAAGGTAGTCTCTAAAGAGCAGCTTTGTATATTAAATTCTATTTTCCTGTTCATTAGCATGATACAACTGGAAATGTAAATGCATTTCTCTTTTTTTTAAAAGTAAGCTGCAAGAAATAATGTTTGATTTAAAAATTCATCATACCCTGAAAATGCCATATTGAAAAGGGGGAATGTAGAGAGATAGATATAGATATGTTTGTATGTATACATGCATATGCATGCATATGTATACATATACATATATAAAGTATGTGTATATGTGTGTATGCATATATACGTACATATATATTACAGCTGGAACCATAGCTTAAAGATATTCTTTACAATTATATTACCAACTCCATTGGACACAACCTTAAATTGAAAAATCATATTCCTTCCAACGATAACCTTGATTATAAGAACATTCAGCCCTTTGTGCTGTATATAACTTGTATCCTTGCACTTGATGGAAATTGTTGCCTTCCTTCCCAATATGGAATGGGTAGTTTCAGGGAGAAACAGAAAAACATAAAATCTTCAAAGGTTCAAAATACAATAATAGGAGAAAACAAAGAAATGTGCATGTTTCCTCAAGGAAATGAAAAGGAGAGTCTGTAAAATCTGCATAGCCAACCTCTGGTTAATAATAACAAACAATAGCAATAGTTCTGTGGAGCTTTATAAAGCACTTTCCAAACAATAACAAATGTTATTTTTCCCCTTTTGTAAATAAGGAAAATGAAGACCAGGGTAAGAAAAAGTGATTAGACAAGGTCACCCAGTCAGTAAGTATCAGAGCTCACACTCAAGCCCTGGTCTTATTAGTCAAAATCTAGTCTTCGTTCCACCAATCACATCAAGAGATGAATTCTGTATGAGCACATTTTCACATACTACATTTCTGAATGGGGTTTGCTAAAGTGCTGTTATTATGTTTTTTAATTAGCCAGTCACTGAGATTACATTCTGACACACTGCTACTTATTGTATGTGACCTCTGGAAAAATCATTTCCTTTCTCCCAACTTCAGTTTCTTCATCTCTGAGGTGAATGGTTTGAGTTCAGTTATGTCTAGGGCACCCTCTAGCTCTCAATCCAATAAGCATATTTTAATATACCTCAAGGTATTCCCAAACAACTTCTTCAGGAGTGTTCCCTAAGAAGACATAAAAGTCCAGAACACCTCCAGTGACTCGGTAAGTGATGGCTGGGGTAGGTTGAAGGGCAACCTCTAAAAGAAAATGGAATGAAGAACATAAGAATTACAATTGTGCAAATATTGGAAAAATTAGGGATGTCATAGATATACAAGGAAATAACTGAATATCTCATCCTTGATAACATTATCCTCTTTGGTTTTGGATACAAATGAATAAATAAAAATGTTTATGACTAGTATGGCACTTGGAAACTCAGCCCATGGTGTCAGTAGAGATATAGCAGTAACTGATCATCACAATGTCAGGTATTATTGTCAGGGCCAATTACCATGACCCTTGGGGAAGAAAATCCTTCAGAATGAAACATTAATTAAGACATCTGCATGCAGGTGCATATTTCCTCTTATGGCAATACTCATTTCTCCTTCATGCCAACCTTCAAGGTCCCAGCAGCATAGTGAACCTCTCTTGGGCTTTCTCTCCCAAGCTCCTTGACATTAAACACTAGAATCTTGGTGGAACTGAGTCTCCTCTCCTGGCAAACCAACCATCCCCCATAAAATAATTAGGTGGATGAAAAGTAGATAGATTGATAGAGAGAAATGAAATGATAAGTAGGTAGAGAATGAAAAAAATGAATGAATAAATGAAACAAGGAATGAATAAATGAATGAATAGATGAAAAAATGAATAAGTAAATGAATGAAGGAATGAATTGATGAATAAATGGATAGATAGATAGATAGATAATAGACAGGTAGATAGATAGATAGATAGATAGAAAGATAGATAGATAGATAATCTCCAGTCACAATTACTGTTCATCATGACTTTGTTTATTCTAGACAAACTATCAGAGATAATATGGTCCTGACTTCAGACATGGAGGATGAAAGCTCAGATGCTAATTTAGGTGATTTCCTATCATAATGAAAAAGGGATCATTTTAACTGACCAGCATCCCTTTAAAGTAAGCATATCCTATGATGGGGGCCAGATGGAGTGAAGTAAAGCTTTAGATTTATTGACTAGGGATAAAAGACATCAAAAAGCTTCCTTGAAGCAAAAATTCAAATAGTTCCTCAAATAGTTCCCTTATAGTCAATCCCCTCTTGTTGACTGACTCAGCTTCGTACCTAGTCTCTTTCTACTAGTTGAAACTCTCAAGACCTTAGACCAGTGGTTCTCAATCTGTGGGTGGTGACCCCTTTGGGGGTCAAATGATACTTTCACAGGGGTCTCCTAAGACCATTTGAAAACACATATTTCTGATGGTCTTAGGAACCGAGACACCACTCCTCTATCTGTCTCCAGGCGGGTCCACCCACATGCAGATATGCCCACATATGAGTATTAAAGGGTTGTGGTATTAGGAAGATTGAGAACCACTGCCTTAGACCAATTGACACTGATCTCTACCTGATCCCTTATTACTACTACTGACTCTACTGCCTTTAACACAGCTCATACTTATGTATTACGCAAATCTAAACTGCCTGGCAGTTTAGATCCCCTATTGCACCAGCATAGAAGAATGGTGCTGAAATACAAGGGGGTGATATGTTTTATGGAGTCTTTCTCTATGAGTTTTTAAAGAAAAAGACAGCAGTAGCAGTGGATAATGCAAAACTTTAAGGCTACTTGCATTTAAATAATTTCTTTGTGTGAAATCATCCTAGTGTTTGGGATGAAAAATCCCATCCAAAAATTTAATTTAAAATGCGGAGATCTCTTAGGATAAAAACACAGGAGTTTATTCTCTTCCCTGGGAGAAGAGGGCAGTCTTCCCCATGACTGATCATTCAGAAGAGGCAAGGGCAATATGGAGGGAGCAGGGTTTTAAACTCTAATGCAGTCAAGCCCCCTTCCCCAACTGTCTCCTCTTCCATTGGCTGAGAGGCAGATTTAAGTTTTGGAGCCAAAATCTTCCCCAATGGCAAATCACAGGGAAGCCTGCCACTATCTCTCAGTGGCTAGGAAATAAGCTTACAAAGAACAAGGATGCTGATTGACAGCAAGGGAAAGGGGAAGGGTCCCAAAGCAAGGAAGGAGGAGTGAGCTCAGGCTGTCCCTGACTCCCACTGGCCAGAAGGAGGACCCCACAAAGGCCGGAAATCAGAAAGGGCTTGTTGCTGATTGACAGCAGTATTGGAGGGGGGAAGTTAATCCAAAACTGCCTAAGTTTTCACTCTCCCCAGACACTAGTAATTCTTGATTAGACAAAGGTGTTAACTAACCAAAGGTATATCTTGGCAGGGTCATGGATTTTGGTGCAATTGACTCAACCTGCCAGATTATGTGAAGTCTATGCTTCAGGGATTCTTAAGAGGAAGCACCGCCTTTAACTCACTGTGGGAATGAAAAAACTTTAAATGTTCCCCTTTTAAGAATATCCAGTCCTTTACCCATGGCATTGCTGTTCATCAGAAAAACTCCAAAGGACTGTCCACTTGCATCTTCAAGGCACAGGAAAAATGTGTGAGCTCCATACAAGTTAGTCATGCCCTGGGGGGGAAATACAGAAGAGCAAACAAGTTAGAATGCAGCAGATTGTATACTAGAAAAGTCAGTATCTGACTCAGTCTGTCTTGTATATTTGCATGACAAACACAGCTGCCTGACAGATGAGCAAGAACCAATTGGATTTGACAAAAGTGTGGGGGTCAAAATTAATGTTTCATTAATATGTAAAAGAAGCAGCGTGGTAAAGTTGATGGTAAATTGGCCTTGTATTCAGAAAGTCCTAACCCTGAAATGTAATAATAACAATAACAATGTTAACATTTATATCACACTTTAAGGTTTACAAAGTACTCTACATGGTATCTCATTTGAACTTCACAAAAACCTTAGAATTTAGGTGCTATTATCATCTACATTTTTCTGTTGAGAAAACTGAGGCTCAGGGAGGATAAATGACTAGCCCAAGGTCACACCGTTTGTAAAGATCTGAGGAAGAATTTATCTCACTGATCTCCCTGACTTCAAGTTGAGCCCTCTATGTTCTGTGTCAGCTACTAACCTCTACAAATGAACAGATGTTTCTTTTAAAAGCTCAGAAGACTCAGAAAACGTCATATTGAAAAGAAATGTTTGTTTATGTGTATTATAGTTGGCATCAGAGCTGACTAGCAAGCCACCTCACCCTCTCAATAGCCCAGGCAAATCTCTAAGATTATAATTTTCAGATAAATTCTGTTGATCTGTATCTGTAGAAGGAGTTTCCATACCAGGAGTTTCCTTTACTGATGAACTACGAGGTCCAGACCAAAAGAAAAAAAATGTGTCATCGAAATAATTTTGAATTTTAATTTAGGAGTGAACCAACTATAAATAATGACAAGCAGCATAGCATAATGGATAGAAAGTTGGTCTCAAAGCCAGGAAAACCATGTCTCTCTGACATACACTTGACTGTGTGACCATGGGCAAGTTACTTAACTTTACAGAGCTCTAAGCAACTCCTGAAGTTTATCAGTTGCAGAGGTACCAACCTGCATTGATAAAGTGAGTTTCCATATCCAGGAGTTATCTATACCAATTAAATCCAGTCCCTACCCTTTCTATTGGGATGTAGTTCACCCTGTCCTAGAGATGCTAAATGATTCTGCTAATTCACTACATCTTCAAGATGATTCATATAATTCTGTCCACCTTTCTCACTGAAAAAGACAATTCTTATATTTAATTACTCATTCTTTAAAATTACAGGTTCTGGTTCTCATGGTGATTGATTATACCAAATCTAAGACCTCAAAGCACACACAAACACACACACACACACACACACACACACACACACACACTCTGAAGGATTTTTTCACCATATACAACAATACAGGGTATGTGGGAAACAGCCTTCAGCACATGGGGTAAGGTTCCTCCCTGTTCTTTGAACTAAACATTTTCTTCAATCCCTGGTGATATCAAATACAAAATAAACTAACAAACTGCCTATTTATATACCATCAGTCTTAGAAATTGAGAGGAGCCGAGAGAAACAAACAAAGCTGGTATTCATAAGGGAATGTACTGCAGTCATAAGACAAGTACGTGTCCCTCGTTTACTTACTAATTATATGACCCTGGGCAAGTCAATTAACCTCTTGGTATCTCAGTTTCCTCATCTGTAAAATGGGATAATAACATTACCTCCCTCCTTGAGTTGTTATGAAGATAACATAAGATAATATTTGCAAAGTGCTTTGTAAACTTTAAGCATCATATAAATGCTAGTTATTATTCTTATTAATCTAGACATTCCAGGGTCTAGTCTAAACAGATTCCGCTATATTTTTACCACCCTTCTTTCCTTACCTCTCAGAGAAAGTATATTTTCACAGTCAATGTTTCGGCTAGTAGTCTTTTTAACTGACAGATTGAGTAAATGGTAATGTTATATATTGTAGGTAATACAATACGTGTAACTGCCACAATCTGAATAGTCTAACATTCCAAATATGTTAATCCCATTTTCCTCATAATTGATAAAGGCAAAGGAATAACTAGGTAAATTCTAAAGTCTGATTTGGGGGTTTGGTGGGATGGGAGCTAACAACTTGTCAGAGATATACTGGAAAGGAGCCATATTTAGTTACAGGTTAGACAAGATGAATTCTGAGATTTTATGATTCTGCAAGAGAATAAGACTGGTTAAAAAGGAAGTTTTTCTGAAGTCTTACATCGTTAGGAGTGTTGTCCCGAGAGAAGATGGGCCAGGTCTTCCAGTCCATATCATGGCGGTACTGCTGGTGCACATGCTCCCCTAGGCCGTACACATTAGCACTGGGTAGCTGGATGGAGAGTTGTAGGTATTGCTGAGCAAACTGGAGGGGTCCAATGCTAGTGTCAAATCTGGACACAGATGAAGAGAGAAAAAGAGATTATATTGGAACAAAGAATAAACAGTTGTTAACTGCCTAATAGATTGGAGGGTGATATGGTAAGAGGCAAAGGCCACTTCTGCAAGAGAAACTTTTACTTATATCTCAGTGACTAAAGAGTCCCTATTTTGTCCTGACCATTTGCCATGCTAACTTATTTCTCTTCTACACAATTAATTTCCAGGACATGGACATTTTTCTCCATTTATCCATCGTCCTTCAGTCCCACTCAATACTTATACCTTAAATATATAACTATTTCACCCCCTGAAATTGCTTCCTGTGTCTGCTCATTCCAAACAGGCATTAACATTTTTTTCTCAAACATCATTCAGCTTAGTTCACCCCTGATTAATAAGATACGGTAACTCCCCATTGCCTATTGTTTCAAATTCTTGTTTCTTACCCTATCCTTAAACTTCTTTCCATCAATATTCACCCTCATTCTCTAACCACAATCTCACCAACCATATTTCTCATTCCTCTCTGATCACTCCATTCTTTAGGATTACATTATTTGGTTTCCAATTAAGTTTGAATCTTTTCTTCAAATTTCTTTTATCGATTATAACTTTATTGCTTGGTATCAATAAAAAATATACACATACACATATATATACATATATAATGTAATTATATTAGTATATATAATATAAATTATATTATTATATAATATTATATATATAAAATATGGCTAAGGATCCGAAGGAAGCATATTGAAATCTCTCATTACTCTCCATTTTGCTCCTCTATTCTTGAAAAAACCAATCTCCTTACTCCTTTCTTCCTCCCCTTTTCTACCTCCATACCATTTGTTTTTTCTTTGCCTAAAACGTAATAATCCTCTTCGCCCTTCTTAAATCCATATTTTCCCCTTCTTTCGAATCTCAGTTAATCAGGAAGTGTTTCTGAAATGATGTGGTCTATTTCCCTTTTTTCACAACCAGAGCTTTCTGAAAATACAAATTATAACCAGGGAGGTCCACGGTGCAGGGACCATCTCTTTTTTCTTCTGTTATCTTCTGTGAAGTGTTTTGAAATATATGAGGCACTAAGTCAATGTTGGCTGAGTGACATGTAAATTAGTATAAGGGAGATTTGCTATAGCAGCCCAATTCCCTCTCCTGAGAATGCATTCTATCCTCCAATTAACAAATCACCTCTGAGACAGAGTAACATAACCCATGTCACACACAGATGCTTAAAAGGCAAAGAATAACCTATCAGACACTGTCTTCTCAATTCCAACATCAGTGTCTCTATCTCTGTCTTCTGGTCAAAACAAAGGTTCAGGCCCTACCCAGTAATTAAATGAGAGAGTGCTGGGGAAGAGAAGCAAAAACTAAAAACCTTACATTCAGGAACCATGGCACAGTGATGCTATAATGTATATTCCCAAGCTAAAAATTAATCATGTCATTCTCAAATTTTTAATGTTCTACCCATACTCTCCAATGTCCCGGTTATGGCACAGGCTTACAGAACTTACAAAACACGGTTGTTGCTTTGCCGGATAACTTTGATGCTAAATGGCTCTTTTTCAACCTCCACACGATAGTTCAAATTATCAGCTGCATTTCCAGTAAATGGCTGGACATGTTCATGAGGGACCTCATATCTGACATCATTGGGGTCACTTATCTGTCGAAGGCATGAGCAAACAGAAAACTAAAATGAAATACATTCAGAAAATCCAACAACTTTAGGGGGAGGGTTGCTTTTGTCTTTTACTTTTCAGAAAGAAGCAAATTTAAGCTTATTTCAAATACAGACATCCTAATATTTAGAGCTATAAAAAATTGAATGGGCTGTTTCAGGAGATCTTCACCAGAGGTCTTCAAGATATGTGCTAGATTTAGATGATCTGCTTTTTCAGACACAATTTGAATTAGGTGGCCTCTAATATTCTGTAGCCATTTTTGTTTGTTTAAAGTAATTGTCTCTCAAGAAAATGAAAATCATTTCTCACTTACAAATCAACACTATGATTCTACAAGATAGCTTTTCAATTAAATTCAATTAATTCAATACTTATCAATTTTATATAGAAGGCAATGGTTAGAGAGCTAGATTCAGTAAGGAAGGCCTGGGTTCAAGTTCTGAATTTAGCACAGTTCCTCTAAGCAGTTGTAAAAGCATCACCGGCATAAGAATTGTTAAGCTGCATTGGTAGAAACGTTTTTCTCACTGGGAGTTTCCTATCCTAATAAAAATCATAGGTCCAGACTCACTATGTGAAAAAAACTAACTAATACTTTTAAAATTCTTAAATTCTCAGTTGTTTTCTTTCTATAACACTTCACTTGGCACAAAGGGTACATGATCAGTCAATCACATCTCACTCATCAAACATGGGGAGACATGGGTATCATCTCCTGATTGTGGAGTTGCTGACACTGCTAATTAAAAAATTTCCATTATCTTGTTTTTATTTTATGGGATAATAATATCATGATAGCTAGATTGTGATTTATAGATTCTCTTCTGCTTTTCAATCAATAGCTGTGTGACCTAGGAAAAGTCATTTAATCTTTGTGGGCCTCAATTTTCTCATTTCTAAATTGAGGACTGGGATTAGACTGTTTTTAAGGTCCTATCCAGCCTCAGGATCCTTTAATCTTATTGCTACTATTAATCCCTAAGTTTCTCAGGGACATTTACACTTTCAATTAGAAGAACAAAAAAAATTAAAAACCTTGAAGTGGAAACGATTGGATGTCTGGTATTCTGCTTCAAGGATGACATTGGCAATATCATTTCCAAACACTGAGGGGGTCGGCAGTCTGCTCAACTGGGCTGTGAACCCTGATGGGGTGGAAGCAGAAAGAGTTGACACGCCATGAAGGAATATTACAACTCACTAGCATTACCCATAAATACACAAAATGTGAAACCTGGAAAATTTCATGTGAACTGATAAAAGGTGAAATTACCAGGATCAAGAAAATAATTTAAACGATGTCTACAAGACTGTAAAGGAAAACAATTCTGAAGCTCTTATCAATACACTAATCAATGAATCACCATTCCAGAAGGCTGATGGTGACATACTTCTTATACCTAGTCAGAGACATAATGGACTAGGAGTACTGAATGAGACATATTTTCAGACATCGTCAAATGTTCAAATGAATTTCACATGATTATATTTATTTGTTACAAGAAAGTGCTTTTATTGGGGGAAAGGAGCAAAAGTGGTAGAGAAGCCCAAAAATAAAAGAAAGACTAGTTGTGTGACCTTGGGCAAGTCACTTAACACCAATTGCCCTCCCTTTCCCTCTCTGAAAACAGGAAGGAAGGAAGGAAGGAAGGAAGGAAGGAAGGAAGGAAGGAAGGAAGGAAGGAAGGAAGGAAGGAAGGAAGGAAGGAAAGAAGGAAGGAAGGAAGGAAGGGAGGAAAAGATCAAGTAAAAAAAAGGAAGTTTTCTGCTTTTTAAGAGATGTGGGAAAGAGATGGCTAAACGCTATCATATATGCATACTACTACTGAGTCATAACTTGGGGGGGGTGGGAATGGTGCTGAATCTTCTGTACCCAATCTATGTTCTCTCCTTCAAAACATGAATAAAGGCTTCCTCTGGAAAGTTCTCCTCTTACTCAATTCAATTCAGTCCAACAAACAATTAATTAAGGCCTACTATTATAAGCAAAGAACATTTTTTTAAAGTTTTATTGATGACTTTTGTGTGTTTTGTTATTATCTCCCAATATCTGGAGCCCCGCCCCCCTTGGATTCTCCCTTGTAACAAGGAAAAATATTTAAGCTGCACCACCCAATAAAGCCACCATATATGAAAAAACGTATGACACTATGCACTTATGGCCCCTCCCACCACCACCATACACACACACACACACACACACACACACACACACACACACACCTTCCTAGTGAGAAGAGAAGAGGGAGATGTGCTTTATCATCTAGGATTAGAGGCAGCAAGATGGTATAGTGCTTAGAGTGCTGGGTCCAAGGTCAGGAATTCCTGAGTTCAGATTTAACCACAGATACTTACTAGCTATGTGTTGGGCAAGTCAATTCTGTCTAGTTCACTTTCTCTACTTGTAAAAGGGGGATGATAATAACACTTGCCTCCCAAAATAGTTGTAAAGATCAAGTAAGATAATATTTGTATAATACCAAGCACCTTGTAAGTATTTAATCAATATTTGTTTTCTTCCTACTCTAGCACCAAGACTGGTTTATACCATTAATCTGAGTTCAACTACTCTTTAATATTTTTTGTTTATGCTCCTATAATTACTGCTCTGGTTCTAAATATTTTCTTTTTTCTTTTTTTTTCTTTTTGCTTTTTAGAGGACAATTGGGGTTAAGTGACTTGCCCAAGGTTGCACAGCTAGTAAGTGTGTCAAGTGTCTGAGGCCAAATTTGAACTCAGGTCCTCCTGACTCCAGTGCTTGTGCTTTATTCACTGTACTACCTAGCCTCCCTGGTTCTAAATATTTTCACCTGTATTTTATGCAAGTCTTTCCATGTTTTCCCAAATTCCTTGTATTCATCATTTATCATGGCACAGTCTACTCCAAGATACTCATATAATATGTATATATGTATATATATGTAATATGTATATATATGTATATAACTCTTGTTCAGTTATTTTCCTGTCTGTGTTAAGCAAGGTCAGTCAGTCAACAAGTGCTTATCATATTGTGTACTAGGGATGCAAAGAAAGGTAAAAACACCATTCCTGGCCTCCAGGAACTCACATTCTGATGGGGGAGACAGCACATAAGTAACAAAAGCAAGTTAGTGAGGGAAAGAGGACAGATGTCAATCTCAGAGAGAAGGCACCGGGAAAAGCCATTTGTAAATGGTGCATTAAACCCACTGTGAAATCACTTTATCTTCTTTAATTTCCTTTAATACACGTTCTCTCAGCATTTATGGACTGATTCACTTTGAATTTTCCTCCCTTTCATCTGCTTTGTATGCTTTGTTGTTGGTATGTTTAAGGAAGGCAGTTTGCTTTAGTGGAAAATGCATTGGATTTGGAGATGGAGGACTCCAATTCTAATTCTGACTCTTTCACTTACTAGCTGTGGAATCTTAGGAAAATTGCTTCTCTTCTCTGAATTTCCTCAACTGTAAAATAATGGGGGGAAGGGTTAGACTACTTTCTAATGTTCTTTCCATGTCCATGATCCAAAGTCTTTTGTGTATGTTGGTCTTATCATCCCAACCAGATTACAAGTTAACTTCAAGACTGGGAACTTCCTGAGAACAGGAATTATACTATTACCAGAGGTCAGGGTCAATTCGTGTTCCTTTGTCTCCTCCACCCTACCTTGCTTTAGGGACATGGGTGGTTCTGCTTAGTCTTTGTCATTATTAATAATAAAGAAATGACCTTACATTCATTTAATGCTTCATAGTTCACAAAAGCCCTTGCTTGACTAAGTCAGGTTTTTCTTTAAAGTTTAAATCATATCTCCAATATTGCCTTTCTCTCCTTTCTGAGACCCTTATCCATGAGAAGTTCCATCTACCTTCCATGGTGAATAAATTTGACAACGCAGGGAGATACACTGCATTGTATCTGCTGGATAGTTTTTGAGTTCACCCCCAGGACTGTTACAGATATTTCTCTTCTGTGCTGGGAACTGGCTTACTCACCTGCATTGGTGTCTGTTTCACCTTCTACCTGATAGCCATACTGCTTGGAGAAGTAGCACCAGGGCATGTCTACTGATCCCTGAGGACTCCAGCAGCAACCACGCTGGTAACATGTAGCCTGGAACAAAAAGAAGCATGTCAGACTAACAGTGTCAACAGTGACACCCTAACACTACTCCCCTCCTGTCCTAGGTACCTTTCTTACAGAGAGTCTTAGATGAGTTACAATTATGAGTATTCTGGAGAAATATGGTCACGAATTCAGAGGAATAATGAAACCAATAACACAAAATGTCAGATCATCCATCATTTTATATTTCCCTTTGCCTCACATGGCTCTCTAATTTGTTTTTTGTAGGAAAGAAAATTATATCACTAATGATATCTGGCTCAGGCTGACATTAAAATAAATGGATTTCTCTGACCATATGCTATGATAGATACTATACAGGAGTAACCCAGGACTGGGCTAACAGATTGTACTTAAGAACTGCTCTATCAGTTCAAAATATCTTTAAAGTTTCAAAAAGGAAGAGGGGATAAAGTCCACTTAGGAACTGATATATACATATATATATATGACATGTATGTGTGTATAAATGTATATATGAGTGTATATGCACATATGTATACAGACACATATAGACATATAGAAACAACAGCCAAAGAATTCTTTGGTATAATATATTTTTTTCCAAAGGATAGTGAGTATATATTTGACTATTAAATTCGAGTTTATATAGAAAATGAGGAAAGAGATGCAGTGAAATTTTTTGTCTAATCTTTTTCTCTTCCACATGTAGAAGACGAAAAAGTACAAGTACTGAGACATTTTGGAAAAATTAAGCCACATTTAAATTCCAAAGTGTCGTTTGAAGAGATGAGTAGAGGCATGAATAGTCCCAATAAACTTAAGTAAATTAGAAATGAAACCTCATATTAATTTAAGAACATATTTAGTCCATTCAAGATAAAATATCAATCTAAGCCAAAGTGAAATATTTTTAATCTTGCTTCAATAAGAATTTTCACTTATGTTGAGTAAATAATTTTTATTTAAACTGTTGTTTTAATAAAGAATTGTATTTTTCTAGCAAGAGAAGTACTAAATTGCTTGTGTAAAATTCTCTAAGTCATCAGCCTGTCTGTCATTCCTGGGAGAACAGCTTCCTGTCTAGTGGCCATTACAAATATAGTAAGTAAGCACAGCGCTTATGAAGAGCCAAGGGTTGTCCTATAAACTGAACTCATTCAAATAAAGGCAGAACTAATATTAACTACTGAATATTATGAGTAAACAGATTTCAGCTCAGGATAAGGAAAAAACTTGCTAGGATTTCACTCCCATAATAAGACATATTTATGTTTTATTTTTATATATTTATATGATTCTGATGTTTTATTTGGTTCTAAGTTGGGTGGTCAATGTGTTACAGTGATAACGTGCTATCATGAGGAAGTCAGACCTGAGCAAGAATTGATTCAACCATGAGAATTTAAAGTCAATAGTGCACCTAGTGACTTAAGGGAACCTGGGAGATCCATCTAACCTTTGCTTGTAGAAAATGAAGCAAAAAATTAATGTCTAATCACTAATTACCTGAGAACTTAGATAGACTTAAGAAAGGAATAGAAAGAAAAGAATTTTTTCTAAGTTACCAAAAAGGCAAAAAGAATTACAGCTACTGCTATTAAATGAAAGAAAGTTAGAATCCCAAGGGAAGGAGGGCTATATATAACATAATAGTATTTCAAGAGGTTCAATGGACATGTATGAGAAAGAGAATTTCCTCTCCACCCCCACCATATTATGACAAAATCAGCAAACAATAGGCTTTGCTGAGGGCATCAAATTGAAGGGAAAGCATGGGCCAGATGGGACAATGTCTGTATGTATCACATGGGAAAAGAGGGTCCAAGAAACTTTATTTTGCCTCTGCTGAATTGAGTTAGTTAGTGAGCATTCATTATCACCATGACAAAGTGAAGTAATATGGTACAATAATGTCTTTTAAATATGCCTTTGAAAATCTTCATCTCTCTAGGTCCCTGGAGCACTAATTCTCTAATAGATGTGTAAAGAGAGGCCATTGAATGAACACAGACTCAAGGGCTAACACTGTAGGTGTGTTATATCCACCTGAGAGTAAATTCTGCAATGAAATGCACTGTGTCTTATCTAAATTTTCAGCAGCACCTAACACAATGTTCTCTAATTAGTCAAAAAACATTTATTAAGCACTTATGTATGCTAGGCACTGCACTAGCCACTTGGAATGCAAAGAAAGGAAAGCAGCACTAATAAGTGATTCTTACATTAAATTCAAACTGTTCAAAAATCAAATAAAATGCCTTAGGAAGTAGTGAGCTTCCCTCACTAGAGATCTTCACAGAGAGATTTGATGACTAATTGTCAAGGATAAAATGAGGAAGCTGAGCCAGATGATCTCTAAAGTCCTTTCCAGGTCTAAATATTTACCCCTCCATAGTGTAAAAGGAATTCATGTTTCAAATGGGAAACTTCTGTGGTTCCTTTACAAACTCTTAAATTCATGATTTTGTGTGTTAGAAGGACCATTCCTATAACCCAGATTTCACCTTCAAGCATCCCAATTTACAGCATTCTGTCTTCTTTTAGGGAACAGCACCTGACTGACATCTCTTGCCTTCTTATCCACCCAGTCCTGTCCTAGCATTAGAAGAAATACAAAGATTTTACTCTTGGGCAACCCAGCCACCTATTCTGCATCTGTCAATGTAATTGCTAGTCTCTTTTTCCAAACTTCAAACTCTCTTACACCATGTCCTTGTATGTGGCTAGAATTCTGACTTCTTAGGTTCTCTGATGATAATTAAAGTCCTCTAATGATGATGTTTGTGTCAAAGGTAGTGATAAATTATGCATCCAGAGTTTCACACTCATATTAAGGAAAACATGAATGGAATGCATACATGAATGCCAAAGCTATACACAAATTAATCTATAGCAAAGCATGATTAAAGAAAGCAAAGTTCATTTAAAGAATAATAAAGATGATCAAGTATTAACAGAGTATTACTTTATTATACTCATCTGATAACAATAAAACAAAATAAAAGGGAAGTAATATTCAAGCAATTAGATTGATATCTGAAGTTCAGCCAGTTCTAATGTTAAAAGTGGCTGGGAGTCAGTGCTTAGACTTCCCAAGAGAAAGCTGTGACAGGAGAGACAATTCCTTTTAAAATACATTGAATTGATGCCTTTTGTCTTTATATTTGTAATTTCTGGTGGAAAAAACAACAGCAACAAACCTCTACCCTGCCCCAATTCATTAAATCCTCCTTTGTAATAAAGAGTTAAAATTAAGCAACAAATTCTGCCATAGGAACGAATTGTTGTTATTTGCTATAATAATGTAATTGTTATTTGATAATGTATACAACATTATACCTCAATATTCCCACACTTCTTAGAGAAGAGAGGCATGCTTTATTATTTGTTAATCATTCTTAGCTTTTCAACCACTCAAAGGTCATCTTCTTTTTAGTAGTTTCTTCATTTTCATTGTTATCATCATTGGGTTCTACTTATTTCACTGCATAAGTTCATTTTAAAAATTTCCCATTTTTTCCAAATGCCTCATAATTTAATATTTCTTACTTTACTATAACATTAGCATCTATACAAGACAGGTTTTGTGGCCATATCACCACTGATAGGCATCCATTTTATTTCTACTTCTTGGCTACCATAAAGATTCTGGCTATGATTATTTTGGCATGGAGAAAAAATTTGTTTCCTTATGATTTCCTTTGGGCCAAGTGGTGAGCTTCCTGGGTCAAAGAGTATCTCTTGGGTCAAAGGGCATGGTCTTAACTTTTTTAGGGAGTTTAAGAGTTTTCACAACCTTGTTATAAACATTGGCAAGCATCTTTCGTGGCTTGTAAGACTTGTAACTACTACTACTATTACTACCATCAACAAATGCACCACCATAAAAAAGCGTGATTATTGACTCACTTTTACATAATTGTTCTTTCCAGTCTCCCATGATTTTTTACTTGCCAGATCTAATGGTCTTTTCTTGATCATCATCGTTCTTAAATTCTCTATAGCCTCTGACCCTGTTGATCACCTTTCTTCCTAAATGCTTTTTCCTCTCCAGGTTTTTATAGTGACTTTCTCTCTTGGCTCTCCTCCGTCTGACTTTCTTTTTAGTCTGCTTTGCTGAATCATCCTCCATATCACACCCCTAAATGAGGATGCACTCCAAGAATCAATCCTGTGCTTTCTCTTTCATCTAGACTTATTCACTTGCTGATTTATCAGCTCCCATGAATTTCATTATCATTTCTATATAGACAAATGATTCCTAGGTTTCTCTATCTGACCCCAGTCTATCTTTCAAGCTCCAGTCCCTTTATCAGCCACTTCCTCGTAGACATTTCAATCTGGATCAGTGCTCCATTGGGATCTCAAATTTAATATGTTCAAAATAGAAATTATTGTTATTCTCAAACTCATTTAGGTGACTCAGTAGATAGAGCACTGGGTCTGAAGGAAGGAAGACCTGAGTTCAAATCCAGCTCTAGACTCTTCCCAGCTGTGTGACCTGGGCAAATCACTTAATCTTTGCTTGCCTAACAAAAAGGATCCATTTGATTCACTGGAGAAGAAAATGGTAAAGCACTCCAGTATTTTTGCCATGAAAATCTCATGGGCAGTTGGTCCATAGGATCACAAAGAGTTGGACGTGACTGATCAACTAAATAACATTCACAACTTCACAGGGATGCTGTGAATTAATGAATTAATTGATATGAATTTATGAATGAATTAATGTTTAGATTAATGAATTAATATTTGTAAAGCACTTAGCGCAATGTCTGGCAGACAGTAAGTAAATACTTATTCCCTTCTCTTCCCTCTTCTTCCAAATTTCCCTTTTTCTGTCAAGGACATTATCATCCTTCTAGTCACCCAGGTTTATAACCTTAGATGCTTTACTCTTACTCACCCCCACATATCCAAGCAAATCTCGTTTCTAGCTCCACATCATCTCTCACTTCCATTTTCTTTTCTCTGCTCACATTACCCCCACCTTATTTTAGGGTCTTCACAGATCTCATCTGGACTAATATAAGGGCCTCCTAATTGTTCTCCTTTACAAGCATTTATTAAGTGCCTACTATGTGCCGTGATCTGTACTAAGTGCCTTATAAATATTATTTCACTTGATCCTCACCACAGTCCTATGAGGTTGGTCACATTATTATACCCATTTTACAATTAAGGAAACTGAGGAAAACAAGCTAAGTGATTGGGTCACACAGATAGTAAATATTTGAAGCTAGATTTAAACTCAAGTCTTCCTAATTCCTGGCTGAACACACTAGCCACTGTATCACCTAGATGCCTAAGAGAAGAGTGCATTTTGTCTTAGAGATAATTGGGAGTCATTGAAGCTTCTTGAACAGGGGAGTAACATAGTCAAACCTATGCTTTAGGAATATCAATTTGGCAACAATGTGGAAAATGGATTGGAGAAGGGAAAGACTGGAAGACAGGAAACCAATTAGGAGGTTATTATGATAGCATAGACAAGACATAATGGGGACCAGAACTACAGTGGTAGTGATATGAAAGGGACAGGGTTAGGATATGCTGTAAGGTAGAATCAAGTCAATTTGGCAACTGTTTGATTATGGAGAATAGACAAGGAAAATGAAGAAGAATGAAGGGTTGAGGAAACCTCCAAGGTTATAAACCTGGGTTACTATAAGAATCATGGTGCCTTTGACAGAAAGAGAGACATTAGCAAGAATTTTAGAGGGACAGTTCCATTTTGGACTTGTTGAGTTTGAGATACCTATTGGATATGTAGGCAGAGATGCCCAATTGGCAATTAGTTGAGCTTGGGAAAGAAATAGACAATGGATATGTACATTCAGGAGTTATCAGCATATAAATAATAATTTATGACAGAGTTTGAAATTGACTCTCCTCATCCACATGGTAGGTTTACTCAGAAAAAGCAATGTGACCATGTTACTATGGAATGCATGTTTCACCCACCCAAACTCAGCCTGACTTTAGCTGCTGATCAGCCTCATGAATCAGGGCACTCTCCTTCCCACTCATTTAACCAACTGAATTATCCTAGAACCAAAGACAGAAGATTAAACCACAAGACCAACAACCAACATTCTGACAAAACTCTGTACAAACTTAGGGAAAAGACTAATGTCTCCTCACTCCCCTTGAATCAGTAAAATGAGTGTTGGACCAGATAATCTCTAAGACCCCTTCCACCTCTACCACCCTGTTTGTGAGGAACAAGTCTAAAGAACAACTAGATTGCACAGTCTAAAGGATAAAATAATATATTACAACAGACCTTTGTTGGTAATTGATCAGGGATGCAGCTGATCCTCTGAGACAGGTCTACTGCAGGACATTCTGGAGTTAAAGTTGTAGAAGAGGTAGATGTGGAAGTCACTGTTGTCCTAGTTGTCTCAGGACTTGAAGTAGTATTGGTTTCTGAATCAACTAATAAGACAAATGCCAAAAGGAGAAAAAAAACATAAAACATCCAAGTCAAAAAACTTTCAAACCCATTCTGTCCATAGTACTTATTATTTCTGGTGGATTAATTCTATTGATGATTTTACTTTTACTCTGTGGTCCTCAGTACTTATATATTCCATAAATTCAAGATATCTTAAAGTCAGCCTTGTGTAGAAGAATCAGGAGTGTTGTTGTTTTCAGTTTTATCTGATAACTTCATGATCTCATTTGTGGTTTTTTTCCATCTCTCCAGCTCAATTTACAAATTATGAAATTGAGGCAGATTGGGTACAATGATTTGCCCAGGGTTACACAGCTGGTAAATATCTGAGACCCAATTAAATGAGTCTTCCTGACTTTAGTCCAATACTCCTATTCACTGTACCATGTAGTTGCCCAATCAGGAGTCTTGGGTTCTGATTCCAGATCTGACATGTATCAGCTTAATCTTTAACCCTCAGTTTCCTCAACTATGAAAAGTGAATCATAAAAGTATTACTACCTTAGTCACAGGGCTAAGTGCTTTCTAAATCTTAGAATGTTAAAATGTGAAGTTATAGAATCATAGATTTAGAGGTCAAAAGAAATTTAAAGGCCATTGAGTCTAACCCTCTCATTTTATAGATGAGAAAATTAAAGCCAAGGGACCCTTTAAGTGACTTTCTCAAAGTCCCACAGTGAGCCGATAGGAATATAGGAATGGAGACCAGACTTTGCCGTTTGTTGGTGGGAACATCATCACCTTGCAGGATCCCATCAGCTTGGGTACTCCATATCTATCCTTCTGGAGGTCATAGTCACGAACTCCAAAACCTCCACTGAGGGAGGAGGATCATCTCAGAACCCACCTCATTTCTTGCCTGGCTGCACTACTTTGGAATTTCTCTAACTTCACCATGCCCCTAGGAAGCTCATTATTGGGAAAGCTATTCTTAGAAACACTAATAGATAATTCAAATCTAGACAAGACGAACATAAATTGTGTTTGAAAGGATCCAAAAAAGTGTTCCTTCTCTGGGAATTTGGTGAACATTATTACTTACATTTACACATGAAGTTTATGTTATTTTAACTATATAATACATTTATTTAATATTTCAAAAAAGAGAGACAGAAAAGAAAACTTCATCATGCTGTAAGAAGCCATCAGCCTTGGTATTCCACCTCATCCCCACTCTGTGTCCCTCTGTCTAAAGTGCCTCCCTTCCGGCTTTTCAGCTTCCCTTTGGATACGTTCTTCTCAGAAGAGATTGTAAGCCCCTTGAGGGCAGGATCTGTCTTCCTTTGATCTTATTTGTATACACAGCACTTAGCACTGTGCCAAACTTATTTCGTTGGTATGGGGAACTCGGAAGGAGAAAATTCCCTCTACCTAAGCAGGTTGTCACTAATCTCTGCAATTCCTATATGCCCACGGTCACACAACTAGTAGAAGTCTGAGGCAGAACATGATCTCAAGTCTTCCTGATTAGATCGCCAACAATCCATTAACTATGCTAAATTTTATCTTCTGCCTGTTGTTGTATTCTGGGGAAACCCCTTCCCTAGCCCCCAACTCTCCGATTTTTCCCATTTAATATGTGCCGTTCATCATAAGAGGACAGTTTGAGAAAATGTGAATGACTTAGCACAAGCCAACCCCAGGATTATTGGTATTGATTGGTGGTAAATCAGGAAAATAGTTTTTTCTCACATATACATATATCCAAAAGACAAAATATTTATATAATTAAGGGACTCCCCTTCTATTTTGGAATTGTAAATTTGGGTTAAATACATTTATCATTAATATGATCATTTGTCCTATCCTTCCTATGAAAAGTATTCATTATTGTTGTCATGAATGCTATTTAACTAAATTTAATAAACATTTAACAAGACAAAATACCATTTTAAGTGAAGCGAAGGGTACAAAAGAAATGTGATATGGAACCTTTGAGTCTCCGATGTCAAAATCTGCACACTATTAATAGTAGGATTTCAGAAACTAATTTGGCCGTGGGATTTTTTGAGGCACGTAATATGCTACCATCCAAAAATGATGTATGGGAAAACTTGGAAACATGAAATACCACATGAATAAAAGGGAAGAAGAAAAATTTTAGTGCTAGAAAAAGGAAATTAAGCATTTTTTCATACTTCCAAAATTCCACATAAAATGTTTTTGACATTTCGTTTTGTATTTAATACATTAGAAGATAAAGTATTTTTTAGCAATGATATTTTCACACCTAGCTTATAGTCATATTTTATGGAAGACCAAGGTTCTGTGGAGCACAGTTTGGGGATCACTACTCTGGAAAACAGAAGGAAGATAGCTTCTCCTCTAGAAAACTTTAGGTCATATAGATGACCTCAGTGCAAGAACACTACAAGTCTTTGTCATGTTACCTTTTACTCCTGAGGTATCAGTAGCTAAAAGCACAATCAGGACAACTGAAATGGTGAACAATGCCAGGAACAGAACACTCAAGGTTATCTCCAATTTGCTAAAAGGCCTCCTCGCCATCTAAACAGGAAGGAGAAAGAGGTTAGAGTTTTTGATGCTGTGGGGATCTCTAACAGAGGATATAGGATAGACTGGGTGACTTTGGAGGCCTTTTCCAGTTCTGAGATCCTGTAACTTTAAGCATCTATATTATCTGTGAGAGGTAGTCAATAAAAATATATTTGTTAGTTTTATTTTATTTTATTATTTTAAGCAATTATTTTATTAATAAAAATCACTATGTATTTAATCTGTATTTTAAGCACTTACCCTTTAAAAGACAATAAACTTTACCTAAAATATATAGTTATGTTTTAACTGCAGTTATCAAAGTATGCATTCTTACACTTGAGGTATTCCTACCTAGAATGGGCCTAGCCTAGAAGCAATGAGAAAAGGTTGCCAATACATCCAGCAATTAGAATAAAATCTAACATATCAGAAGTATTTGAAACACATGAGTCATCAACTTCATGGTCCTTGGTGTATTGAAATTCTAAATTCACATTTATGACATTTTTGTAGTTCAGACAGGGGCACTTGGGAAAGATCCAGGGAGGCCTTGGTTATCTAAATATATTGTCCCTTGCATAAAAGGATGCTCCCAAAGATCAGGGCTTTGAAATGCTTTCTTCAGTGGTCAGGAAGGACTGTTCTACATCACCCATGCTCTTACACGGTTGTCCTAGGATCTATGGCCCACATGTGTGAAGTAACCAAGCAGGATTAAAGGGAATGTCTGTGGCTCACAGAAAGTTTTTCCCTGAGAGAAGACAACTGATTCCCTGGTCATTGGTTCCTGCCACCCTACCCTGAGTAATCCCTATAAACACTGAGTACCAACCCAGAACTAGAGGACAAAAATAAAGCAAATGATAAAATAAGGACATGACAAAAATACTCCAAGCTGAAAAAAGCTGAGGTTGTAGACAAAAGTAACAAGCATCACATCTCTCAGTGGTACCCGAGATTGGGCTATGTGACTAGCTTTGCTATACTACAGTTATTCATTCTTCCTTCTTGACCTTTAACACATACACATACACACACACACACACAGGCATACACACACAGGCTGTCTAGGAGATCACACTCATGCATACTCTTTTTCTTGTTGCTGTTCAGTCATTTTGGTTGTGCTCCACTTTGGGACCCCTCTTGGGATTTTCTGGGCAGAGGTACTGGAGGGGTTTGCCATTTCCTTCACTATCTCATTTTACAGATGAGGAAACTGAGGCAAATAGGGTTAAATGACTTGTGCAGGGTCACATGGTTTCTCTTAAAGAGAACACTAATGCCTCCTCACCTCTTATCCCTCGAAGCCAGATTTGAATTAAGATCTTCCTGACTCCAGGCCTTTCCTTGTCTCCATCTACTGTGACACTTAGTCGCCCCCATTCATACTGTCACTTACTACTCAACATAGCCTGAAAATGAGGATCATTCTCACAAGGAACCCTTTTCATTGGCTGTGGTTCTGAAAACTATCCTTTGTTCTTCCCTAGAGAGACTATAGACATCTAAGTGACTCAGTGGACAGTCAGGGAGACCTGAGTTCAAATCCATCCTTGGACATTTACTAGCTGTGTGATCCTTGGCGAGTCACTTAACCTTTTTTATTTCAGTTTTCTCAGCTGTGAAATGAGTTGGGAATGGAAATGGCAAACCACTCTAGTACCTCTGCCCAGAAAACCCCAAATGGGGTCAAGAAGAATCGGACACAACTGAATGACAACAAAGATATTCTAAGTCACTACCCATCACCCTGCCGTATTGTCCAAGACATGTTGACATCAAGCTACTCAAAGACATTTCTCTTTTCCTTCCTAAGATTTGCCCAAGTTACCAGCATATTTACTCAATGCTTCCTTCATCCTTGATCTTTCTCTTTTGCTCCCAGTTCTTTAAAAATGAAAAACAAGTATCATTCTGAAGAAAGTATACTCCTGGACAATGTTTTGATGTCTTCATCAAACATTAGCTAAAAATGTATACTTTGGCCATTGCAGTTAAAATATAACCATACCTTTTAGGTAATGTTTACTATATTTTAAAAAGGAAACAGTTAGAAAATGAAAATAACTCATTATGACTCAGCTAAACCCTGATATTAATAGCAACTTTCACTTCCATAATCTCATTCTATCCTCACAACAAAACTGGAAGGTCAAGAAGTATGTGCCCCACTTAGTCAAAGAGAAAGTGATCAGATGAGCTTTGGACCTCTGACATCCCCAAATTCATACAGAAACTTGGTAAGAAATTTAACAACCAGTCAGCTCTGGGCTTCCTCCATTGAACCACTTTCTGTTTCTCATCTCAGTATATTGTCGTTTATTTCCCTTATAAATTACTACATGTCAGTGAGCACTTTTGTAGCAATTATTTTTACTGTATCAGTTAAGAAAAAAATCTAGCAAGTCAGGAAATATGGGGAAATATTTTGAGTAAGATAAAAGCATAATAATATCCCATTTTCTCAACAATTATACCTCCACAACCTCAATCTTCTCTAACAGGAATAACCCAAAAGCAAAGAGAAAAGGCCTCGAAAGTAAAGAGCTGATATAAAATCAGAGTTATTTTTGTTCTCCAGGGCTCTCTAGAGCTGTCTTTAGCCTGGAGAAAACTGAGAACTAAACAATGACATTTATTGACTTCTCTATATCTCCAGGCTCAAGTCTATGTTTTCACCTTGATTTATCTTTCAGACTCTGATCTTGCATCATAAGGTTTTCAGGACACCACTCTCTCTCCTGGTTTTCCTCCTACCTCTTTGGCCACTCCTTTTCTTACTCCTTTGTTGGCTCCTCCTTTGGATCATGCCCTCTAAGTATAGGTGTCCCACGAGCTTCCATCCTGGGCTCTCTTTTTTTCCTCTCTATACTACTTCACTTGGCTCTAACAGTTTATAATATAAGCCAATTAATGAGATTTTCCCTTGAAACACACAGAAAACAAGAAGACACAAAATTCAGATACCAAGGTTCATACAGCCAAGGAACCACCATGCTACCACACACTGTCACCATGAGGGTTCACCGGGCCCTCTCTCTTTCCTATCAATACACTCATCTTGATGGTATAAGGGCCAGTGCTATAAATAACACTCCAGAAATGTGGGCTGTTTCTTTTTATTTTATAAATTCCCCATGGGGTAGGAGAAAGGCTAACCAATTATACAACCTTTTAGATTGTGATAGCAAAAAATTTGATACATAATCAATTTTTTATCTTCCCCAAAAATGGTTCGTCCTGACTTTATTATTTTTGTTGATGGCATCACCATTCTCCCCGGTCTCCCATGTTTGCAATCTTGAAGTTGTATTTGACTCTACTTTCCCACACTCACTATCAGTCATTGTCAGCTCCAATGGATTCCATCATTGCTGTATCCACTCATCTCCAATCTCACTGCCAATGATGTAGTGATGCCTTCATTGCCACTCATCTTTAGTCTTCTAAGAAGTCCCCTTGATTTCACCTTGTTCTACTCCTCCAAATCCGCATTTCACACTTCATGCAAAAATCCCATCTTCATCCCTTTAGAAAGTTCCTGGCAGCCTGCCAAGTACAATCAGGTTATGCTCTCCCTTTCTAGCCTTATCTTACAATAATCCCTTCCTATGCCCCACCTTAACTGCCTCCCACCCTATAATATACACCCTGTATTTTCTCCACAGCATCAACTTGGTTCACACTTTCCTCTATACAAAATGCCTTATATCTCTGCTTAGATCACCACCACCTACATGAAACTTTTCCAGATTCCTCCAGTTACTAATAGCCTCCCAGCAATCTACTTGTATCTGTTTTATACAAGGCTCTTTATGTAGTGTTTCCACCAACTAGGATATAAATTCTTCAAAATCAAGGACTGTTTCACTTTTAACATAATAGGTGCTTAATAAATTCATGCTGTTTAACTGATTGATTGAATTCCTATCATTCTTTTACAAGTCAGCTTAAATATCAATTCCTCTAGAAAGATTGCTGTGGTCATTAGTAATCTTTATTCCTTCTGACCTGCTATACTTTACTTGCCACCTCACCGTGTTATATTATTTATGAAAGCTCTAGTTAGGAATATACTAGAATATTATGCTTATGAATGTTATCATCTTCCCAGTAGAGTACAAACTCCAAAGAGAGCAGAGACCTCTTTATCAAAACTTTCTTTCACAAATGGTCAAAGGCTCAGTGCACGCATTAACCTCCTCTGAGGCTCAGATCCTGTAGAGACCACTAGGTAGCCCCCTCCAACCCACCAGACACCAGACTCTGCCACAGGCCTCATGCCCCTACTGCCTCCTCATGTTTTCTTCTACGGTCCTGGGCACATAGCATGATCATTAGGTGTTCAGTTTTCCAACAACTTTCTATGGAAAATGAAGGGAAGTGGGCCATGGTTGCCAAGAGCAGCTTTGAAGAGCGGGATACCTTTAGAGAAGCTTCATCAAGGTGCCATCATCGTGAGACCCTCCGGATCAGGACTCCAGCAGAGTTCCTCTATCTCATCTTGCTCAATCAGTGGAAGCTATCTTTCCATTTTTTCTCTGCCTCCTGGGAAGTAGCAGAAGGCCAGCATCGAATCATGGTTGGATTGAAGCCTACAGATGTTCCCCCAACAGCCATCGTAAAGTTCCTTGGAGCTGGCACTGCTGCCTGCATCGCTGACCTCATCACCTCTTCCCTGGACACAGCCAAAGTCCGACTGCAGATTCAAGGAGAGAGTCAGGGGACTATCCAAGCTTCTACTACTGCCCAATATCGGAATGTCATGGGCACCATTCTGACCATGGTCAAGACTGAGGGCCCTGGCAGCCTGTACAATGGGCTGGTGGCTGGATTGCAATGCCAGATGAGTTTTGCCTCTGTTTCCATTGGCCTCTATGACTCTGTCAAGCAGTTCTACACCAAGGGATCTGAGAATGCAGACATTGGAAGGCTACACCACAGGGGCTCTGACAGTGGGCATAGCCCAACCCACAGATGTGGTGAAAATACATTTCCAGTCCCAGGCTGCCTGTGCAGGTGGCAGCAGGAGATACCAGGGTATAGTGGATGACTATAAGACTATCAGCAGAGAAGAGGGCCTTTGGGGCTTATGGAAAGGAACTTCACCCAATGTTGCTCACAATGCTATTGTCAACTGTGCTGAGCTGGTGACCTATGATCTTATCAAAGATGCCCTCCTGAAGGCCCACCTTATGACTGATGATCTTCCATGCCACTTCACATCAGCCTTTGGGGCTGGCTTCTGCACCAACATCATTGCTTCCCCTGTGGATGTGGTCAAGACGAGGTACATGAACTCTGTCACAGGCCAGTATGCCAGTGCTGGCTACTGTGCCTTCACCATGCTTTGGAAGGAGGGACCCCAAGCCTTCTACAAAGGGTTCATGCCTTCCTTCCTCCGCTTGGGCTCCTGGAATGTAGTGATGTTTGTCACCTATGAGCAGCTGAAATGGGCCTTGATGGCCGCTTGCACTTCCTGGAAAACTCCCTTCTGAGCCCTCTCCTGCTGGTTTTCTGCCTTATTCTCCACCCCACCTTTGAGTCCAAAGGGCTTAGGATCCTGCCTCTCCTCCCCTCCCATTTTATTTTCCCATTACTCCTTTCCTCTCTTGCCATAGCATTGAAGGAACCCCCTAAATTTCCCCCACCCCCGCCCTTAGAGTTAGCCCCATTTAAATCTTCTCCATCCAGCCCACTTCTTCTGCCATTGTAGCCTCACTCAGTTCTTAAGCTCCTTACTTCTAATAAAGCCAGACCAGAACTCTCCCCCCCCCACCAAAAAAAAAGTGGTTAAAGGCTATGGATAGGCAGTTTTCAAAGAAATCCAAGTCAGCAACAAAACTGTGAAAAAATGCTACAAATAACCAATAATTAGATACAGGCATTATATAGACAAAAAAAATGATTTTTTAAAAGGGAAGAAAAATCCGATTTTTAGAGAAGTCATGGGAAAATAAGAACATTAATGCTCTATTGGTGGAACTATGAATGTCTCCAGCCATTCTAGAAGGCTGGAATTATGTGCCGAAAGTCACATATACCTTTCACCCAAATATACCCCTACTAGATCTGTACCCTAGAGAAATTAAAGAAAGGGGGAAAGACCCATATGCACTCCACACACACACACACACACATGTGTGTCTGCATATACACACAACACACATATATATGCAAAGCCCTTTTGATATAGCAAAAATAAATTAATAAGTAACCTGGAAACTAAGGCAGTACTCATCAAATGGGGAATGACAGAATTAATTATAGCATGTGAATATAATAGAATTCTGCAATAGTAAATGATGACCGGGATTTTGTTGTTGTTGGATCATTTCTCTGTCAGGTCTCACCCTTCATGACCCCACTTGAGATTTTCTTGGCAAAGATGTTGGAGTGGTTGCCAGAAAAGAAAAAGAAATAAAAAATCATTGAAACACTTATTTTTTAAATGCCTAAAAATACCCAGAAAGAACAGAATCACAGACAAGCAAGAAAGAAAGCTTTGAAAGTTACATGTTGAATATATTAAATATTTTAAAAGAAAGCTAACAAAACATAACAGATTAACATTTTAATTTATAATCTTTTTTGGTTTTGCTATGTACATAAAAATTTGGAACATTTTTTTAAACTTTCTATCTCATCCAACTCAGTACAGTGTGCTCTGTACACAGTAGACATTAAATATCTGTTAAACTTAACTAGCTTCATAACTGCCTGTAACCTTAAGATAGTAGATTAGATAGCTTATGAAAACACCTTACATTCATGTTAACAACAGTTGTTTACACAGTCATTTCACATCATTTAAGTTAAAGGAAATGCATTGTCTTCTTCTTTGCCACTGTACCCCGAGGACCATGTCCCAGAACCTTTCCATCTGGACTCACAGCTAAACCCTCCTAAATATGTTGTCTATTTCTATTAGAATAGCAGCTCCTTGAGGGCAGACACTGTCTTGCATTTCTATTTGTATCACCAGCACTTAGTACATAAATGCTTTTTTGTTCATTCATTTATTCATTACTTCTTTGAGTCTCATAACTCTGAAATGATATTAGTAACTATAAAAGGAAAGGAACTGGGAACAGAAACTAAATTTTTAATTCTCAATCCAGTTCTCTTTCCACTGTGAAATTCAATCTCTTATTGCTGTTCCTACTGTTATAATTGTCATTTTATTGTTATTATTTGAAAGTTAAAACACTGAGATGTAGAATCTAACAGGAAGGAAGAGACAAAAGAGAAAGTAGCAGCAGCTTTGAGTTGAAGTTATTTAGTGGAGAAACAAAGAGACCTCAGTGTCTCCACAGAATTTCACTTGGTTATAGCATGGCACAATAATTGACATGCATGTTGAATACCTGGAGCATTCAAGAAAAAGCTAAATTACCTTCATCGTGATCTTTTAGAAATCAAAAAATACATAAAGATATTTGAAAGGTTTCCACACAAAACTAGCTGTGTGACCTTGGGCAAGTCACTTAACCCCAATTGCCCTATCTTACCCCCTCCAAAAAAAATGGGAAAAGAAAGGTTTCCAAATTATAAGAATCATTACCCAAGTGCATGTGATGAAGACAGAGTATAGATTTATTAAAGAAATGTGTCTGTTCTTGTTAGTTTAGATGGGTTTTTTTTTTTGTTTGTTTGTTTGTTCACATATAAAAGAAACGGAATTCTGGTTAAGGTATAAATAAGTCTAATGATGTAAATATCAAGCACTGACTGTGCTTAGAATAAGATCCGAGTTTGATCCTAGATTATCCCACTTATTGGCTCAGATACCTTTATGCTCTCTGAGTTTCAATTTCCTCAGCTGTAAAAAGGGAATAATGATAATTCTTTTACTGTTCTCACAGGCTTTTGCAAAAATCAGTTTAGACAATACATGTGAAGGGTCTCAGAACTGCGAAGCTTATTGC
>CM053597.1:81817038-81847287 GCA_028646575.1 Pseudocheirus occidentalis
GAAGGAGGGACATACAATCAGCCTCTCACAATATGCCCACCATGGAGATGTCCTGTGTAATTACACATGTACAGCCTGTATTGAATTGCTACTCCTCCCAGTGGGAGTGGGTGACAAGGGAGGAATTGCAAGAATCTAGAAATTAAAGCTATACAATCAAATGCAACTGGAAAATAAGACATACAGGGACGGGGGTAGGGAGACCCTCCCTGCCCTACTAGAAAGTTAGAGGGGCGTTGGAGGAGGACATAAAAGAGAACAGGTTGTGGGAGGGGTTTCACGGTGGGATCGCTGATTTGGGCTTGGGGGTAGGGGAAAGAAGTGGAGAAAATTTGTAATTCAAAACTGGAAATGAATGATGTAATCAAGAAAATAAATTAAAATTAAACAATTAAAAAAAAAAGAACATGCAAGATCAGAAAGTAGGTGAGCTAACCATGTTGCAAGAGTCAGAAACAACAAATCGATGCCCAAGTGTTCCAATGGTAACTACAAAATGTTAAAGAAACTGGAAAAAGGCTTCTAATCCATTAGGTGGATACTCCATAGATGATTTACAAGAAGACATGGACAAGAATCACATAGAATGAGAAGGCATGGAGGGCTTATAATCTGTACCAGTGAGCATGACATAGGTCAGGTGTGATTTGGTTAGAGCTGATGTTTCAGGTTCAGAATTGGAATGAAATTAGTCACTCATAGAACATCTAGCAGTTGACAGAAGATTTACTTAGCTATAGTTGAAAAAGGATACTCAACAAGGATATAGGATTGCTTCAGTTTAGCAGTTTCCCAGACTCTGTGTTATCCATGAAAGTTTACTAGTCAGAAGCTTGAGAGAGATGCTGCTGACTCCTTCCATGCTGGATTTTTCTATAAAGTCTGAGAGAAACCTCTCAATGATCCAAGCACAGGTTTCCTAATCCAACTGTGTTTTGAAAATAATTTCATTACCTTTTAAGGGGAGAAAAAGTAGTTTTGTCCAAATGGAAAACAGCATTTCTAACATGCTCCACCCCTTGGTGGTAAGGTCTTAAAAGTCTTCTAGAGAAATGGCTTTAGCAATATTATTGCACAACCTTAATCTCATGGATGTGAGAAGACTAGCTGTAATGGTAATAGAATTTGGAGATCCCCCTGTGTTGGCTTGGTTTTTGGGTAGGGTGTTAAAACCCAGGGTTTGTGAATCTCACTTGTGGGATGGACTTGTTGACATTAAGAGAGAGGGCTGAACTGGGAGGAGCCATGAATTTAGAGAGAAAGGCCAAGCAGAGAGAAAGCCTGAGCAGAGGAGACCAGAGGGACTTTTGGAGAGCAGTGCCATGAACTCCTGAGGGTCAGTTGGAGCTGCCCAGAACTTTTGAGGACTGCCACCCAGAGCTGCCAAGAACTGAGGAGGCATGGCTATGATGCCGGTATTTTGTCTATCTGTTTTGATGTTGTTTTGCCAGATTTACCTGCTGGTGAAGGACAGTGCTGCTGTTATAGAGGTCCTAGAACCTTGCTGTTGGTTCAGAAGCTCTGAAGGATTTTCTTGTGGTATGTTCACAGAAATCCTGGAAGAGGGCCTTGCTGATGTTTTCAGGGGTTCTGGGACTGTTCTACAGGCAGAGAGTGACTTGATCAGGACACTGGCTATGGCTTTGTTGAGCCTTGTCTCCCCAGGAACAGGGATTGCTGAGGGCTTGCCCTCAAGAGTCAAGATGAAAGAAGGGCTTTTCCTTGGGTTTTCAATGCTGAGATAATATCTTAACCTCATACCTTAAAAGTGGATGGCCTTTTGTGCTCTCCTGCCCCTTTTGAGAAAGTGCTTGGTGTTAATGGATGGTATTGTAATTCAGTTGTGTCCAGGGATGAGAAACCTTTGGCCTTTTTGTGCTCTGTAATTGACTGAATGAATGTACTTTATGATTGGAAACTATTCTCCATTTGAGAAGAGATTAAATGAATGTACTGCCCAGGAGTGGGCTACTTTGACTACTGATCCAGGGATGGGATACTTGGACCGTAGTACTTTGCAACTGAATTGAGAACTTACTTGCTAAATCAATGAGTTACACTGTATTTTGACTTCATCTTTTCTGTGAATGTTTTGCTGAATAAATGGGGTTTGCTATGCTGGTAATCCAAACCTTGGAAGTTGCCTTTGCTTGGCATTTCACTAGCATAGACAGTATTGAGGGAAAAAAAGAAAAACTAAAACAGAAAGTTAGCATTTTTTAAAAAGCAATGAGTAATAAAATGTGAGGGAGGACAAACATCAGAAATCCCTGGTTTCATGTCCACGTTCAGAAGAACCAAGCTCCAAAACTTGAAGATCTGGTCTATGTGCTGGGTGATGCCAAATCTTTGCTGTTCAGAGTGAGACTCCCAATATAAAGTGGTGATAAAAAGAATTAATGACATCATATTAGGGCTGCAGCACATATAATAATACTTCTGTCATAGTCACTGAATCTCATCATAGATTAGTATCATTTGTAGCAAGGTAGCTACAGTCTCATCCTCCTGTATGCAACCTATCCCAGTGCCAAAGTTAAAACCAAGATTCGCTACTATATATTGAGTGTTACCTCAGTCACAAGTTAGGACCTGCTCATTCCTGGGAGTCTCACAGTAGAGTGAGAGGGAATTACTCTGCTATGCAAAGTATATGACTTTAGAAAAATAGTTTCACCTCTCCTCTGTTGCCAGAAAGTAGGTTCACAATATTACCATCCTTTATTACCACCCAGATCCCTTCTTGGGAAGGAGCTGTCCAGTGACTGTGTACTCTACCAATAACAATGTGGAGAGACCCCATCAGTGCTAGATTACAGGAAGCAAGGGGCTATTCTGGGCATGCCTTTACTACTGTCCCTGCCAGTGCTCACTAACCTGGACCTAAATCAATACTTACTACACTGACATTGAGGCCTAAAATGCTACTAACTCCACTGTGGTTGGCACTGGGACATGTACCTCAGCCTCTTCTAGAGAGTCCCCTGGGGCCAATTCAGTTGTTGAATGCCACTGCTCCCTCCTCCTATTGCCCACTTTGCTAAGGTTAAGCATTGCACCAAGCACTAGCTGTGATCCTTTGTTTTCAGGCCTGAGCCCTGCCCGCCGTGGCAGGTCAATTGATCTGGTAGATGCTGCCATTGATGAAGCCCATACCAAAGACCAGCAAAGCCTCTTTGTGCCAGGATAAGCATAACATTCCTATTCTTTTTTTTTTTTTATAACATTCCTATTCTGCAGCCAATATACTGCTGTGGTGTTATTGAGCAGAGACAGCTGCTCCAGGTGCCACCATTTCTGAGGTCCAAGTTCTGCTCTGCTGGGTCCCTTACCCATCTCTTACTGGAAGTTACACTAAGAAATCAGTTTACAATTCCCAAGAGTGAGTTTGGAAGATAGATTTTCTTTTAAACTTTCTAAGTTGATATGGCCCTGCTCTCCCATCTTTAGCAAATCAACTGGAGTGTTTGGTACATTTGGTCATATCTCCAATTCTGGAAAGATCAAGTATCCACTGTCCTTTTGAAAACCTCCACCAATGCCTTGACCAGAGTGCCTATGCAGTCCCTGTCATGCAACTCCAAATGCCCCTCCAAAGGCCATATAAAAGTCCTAACCAGTTCCTTCATATAATTCTGCCACTGCCCCATTGTGGCAGATAATTCCAATTAGACAAACCCCAAATTTGAGTCTTTAGGAAAGACTGAAGCCTACTGTAACTGGTAGGTCTGAATATCACACTATTTCTCCATCAGTCAGTATGACTCCTCACCAGAAACCAAGCATCAGAGTACTTAATAATCCTTTTAGGCCCCCAGGAGGTAGACCCTCGGTTGTCCACTACATTTAGACCAGTGGTTCTCAACTTTCCTAATGCTGAGACCCTTTAATACAGTTCCTCATGTTGTGGTGACCCCCAACCATAAAATTATTTTCGTTGCTACTTCATAACTGTAATTTTGCTACTGTTATGAATCTATCTGATATGCAGGATGTATTTTCATTGTTACAAATTGAACATAACCTACAGGTTGAAAACCACTGATCTAGACTAAGGCACCAACCATTTTCTGGTCATTTCCCCACTGGTGTACTTCTACTCCACCTCCCAGTTTTCCAGTTCTGAAACTACAATCCAATCAACTTTCATTGCTGCTGGAACTGAACATATCAACCTTTCCCTATGGCTTTTCTCATCATCCCAGTAAATTTTGTAATCAAAATATTGTACCCTTGCCTCCAGGCTCCCATATGTGCTATATCCCATTAGAATATAAGTTCCTAAAGGACAGGAACTTTTGCTCTTCTATTTGCATACCCAGAACTTAGCATAATACGTAGGACCAATAAGTTTTCTCATTCATTCATTCATTCATGCATTCATTTATTCACTCATTCATTTCTCTATTTTGTTCCCTCCTCCATTGTCTAAGTTCCCAGTCTCTCTCCTTGGGGCATTTATAACCTAATCATTACTAGCACACTCAGCAGCAGTTGTGCTTTAGTGGATACTATTGCATTCACCTCTTAATCGGTATCCCTACCTCAAGTATCTCCCTTCTCCATTCCATCCCCCACTCAACTACCAAAGTGATATTCCTAATGCACAGGTTTGGCTAGTCAATAAATAAAACCAATGGTTCCCTACTGACTCTAGAAGCAAATTATAGTCCATCTTCAACAATATCTATTTTTATGTAAGTCTGAAAACATAATTATTATGGTTACACATATATAATATGAAAATAAATAAATATGCATATATTGGGAGTATATATTCAAAATAATTTTTTCTGATAGGGTATAAGATCAAAAAAGTCTGGAGAACACTGCTCCATTTCTTTGTAAAAACTCTCTGACTCAAGAGGTATGTGCTAGATGTATACTTGAAACTATATTCTTCCATATGTGGTCTGTTACCCTGTTTTCTACAGCTTACAGAGAAGCAAGCAGGCTGCCACTTTAATCATTCAATCAACTTATCCATCAGATATTGCTATCCTAAGCCATCATCCCAGTGGCTACATCAGAGGGTACTAAGTTTGCTAGGTTGTTGTGGTTCAGTTGATTCAGTTGTGTCTAGAATGGCTTGTAATTTCCTTCTCCAGCTCATTTTACAGATGAGGAAACTGAGGCAAACAGGGTTAAATGACTTTCCCAGGGTCACTCAGCTAAGAAGTCTGAGACCAGATTTGAACTCAGAAAAGATGAGTCTTCCTGACTCCAAAGAACACCCCACACACACACCATCTGCTGCCATGAAGTAGATTCAGAATAAAGAAAAAGCCTGCTGGAGGACAGACCATCAAAAAAAAAGTACATGTGTGTGTACATATGTGGATATGTGTGTGTGTATATGAGTATGTGTGTGTATATAATATGTATGTGTCTATACATATGTGTATATGTGTGTATAAAACAACATATAGTGCTTTACTTTTCAGAAATTTAATCTGTAATTTTATTGGTGTTGTAACTTCTGGTGAGAGAAAACTTCTCTATCCATTCATATCAACAACATAGAGTTTTAGAGAGTTGTTTAGAGCCCTAATGGGCTAAATGACTTGCCCAGAGTCACATAGCCAGGCCATATGGGAGAGAAAATTTGAGCTCAGGTTTTCCAGACACTGAGGCCAACTCTCTGATCATTACGCTATGGGGCCCCTCAGTGCAATAGATAGGTAGACAGATACAACAATAGAGATTGATAGATCATGAGAGAGTGATGAATGGAGAGATAGATGATAGATATCTATAGATGAAAGATAGATGACAGGTCATGAGAGATGGAGAAAGAGAGGGATGACTGGATAGATAGATAGATAGATAGATAGATAGATAGATAGATAGATAGAAATATGGATTGATATATTATGAGAGAGAGATGACAGAAAGAGATCTGATGAAAAAGAGAGATAGAAAGAGAGAAAGAAAGAAAAAGAGAGAGAGACAGAGAGACAGAGAGAGAGAGAGAGAGAGAGAGAGAGAGAGAGAGAGAGAGAGAGAGAGAGAGAGAGAGAGAGAAGAAAGGAAAGAATCTCATTTGAGTCTGGTAACAGTCCTATGAGGTAGGCAGTAGCCTCCTTTCCATTTCATAGATGATTAAACAGGCTCAAAGCAATCGTGACTTGTTAGGGTCATCGAAGGTAGAACCCATGCCCAGGCCATCTTATCCCAGTCAGTGCTCTGTGTTAGGCTACTATTCATGATAATACTCATGATAGTAATTTTCCAGAAGGAGTTATAGAAAGAACTGTCTCTTGATAGAGAAGATAGCAAGGTTAGAGGCTGATGGATAAATTACCAAGATAGTTTCAATTCCAGGTTAAAGTTCAAATCAAATTCCAAAGGTCAACGTATGCCATGTAAGTAGAAGCAAGTTGTAATAAGACAAGTAAGGACAAATCATATAGTTACCCATCCGCACCTCTATTTTATCTTAAAGTTGCTCTTGAAATATGCCAAGAACTGAGCACACACCCTCACCCTTTATAACTGAGGGGTGGCACATCACTATGACCTGGGAACAATTTGCCTAAAGTGCAGGGCTATCAACTAAGAGGCAAAACTAACCTCAGATGCTGAAAATATCCAACAAAAGTCACATGGTGGAATCTTCTGTATATTCAGATATGAGACACCATATAAACATTCAACAGGAAGCAGAGATATCTGGAGGCATTGCAAATTAATCTTTCTACTATTGAAATTAATAGATTGCCAAATATTATATTTATAGGAATATAGAGTTATTGAGAGGAAAATCATTTTGCAAACCATAAATTTTACAAAAATATGGCATTAGAAGTATTAGTTGCAGTATTATTAGTCTTTGCTAATCCAAACAGGTAGCACAGGGGGACTTGGCAACTGGAATACATGAGATCAAATCCAGTTGTAGGTACTGACTAGCTTTGTGACCACTTCATTTTCCTCATCTGAAAGTAAGAATAATAGCACCAGTCTCCCAGGGTTGTTGTGAAAACCAAAAGAGACTACATATGTGAAGCACCTGGCAAACATTAAAACGGCATCCAAATCTTTTAACTGTTAATAATAATAAGAGTTTCTAGTGGAAATAACTTGGTCCAGAATTTCCATCATGAACCCTTCTACTCCAAGAGACAAATCTGCATGACTCCACTATTTGTGCAATGCTTGTTTGTTGATTCAATACATTGTTGGCTGAGTTTCTGAAGATGTTGCCCATGGAGGGCCTTTTAATTCCACTTGTTACAGTTGAAATTAAGGTAAACTGAAACACAAAGTTGCAAGTAAGAGCAATATATTAGTAAAATGCAAGTTTACCAATAAATAAGACTCAGTTTCCTCAAGCAAAGCTATGACCCCTACTGAAGAGGATGGTTCTTTTTTTCTTACTTTTGAGGAATGAAGAACAAAGAATGGGACTTCATAGGTGGGGTACAAGTTATTATTGGTTAAAAGAGCTCAATATAATTAGTTACAAAGCTGAGCTGCAGATGACAATATGCTTAGTTGGAAATTGGAAATGAGGGGCTAACAACAATCCCCTCCTTCCCCCCTGTGACTAAGAAGTCTTTATTGTTTAAGTCCACCTGTGAGGTTAGAGATGGTAGACCAGACTTCTTTGGATAACAAACCAGATATCCTTGAAGGATAGCTTGTTGGTATATAGATACTGGATCAGACTCTCTGGTGTCCACCTGAACCCTTCAAAAGGACAACAGGTGTCCTTGAGGCAAGAACAGAACAGTGATTATCAGGAGAATTGGATTTCCAAACTTAACTTATTACAGCTGAATTTCTGAACTAAGTTCAGAGACAAAGAACCGTGATTTAGGCAGTTACATTATAGGACAAGATCATTTACCTGTAAATAGGATCAATTAAAAGATGAAGCAGAATCAAGATTATAATTTCAACTTGTTGGATTTCTATTATTTCACAGGTGCCATCCAATGATGACTTACCAGTAGTTATATTTGACAAATCCAATCCATTTGCCTGTTACCATCCTTTATTCACTTATTCTACAGATATTTTTTATCTATTTGTGATCTGCGAATTATATGTATAATACTAAAAATACAAAAACATCACCAGGTAGAGGACAGAGTACTATGTTTGGAGTGAAGAAGGTGTAGGTTAAAATCAGACCTCTACCACTTACACAAATTATGTAATCCTGGTCAATTCACTTCCTCACATATCTCATAACATAGACAGTTGTAGTTTGTGTTGATGGAGGAAATTTTCTGCTTTGACATAAATCATAGGCTCATAGATTTGTCTCTATTTGAAACCTTAGAGATGATCCAGTTCGAACCACTTAATTTATAAATGCAGAAATTCAAACCCAGAGAAGTAAAATTACTTACCTTACAATCTTCAGTTGGTAAGTGGAAGAGCTGGTACTTGAAACCAGGTCCTCCAACTCCAAATTCAGCCTGGTACAAATCCATATAGAAATAGAGATATATTGTAATAGTTAGGGTCCAGCTGAGGTTATGTAACATATATTTGTAGTGTATTCAGTCAACATAATTTCATGATTTTTCTCATTTTCATTACTAGCATGTATGTAGGAACAAAGGCTAAGTAGATAGTGGGAGTGATATAAGTCTGAGGCTTGGCAGGGCATGACTGGCAATACGATAAGGAAGTAACAGATTCAAGAAAAGAGGACACTGTGGAGTTGAAATGGTTCACCAAGGAGTCAGGATGCATAAAGGAGGAGAGTGTAGCTGGTGCCAGGATAATGGTGGGGCTGAGAATTGAGGAGTAAAGGGACTGGAGGTTACAATGTAGATGAAAAACAAGGTTTGGAGTTAGATGGCAGAAAATAGAATGGCAATTTTAGACTTCACGAACATGGAAATGGTGCATTTATGGGTGGTGGCAAGAAGGATATGACTCTCTTTTGTGCATGACTGAGGTGAAGTGGAGGAGCAGGTCATGTGGAATGAGTAAGCTAAGTAACTATGAGATTAATGTGTTTAGGGAGTATCAATATGTATTTTGAAATCCCCTAGTATGAGGGTATACTAGTTGTGGAAAGGAGGAAGAGTATAAAACAGGCACTGAACTCATTGAAGAAAGAAGGGGAGTCTCTTAGAGATCAGAGGACAACAGCTACCAGAATTTTGATGATGTGGTAGATATGATTAACTGAACCTCAAAGAAAAAGAAGTTACTTAATGATGGTGGTAGAGTGAGAACCTAGAAATAGTAATGGGGAATCAGTAGTATTTTAACTCTCCAACCTTGACCAGTGAATTGGCGGAATGGATGAAAATACAGCCAGGGATAGAAAGAGAGACCAGGGATGTTACATCATCAGAAGGGAGTCAGATCTCAGTGAGAGCCAGAAGATGGAAAGAGTGGAAAAGAAAAAAAGTCTAAGATGAAAGCAAGTTTGTTGTCTATAGAGCAGCCATTCCAGAGAGTAAAATGTAAGGGATGAGTAATTCTACTTTGCCTCCTGCCAGCTCCAATGAGGATTCGTTGTGGGGCATTGTCCAGGTTGGGCTGAAAAGAATGGGAATAAGGAATCAGGCAGCAGGAGACAGAGAATAGAGTTTGTGTGAGAATAACCAAGGGTTCAGAATCACTAGGATGCAGAGGGTATGACCAGAGTGGCAGTTTGTTAGTCACTGAGGAATAATTTCAGGTAAATTTTCATTGTTCATAGAGGTCTGGCCTCAGGATGGTGATCTCTCTGAGTCATTGGCAGTTCAGGTGAAGTGACAAGTGCTTAAAGTTGAAGAAATGTTGTTACTCCACTTCCCCCAAAGCAGACCAGGCTTGAGACTTGATGAAATGGCCTTTCTCCTCTTCCCTAGAAGAAAAGAGTCTAGTTTTGGTCAGAACAGTGTTTTTCCTCTTCCCAGGAAAGGCAGGAGACAGCATGATAGAATGATGTTTCTCCTCTTCTCCCAGGGAGGTTGGAAACTAGGCAGGAGAAATTGCATTGATGGAATGGCACTTTTTTCCCTTACCTCAAAGGCAGGACACAGGTGAGCAATAGAATGGTGCTTCCATTCTTCCCCAGGGAAGCTAGAGAGTAGGCAACAGACTTGGCATCATGGAATTGCATTCCTCCTATTTCCAAGGGGAATGGATATCAGGTAGAAAACACAGCATAATGGATAATAGTGCCTTAAATTTTACCAGGTACTTTGCTCACAATAATTCTATCAGGCAGGTATGGCAAGAACTGTTATTCTCACTTAACAGATGAGAAAATTAAGGCACATCAAAGTTAAGTGACTTGACCTGGCCACGCAACAAGTGTCACGCCCCAGCTTTCCTTTAGTTATTCTTTTGCTTTTAACCTGTGACCTGCTCATCCTCTGCAAGGCTTGTTTCCCTTCTCCTATTGGCGAGCTACTTCTAGGACCTCAGTTTGGCAAAGAGGCTCAAGAGCTGGCCTTTCTTCATTGCCCTCATGGCCCTGTTCTTGACCTTCTGGACTTCAAAATCATGTCCCTATGACAAGTACCTTCATTTTCCTCTCCCCCACTCCCCACATGTGCCCATGTGTGCATGCTTGTGTGCACGCACACACACACACACACACACACACACAACTTTTTCCATTTTGTATATCTTCCCTCAGTAAGCACTGTGAGGGCAAGAACTATCTTTCTTTTTTGTTTCTATTTGTATCCCTAGCACTTAGCATAGTTTCTGACTTACTTTAAGCATTTAATCAATATTTTATTTACTTCCTTTCTTTTTCCCTCCCATAATTTGTTTATCTATTCACTAATAGGGAGGTACTCTTTTAGCTTCCTGCCTTTCCCTACTACCAAATGAGCTACCACACACATTCTTATACTTTTGAGTTCTTTTACTCTTTCTTTGATCCCTTTGTAGATTATTGAAAATAAACTGTAATAACAAATAAATAAGTAAAAATATATTTATATAGTAAAATGTGGTACACTGAACTAACTTATGTTTATATGACAGTTGGTGCTTAATAATTACAATAATAGGACTTATAACTGGAAGGAACCTTAAATACCATCTAACCTGAATCAGTTTTTTAATAGGGAAAAAAAAACACAATTCAAAGAGAAGAAATGGCTTGCTTTAAGGTCTCAGAGCAAGTCAGTAGCTGAGTCAGGGCTAGAATTTGGTTCTATAGCTCTTTTCTTTTTATTATATAATCTTTGACATATCCTATCTCATTTGATGCAACCTAATGAAATAAGTAGGACAAATATTATAACGTCTATCATACAGATTAGGAAACTGAGGTTCAGAGAGGTGAGATCATACAACTAGGAAGTAGTTTACCCAAGAAAAAAGCTTAAGTCGTATAAATCCAGTTGCAATGCCTATCACCCTCCTTCTTTCCTTTTTCTTCCTTCCTCTCCCCCTTCTTTCCTTACTTTTTTCATTCCCTTGTTACTCTCTCTCTCTCTCTCTGTCTCTCTGTCTCTCTGTCTCTCTCTCTCTCTCTCTCTCTCCCTCATTAATCCCAAACATTAAGAAGCAAGAGAGGGTTTGGAAATTTGAAGGCCTGGGCCTTCTGACCTCATCTTAGCATTGCTGTTAGTAATGCCAAGAAATTTTTTAGTAAAATTCCTTTGTGCTATATCAACAGCAGATAGAGTGATAAAAATAATACTTCATCAATCTTCCTTATCATGTTTATGGTTCTTTAAATGACCTTTGATTTCTTAATCAAATTAGTCCAAAATCTAATTAGCCCACAATCTTGACATTTGGAATGCTGCGTGTCCCTATTTTCTCTACTCAAAGAGAAGTTTCCGGGAGGATGATTCATTCTCATGATCATCATAATCATCTCAAGAGCTGTGATGAGCACATAGGCATGTCTTAGGGTTAAAATCAATCAAGAGAAAACAGGCGTGACATGGATTTCAGAAAGAGAGAGTGGGAATAGCATCATAAGATCTAGAGAAAGTGACAAATTCCACATAATGTACATCTATAAAATCATAAAACTTGGGAAGGAGCTCCAAAGTCCTCAGAGGATTGCATTGAAAATTAATGGGAAAACAGAATGCTTAATGCCATGCATAAGCAAAACAGTGCTTGAGAGCTTTTGTGAAGTTCTGTTTTGGGCTTGGATCTGCCATGTGATGGTAACAGATAATAAATCTGTGCTTTGAATAAATAAGATAATATCTTCATACTTTTCTGAAAAGTGGCCTTAATGCTGATGATTCCTTTTAGTGAAAATAAGAGGGAGAAATAATTGTTTTAAATATAATAAGCAGTGAGTAAATATTAGTTGAAATGCACTATATGAAAAAAGTTTTTTATGGGCAGAGCCACAATGGTGGAGTAAAAGCAGGGACTTGCTTCAGATCTCCCCCAAACCCCTCCAAATACCTGTAAAAAGTGACTCTAAATAAATTCAAGAGCAGTACAACCCACATAATGACAGAGTGAAACAAATTTCCAGGCCAAGACAATCTGAAGGTCAATGGGAAAGGGCTGTTACACCAGTCTGAGAGAGGGGTGTAGTCCAGCAAGGGCCAGGCCAGCACAAACAGGCCAGAGCTAGCCTCTGAGGACTAAATCACTGGCAGTGTGATGATTTCCAGACTTCTCAACAAACAAGTGACAAAAACAACTTAGAAGGCCAGTAGAAAAGATGTGTGGGAACTGGATGAGAGAGAAGCTCGGTCCAGCTCCAGCCTTGGGGTGGTAGAGGAAGTGGCAAAGGCAGCAGCTTCTTCTGGAGCCCTAGGCCCACAGAAGAGAGGGGAGTGGGGAAGGTCAAGCAACTGATCAGAGTGAGACTGCAGTGATCACTTTGTTGGTGCTGAGGCAGGATTCTCTTGCTTTGCTCTACTAGATCTGGGTCACAATCCTGTGTGGAAGTTCTGGGGTGAGGAAGAGCACTGGCATGGCAGAGCTTGTGGCGGCAGTGGAAAGAGAATCCACCTCACAGTTCCAAGGCAGAAAAGAGTATTTGTGGTCTCTCACAGAACAGAGCAGAGACTAGGAGAGAAGTAAACACTTCCCCTTTGATCATACCACCTTGGAAACGCTGAAAATTTACGGATCCCCAGAAGTATCTCTGAAAGCAGTTGCATAAAACCCCTAAAGTTTGGGACAGCACACCCACACACACACTGGAAGCAGAGTCCTAACTTGACAAAGAGCTAAAAAGTCAAATATTTGACTAGGAAAATGAACAAACAGTGGAAAAAATTCAGACTATCGAATCTTACTTTGGTGATAAGGAGGATCAAAACATATAACCAGAAGACAACAAAGTCAAAGCTCCTGCATCAAAAGCCTCCAAGAAAAATATGAATTGGCTGCAGGCCATGGAAGATCTCAAAAAGGATTTTTAAAATCAAGTAAGAGAAGTCAAGGAAAAATTCAGAAGAGAAATGAGAATTATGCAAGAAAATCATGAAAAATTAGTCAAGAGCTTGCTAAAGGAGACCCAAAATAATACTGAAGAAAATAATACCTTAAAAAATGGATGAACTCAAGTGGCAAAAGAGGTCCGAAAAGCCAACAAGGAGAATAAAAAAAATTTTTTTTTAAGTAGAATTGGCCAAATGGGAAAGGAGATCCAAAAGTTCGTTTAAGAAAATAATTCCTTAAAAATTAGAATGGAGCAAATGGAAGCTAATGAATTTATTAAAAGTCAAGAAATTATCAACCAAAACTAAAAGAATGAAAAAATAGAAGACAATGTGAAATATTTCATTGGAAAAACAACTCATCTGGAAAATAGATCCAGGAGAGATCATTTTAAAATAATTGAAAAAAATAAACCTGAAAGCTATGATTTTAAAAAAAAGAACCTAGAAATCATCTTTCAAGAAATTATCAAGGAAAACTGTCTTGCTATTCTAGAACCATAGAGCAAAATAGAAACTGAAAGAATCCACTGATCATCTCCTAAAGGAAAACTCCTAGGAATATTGTAGCCAAATTTGAGAGTTCCTGGGTCAATAAGAAAATATCATAAGCAGCCAAAAGGAAACAATTCCAAGTATTGTGGAAACAGAATCAGGATAACACAAGATTTAGCAGCTTCTACATTAAGGGAACAGAGGGCTTGGAATATGACATTCCAGAGGTCAAAAGAGCTAGAATTAAAACCAAAACTCACCTATCCAGAAAAACTGAGTGTAATACTTTGGGGGGAGGAGGGGAAATAGATATTCAATGAAATAGAGCACTTTCAAGCATTCTTGATGAAAAGACCAGAGCTGAATTGAAAATTTGACTTTCAAATACAAGATTCAAGAGAAGAATGAAAAAGTAAACAGAAAGAGAAATCATAAGGGACATTAAATTTGAACTGTTTCATTTCTACATGGAAAGATAATATTTGTTACTCATGAGACCTTTCTTAGTATTAGAGTAGTCGGAGGAAATACACATACAGAAAGAGGGTACAGGGTGAGTTGAATATGAATGGATATCTAAAAATAAAATTAGGGGGTAAGAGAGGAATGTAATGAGTAAATTATCTCACACAAAAGAGACAAGAAAAACCTTTTACAATGAAAGGGAAGAGGGAGGAGGTGAGAGGGAATGAATGAACCTCACTCTCATCAGATTTGGCTTAACAAGGGAATAACATACACACTCAACTGGGTATGAAAATCTATCTTACCCTACAGGAAAGGAGGGGGGAAGATGATAAGAGAGGAGGAGGGGATGATAGAAGGGAGGGCAAATGGGAAGAGGGGACAATCAGAAGCAAACACTTTTGAGGAGGGACAGGGTCAAAGGAGAGAATAGAATGGGGAACACAATAGGATGGAGGCAAATAGTCTTTCACAACATGACTATTGTGGAAGTGTTTTGCACGACTACACATATATAACCCGTATGGAATTGCTTGCCTTCTCAGTGACGCTGGGTTGGGAGGGAGGAAGGGAGAGAGGGAGAGAAAGTGGAACTCAGAGTTTTTAAAATGAATGTTAAAAATTGTTTTTACATGCAACTGGGAAATAAGATCTTCAGACAATGGGGTATAGAAATCCATCTTGCCCTACAGAAAAATAGAAGGGAAGGGCAAAAGAGAAGCAGGGGTGTGATAGAAGCGAGGGCAGATTGGGAGAAGGGGTAATCAGAATGCTCACCATCTTGGTGTGGGAGGAGGGGAGAGATGGGGAAAAATTTTGGTACTCAAAATTTTGTGGAAGTGAATGTTGAAAACTAAAAATGAATTAATTAACATATTTTTTTAAAATACACTACATGGAAAAAGAAGACACATTCAAATCTGGAAAGAAGCAAAGTGGACAATTAGAGAAAGATAAGAAAATTTACTCAGAAAAAGATTGGAACTATCAAGAAAACAGACTTCTCTGGACAAATAGCACATAATCTGAGATAAGATTGACAGGATTTGCCAAGGGTCAAGGCAAAAGAAGATCTACTAAGGATAGGTTGGATTCAAGTTGCTGAACCTTATTTATAACTGAAAAATTTCTTAAGAATTGATTACATACATTGGTACATAAAACTGGGTACATAAAGCTGAATGTCATCTATTCTGCAGCCTTGTGCTTACTTGTCTCTGTGTAATTTTATCATAAATCTTTGCATTTAGGGTTACAAATTTAGAATCATGAGGCCGCCAGAAGTCATCTGGTATAACTTCTTCACTTTACAGGTGAGGAAATTGGTGCTTGAAGAGGTTAAATAATTTGTCCAAAGAATGTAGCAGAAATCAGATTTTAATCCAGGTCATCTGACTTCAAATATTTTGGAAGCAACCAACAGAGCTCTGTACCACTTAAAATACACTCAAAAACACTGTGTTAAGAGTGGCCTTTTATTTTGGCTAAAGCCCTACTACTGCCATCTTTATTGTTTTAAGACTGACAAAACCCTCCTTTTGCAAGAGCCCTGAAAGATAGATAAAAGGGTGACATGGTGCAGCCACACGAGGGAGCCTCAAAATCCTTAGATGGTGGCAGTTAAAACTACGGTTCTCCAAAGGAGTCCCAGAGAAAGAAAATTCTGAGCTAAATTATAGGCTGTTTATCATCCAATAAAGAAGAAAGTCCTGGATCTAATGAAAAGCATGCAAATGAACAGGGATACGGTTTCATATCAGGTTCCCCCAGAGTACTTATTTTGCATCCTGTCATCTCCCATGAGAATCTATAAGCAAATTACCAGCTTTTTCCCCCTTGTCCTTGAGGACTAGTGGACATGTGCACAACTGGGCATTGGAAATCAAGACATTCTCCAATTTGCATCCGCCTGTCAGGGCCTTCTGGGGAAACTGTATCCTGTGCAGCACCTTGATTTGATAAAAGTTCTAGCATCACCTGTGAGATGGTATCTGAGGGTCTGAGCATCCAGAGCCTGGTCTGTGTGAAAAGAGGAAAAGTAAAACAGAAATAGTTTATACCCTAAAGAAAATTCAAGAGTTGTGCTTTTCCCCATCCTTGCAGGATCTTGGATTTAGAACCTAGAGAGACCTTGGAGATTACCAAGTCCAACCCTTCAACCCTCTCATTTTACTATTGAGAGAACTGAGGCACAGGATCCCATAGGTACTAAGTATCTGAGGTAGGATTTGAACTCAGGTTTTCCCAACTCCAAGCTCAGCTATCTATTCATTATGCCTCCCAGCCTTAACACATCTTTTTCCCCACATTTCCAGGTCAGGAGAGAGTAACTTCAAGTTGTAAGCAGTAGTTCCCAATTTAGACAGTATCACCTCAGCCTCTGTTTCATGCTGTTTGGGGAAAGGCTGTTCTACTCATTCTGCCAGGGGTTATCCACCTAGAGAAGAAGAAACATGGCCCATCTATCCCAGACTATCTCAAAGTCCTATGAAATCAAGTGGATATATTTTTTCCTCTCCTTCGTGGAGTTTGCAGTGGGGATCCTCAGCAATGGCTTCATTGTGCTGGTGAATGCTTGGGACCTGGTGAGGAGGCACCAGCTGTCCAAAAGTGATCTTGTGCTGCTAAGCCTCGGCACCTCTCGGATCTTCCTACATAGTTTGCTGTTTCTGGATGCCCTTCACTTCAGCTATTTCCGAGTGATAAGAGACCCCATGGATGCCAACTACAAAACCATCATCTTATTGTGGATGCTTGTCAACCAAACCAGCCTCTGGCTCGCCACCTGCCTTAGCATTCTCTACTGTGCAAAGATCGCCCGAGTTTCACATGCCTTCCTACTGTGGCTTAAAGGCTGGCTCCTCACGTCTTTGCCTTAGCTGCTACTGGGCTCGCTGATTTTCCCTTGGATCAGCCTCATCCCCTGTATGTGGAAACACTTCAGTTTATTCTACTCCAGCTCCACAGTTTCAGTCTCTGGGAACACCACAGAGAAAAGCATAAAGGAAAATGTTGCTTTTTCCTACTTGTATCTTTTTTGCAATATGGGCAGCGTCTTTCCCTTTGCGCTCTTCCTGGCGGCTTCTGTTATCCTTATCATCTCCCTAGGAAGACACATGAGGGCAATGACAGCCCAAACTACTGGATCTGGAGACCCCAGCCTGCAGGCCCACATTACTGCCCTCAAGTCCCTGATTTCCTTCCTTTTTCTCTATGTAATAGGAGTTGTAGCTGCACTAATTTCAGCACCCCTGACCTTAGTTTTTTCCGACAAGACTGGGATGATGGTATGTATGGGGATAATGGCTACTTCCCCCTCAATGCACTCGATCATTCTGATTCTAAGCAACACCAAGCTGAAAAGAACTCTCAAAAACATTTTGCATTGGGTTCAGAGCTTTCTAAAGGCATTTATATTCTAGTGGAAAAGGTTCTGGACTAGATTTTGAAAGACTTGGGTAGCTGATTCCTACACTTGGACTTACCATTTGACCTTGAGTGAGGAGTATAGGCTGGTCTCATTCAGGTCAGTCCCCGGGTCATTTCATTCCAATATTATAATTTCATTCTAATATTGGAATGAAATGATACACTATTAAGTCATTCAACAGTTAACAAAAGTAAGATTATTTAGCCTTAGCATAGAAAGGATACAACACTTACTTTTGGTATGACCTGCCTGCATCCTACACTACCCAAACTCTATTTCTAAAGAGAAACCTGTCTGGTCAGTAAGTCAGACTATGCACACTACCTGAAATCACTCCATATTTGCTTTCATATGTCCTTAGGTGAGAGAGAGAGAGAGAGAGAGAGAGAGAGAGAGAGAGAGAGAGAGAGAGAGGGAGAGAAAGATGATATACAGACAGATAGATAGATAGACAGATAAGATATTTGATAAATTGGTAGATGAGAGAGAGAGAAAGAGAGAGAGAGCATTAATTAAGTGCGTACTATGTTACAGGAATTATGCTAAATGCTAAGGATATAAATACAAGTCCCTTCTTTCAAGGAGCTTACAATCAAATGGGGGAAGAGATTACATAAAGCAGCAGGTACATACTTGGTAGCTTGTTGAGAAGATGTCTAGAAGTGATATGGGAGCCATGGCTTCTGACAAGATGGTGCCAGGGGCAGAGTCCAAAGTTGCAACGGAGGAAGATGAGGACAAAGGCAGGAGCATAAGCATGGTGAGGATGTGAACAGAAAGTTCATGGTTCTAGACAAGATAAAATGAATAGGATAATAAATAAGACAAGATAAAAAAATAAGAGAAAGCTCACCAGAAAGCTGTATCATCCACTTTTCAGCTTCTTGGAGATGATTTCCTTGCCTTTTAGGGAAAGAATTAGTCTAGCACACATGGCAGGGTAATAAGTGACCCTAGTAGAAACTGTTTCTATTGCAGGGAGCTTCTTTATTTGTACATCTATTTCCCCTGTGTAACAGAGAATGACAATCATCTTCTCTTACCTGATGAACTTTCTAGGATGCATCTGAGGCAGAATTCCAATCTAAAAAATTTATTAAGCACTTAGATAAGGTGTTAGCTGTTAAGGATACAAAGTTAGAAAAAAAAAAGCAGTCCCTACCTTCATGGATCTTCCATTCTAATAGGAGACCCAAAATAGTATAGTGACAAGAAAACTAGATTTGAAGTAAGAGGACTTGAGTTCAAATACCAGATCTGTCATTTACTAGTTTCATGACCTCAGGCAAGTCACTTAACCCACCTGGATTTTATATGTATAGTGAAGGTATTGATTAATTTGCTTTTTAGGTCCCTTCTGGATCCAGATCCACAATCCTATTAACAAATAAGTACCCATCAGCTAATAGGAGGAAGAAGAGAACAAGGGGAATTAGGAAGGACTTAGACTAAGTAGGAGGTAAACCTTGAAGGAAGATAGAAATTCTAACAATAACACAAAGAAAGCTCCATGGGCAATTTAAGAAGGCAGAATAATACTTAGACCCTGTATTTACTTCTGAGTTGAAAAAAATAAATCAGTGTGTAATATGTCATTTTCAGCATGTGATAGAATCTCCTTACAACATGGAATCATATAGGTCATGGGTCAAATCATGTCTTCTGAGGCAAACTATGGAGAAAAAAAATTCACACAGCCTATTACATAGGGGCAAGTCCTTATACCAATGAAGTGATATTTGCAAATATGTCACTCTGTGGCAACTGTACAGTCTTTCCCAGACCTCATCATTTTTAATAGAATCATAAGGTTCTTCCCTTCAGGGATCTTCCAATTTGATAGAACAGATAGCCTAGACATGTATACATGCACACATGTGCACATACACATACACAGATACATACATACACATGAATGAATGAATGAAAAAACAAACAAATAAGAAGCAGAAACATTCACTTATGCATAATGTTTAAATATATACATATAACTTATGTCCCGGGTTCTCCCAAAGTTTTAGATGAACACATAGTAGGTCTGATCCTTGGGGGTGACACAAGGATGTTGGTTTCCCTCTTTGGGCTTATCAAAATGTCCTCAATCCAAACAGGGTTTAAGGAAATTCCTTAAAGGAAGCTTAAGCATTGTTCAACTCTGGTTTTCCCCCAAGTGTCACTAAAAAGTGTGACAGAGCAGTAACCTCTATGAGGTAACCTTGTGATTCTGAGAGGTCAGAAGGTCTGTGTGTGTAGCAATGTACAGCAAACAGCAGTGTCCATCAAAGTGGCATCAGGTGACTACAAGGGAAGCTCTTTCATCACAGAACATCGCCACCAACCAACAAAATGATTGCTCAAGGCTATTTTACTGGCAGATATATACAAAAAATTGTTAGAATGGTGCCAAGCTGAGATGAAATGTAAAAATCCTAATTGGCAATCTCGTAGACTCCTTTTTGTTCTGATGAGGTCTAAATATCTGTAACCCATCATACTGTAACAGTAGTTCTAGGTTAAGTTACTGAATCTTGTTATATATTTGTTCTGGTCAAGCATGCACATTGTGAGTATTCTGTGTTTTGCATTCTTTTTTTGTGTAGGAATAAATTACTTGCCCCTTACCTGATTCATCGTATATATTGCGCACCTTTTTTACTTACTCCTTTTGGGAAGGTCCAAGATGTGAGCCATAATCTAATTTATTATAATTAAGTATATAAATATATACCTGAGATTCTGTAATAACACAATACTCAATATCTCCAAGAAAATGGCAGAACAAGCCTAGAGATTTCCTTTGAAAGGGCACAGAACCTGACCCTAACAAAGTCTTAAGTCAGAAAATAGACAAGGATGAGCAAATTATTTTTAAAAAAATAACCCTACCATTAAAAGCTATTATTTGAGGTAGCAGCAATGTTCAAGACACAAATCCAGAAGTGAGGACAACCAAAACATCTATAAGAAAATCATCAGAGAAAAACATGGCTTGGGCACAAATTCAACTTGAATTTCTGAAAAAGATGAAGCAAGAGGTGGGTTAGTTTTTTTAAAATTATTTTTAAAGAGTTAAGAAAAATTCTAGTAAGTGAAATGAGACTACTAGAAGAAAAAGTGAGGGAGAGGAAATGAAAACTATAGAAGGAGAACTAGAAAAGGAGTGAAAGCTTCATACAGGAGGAATAAAACCCTGTCCAAGTAACAAACTCTCTGAAAATTACAATGAACCAAATAGAAGCTAAAGACACCATGAGAAAACAATAAATAGATAAAGCAAAGTCAAAAGACTGAAGAAAGAGACTATATAGTAAAAAAAAAAAATGACCTGAAAAACAGATCAAGAAAACAAATTTTTTTTCCAAAACAGTAAATGTATTTTAGAGCAAAATCATTACAAACAAAAAAACATCCTTTTAATAAGTAGATTCCAGTAATGATATTTTGCTCAAAACAAAAGTCCACCCACTAACACAACATAAAAATTCATTTTTGCTACTAATATAATTTTAAGAAAATGCTGGTCATAAAAATGAGCTCTAGAAATAGTTTATCATAGTGTCATGTATGTAATAAGAAGAATAAATAAGCTACTAAACAATGATCCAAGCAATTCAAGGAGGAAGATTTTTGACCTAAGGGGGGAAAACACCCCAACATTTTTTGAACAATGATTGTATGTAAATGATTAAAACATAACTAATGATTCTACACATGGGGGACAGAACCTACACTCTATTATTTATCACATATTTACATTGCATATCTTTTAAAACTGGCTGCAGAAATACTTTGATCGTTTTAGAAAGGTACAAACTTTGAGAAAAGGAAACCAAATTCACTTTCTATTGAATGAATTACATACAAATTATCTATTTTGGGGGAGATGTGAAAAATGATTCAAGTAAAATAAATCCTAACTAAAAGTACAAAATTATAGGTATTTTGTGGTGGCAGAAAATTGAAAATTGATGAGGTGCTCATCAATTGGGGAATAACTGAAAAATGTATGGTATATAAATGTGATGAAACTATTATTCTATAAGAAACAATGAAGCAGATAGTTTCAGAGAAACCTAGGAAAACTTATATGCTCTGTTACAGAAGGAAGTGACCAGAACCAGGAGAACACTTTATACAATGACAACAGTATTGTAAAGGCAAACAACTTTGAAAGACCCAGAATTTGGTTCAGTTCAATAACCAAACCACAATTCCAAAGAACTAATGATGAAATCTGCTCTCTGCTTCCTGATAGAAAGGTGAAGGACTCACAATTAGAATTAGAATTTTTTTTCTTTTAGATATAGCCAGTGTGAAAAATGGTTTTGCTTGACTACACATATTAATGGCAGAGTTTTTTTTTTCTTTATCATTTGGAAGTGGGAGAAAAGAAGAAAAGGCAGATGTTGGCTTATTGGAAAAGAATAAAATTTAATTTAAAAAAAGATCATATACCCCAGGGTCCTTATTTTGTTATTATTGTCATTATTATATTACAACTCATATATTTAACAATCAATTTAATAACTAATCATTAACATTACTGTTATTCATAATAATCACTAGCATTCATATACCTCTTTATGGCTTATAAAGCGTTTTACATATGTATTTCATTTGATTCTTATGATTGCTTTATGATATCGGTGCTATTATTTTTCCCATTTTACAGACGAGGAAACTGAAGCAGGGAGAGGTTAAGTGGTTTGTTCAGAGTTACGACATCTACTGTCTGAGGGAGGATTTGAAATACTTCCTAACTCCAAGCCCAGCACTTGATCCACTATACCACTTAAATGCCTTCGAATGAGGAAATTGAGGGCGGGATAAATGAGGTCATTTTCCCCCACTGACTCAATCCGTCGTGATTTCGAACTTTAAGATTCTTTTTTTTTTTGGGATTCCATTTCTTCACTTCCATGCTTTCCCTATCCCACCCCCAAACTACCAGACTTCCTCAAATCTCACTGCACTCTTACTTCAGACATCAGTAAGAGTGGTAGCACATTTAACACTCACATATATGTATATGCATCTATTTCAAATGCTCTAGCCCTGGTCAGAGTGGAGTCACTTTTAATTGATTAATGAATTTGGGAAAATTAGTCCTTCGCATCTCACATGGGCAAAAGCTTACAGATCTCAGTGAATATGCCTGGATTTCTTTTCAAAGCAGTCAGGGTAAGGTTGCGACAGCATGATTCAAGCATGTGAGCACCTTTCTTCATCCATCTGGTGGATACTTCCCCTCACTTGTCTACCAGGGTAAAAAAAAAAACTTTTGTATCTTCCCCCCAGCTGGCCTCCCCCTTTCTTTCCACCCCCAAAAGCCAGAAGAGGAAGAAGCGCAGGAAGCTAGGGATATTGCCAAGACCAAGAGAAGGTCTCAGAGGCAGCATCCTAACTTAGAAGATCAGAGGTCTGGAATCTCCCAGAGACACAAGACCACCTGGACAAGGGAGGGGTCTTTTCTGAGCACAGCACAGCTCAAGCTGCCTCCCAGGGGGAGGTACTGGTAAGTTTATCTTTTTTGCTTTACAAAACTTCACAGTTTCTTCCTGAATCTGTCAGAGGTACTTTCCATAATGCAGTTAAATTTTATTTTATAAATTTAGATACAATGTCATTTGATATACATACACGCAGAATTGATGCAATGGTTCCTTAAACATAATGTGGTTTCCCTGTTTTGATAAGTTGAATTTTTGTTTTTGCTTCCTCTGGCAGCCTGATGACAACTCATACTCTCTTGGAAGATTCTGGTGCATAATCAATTTTTTCCCTGCCTTTCATTTTCATACTGTATGTATCTTCAAGATGTGCTTCTTGCAGACAATAGATTCTTAAATTTTGTTTTCTTATCTGTTCCACCCCAGTGGCACTTTTAGTGTTTGTATTTGAGGAGAATAGATCTCCAAAGGCTTTGAGGCTGTGCCACAGATGTAGATTAGGTGCTATGGGGTCTGAGGTATTATTCTAGAGCCTAAGCCAGGTTTTCAAAATGTGAGTATACTTTTTCAGACGCAAATTTCAACTAAAAACTATTTAAGCACTGCACACTGTGGGTATGGGAGGCCATAAATGGGTTGGGAGATAAAGTCCCCAATCTCTACCCTTCAGTTAGGAAAGGTGAGGTGCTGGAGAGGGCATGGGGGGGTGGTAAAGAATGTCAGAAGCACAATAAAAGAGAGGTTTAAAGATCCTCTGTGAGGACAGAGTCTGTGTCCACACTCTGGACCATCTCTCTATATCTATAGCTTGCTTGTGCCCTACACCTTTCAGAGATCTCTATGTAGAAAAAGTTCCTATTGGAATAAACAGCAGTATACCTAATAGTGCTTCTCTCTGACCCATGTAGGCCCCCTACACGATTTACTATGGCCTGTGTAAACTGGCACATGGTCATCTCTATAGCCATTGTGGTGACTGTCAAAGCTGTTGGCGCAACCTTTTTTCTCCTTTATTGTAAGTACTTGGTTCCCCTTCTTCCTCTTTCTCCTTTATCTGTGCCCCTCCCCTGGGACTGGGAGATTCAGTTTATGGGTTAAGTCCAGTTCTTTACCTCCAAGAACTATCTGTGAGTTGGCAAATCCATACAACTAGGCAAGACTGGTGTAGGTCAATATTGTATGGAATGAAATGTGGAATGGACAAGAATTCAATAAATTAAGGCTATGTAAACAAAACAATCAGGTAATTCAGGTCCCAAATATTGATACCTTCTATTCTTTCTATTTGTCTGGGCATTTGGGGTTTTTCTTTCTTGAATTTTGAAGATCCGGTTTTATCTAATTATAGAGCTGGTGTAAAATAATTAGGGTACTCATATCATAGCATAGGGGAACTATGTTAGGCCAACCAAAGTAGTATAACACCAAGGAGACAGCGGGTGTGATGTTAGTCATCCATGGCATTCTAATATACCCAGAGTCATGGTATAAAAGGCATCTTCACTGAGGGAGGGTCTTGTTGTAAGTGCAAGAGCAAGATACTATAAATCCTCTCTTCCTTTCATGCCAAAGTTTCCATTCCAAACCCAATGGAGGAAGAAATGAGGAAGGAAATGTTACTAGGAGTGACGAATTGTGCAAGTGGCAGTCTTCACTCCTTACTCAATCGGGAACTCTCTTTCCCTGCATCTGGCCATCCCTAAAGCTCTAGAACAATAAAGGTATATGGTACTTCCTACCCTAATTCAACAAACTCCAATGTCTCCCTATCATCTCCAGAATGAAATATAAAATCCTCTGTTTGGCATCCAAAGCCTTTGCAACCTGTATTTCTGGTCTCCTTACACCACCATGTACTCTTTAATAGGGGACACTGGCTTTCCTGCTGTTCCTCTAACAAAGTACTCCCTATCTCAGCTCCAGGAATTTGCTGTGGCTGTCCCTCCTTCCTGGAATGCTCTCCCTCCTCATCTCTGCCTCCTGGCTGCCCTGAATTCCTTCAAGGGCCAGATAAAATCCCATCTTCTACAAGAAACCTTTCCTCATTCCCTTTCATCCTAGAGCCTTCCCTCTGTTATCACCTATTTATCCTGAAGACAGCTGGTTGGTACATAGTTACTTGCTTACTCTCTCCCTCACTAGACTTAGAACTCTCTGAGAGCAGAGATTGTCTCTGGCCTTTCCTTGAATGCCCAGGGCTTGGCACAAGACCCAGCATGTAACAGATGCTTAATAAAAACTTATTGAGTGACAAAGGAAGAAACCATTTATTAGCAAATATTTATTGCTATTTAAATGCCTGATACTGTGCTAAGAACTGAGAGAGATAAAAGGAAATATTCCCATCCTCAAAGAACTAAGACTTGTCCAATTTTCAAATAAGATCATGGGGATAAGTTCTGCAAGCTCATTACAAAGATTCCTTAAGTTAGAGGATCAAAAATGCATATTAATTTGCATTTTATATATATATATATACATATATACACACACAATTTTTATATTATTCATCCTAAATTAAAAGAAGTCTTGCAACATAAGGGGTAAAGAGTTGAACATAGAGTCAGGAAGACCTAGATTTAAATTCTTCTTCAGACACTTATTAGCTATATGACCCTGGGCAATATGACCCCTTTAATCTATCAGCCTTAGTCTCCTCATCTGTAAAATGAGAATAATAATAGCACCTACCTCCCAGAGTTATTGTGGGGATCAAATACAATAACACGCGTAGAGTGCTTGCAAACTTTCATGCTCTATACAAATTTTAGCTATCCAGCGTATTATTTAACCTCTCAAGTCTCAGGAAGTTTTTAAGACTATAACTTATGGAATGGATGTAATCTCTATTTGTGGAAGAAATTAGCACACCAGGAATTCCCATAACAAAGAGACATATTGTATGAGTAAAATTTAGGCCCTTAGGATTTAAAATCAGAATGGAACCTAGAGATCATCTGGTCTAATACCCCACTTTCACCCTGCACATTTTACAGGTGAGGAAACCAAAACCTGAAGAGGTAAAAGGACTTGTCCAAGGTCATACAGGTAGTGGGATTGAAACCCGGGTCTCTTCTGACTGAAGGTTTATCCATCTTTCCACTATTCCATGCTGTGGCCAGATATTCATCAGGATGGCTAGAGATGACCCACAACACAATGGGAGGCCCTGGCCCTTTTAAGCTAAAGTCTTTTCAGGTTCTCACTTTGAATGAGGCAACACCCATTCAATGAATAGGCCTCTTTAAAAAGTGAGTCAAGGGATGGACGGTCCCTTTAATAAAAATAAATAAATAAATGAATTTTAAATGGCTCTAGAGGAGAAAGTGAGGTTGATGGCCTCACACAGCCCTCCCTCACTCAAAATCAAAGTCCACTGCAAGTCATGTCATCATCTCCCTGATGTCATGGTCCTATTCTAGAACAAAGGACAAACACAGCCTGTGAGTAGCCCCTCACCCCTCATCCCTTACCTCCCCTTTCCCTTCACCTGAGGGTGCCCTGCCCAAAGGAAGTTAACATTTTGAAGCCTGAAAGTTGCCTCATTAACTTGGGGTTTACTGGTCACATTTCTTTCTCAAACACCAAGCCTTAAACCCAATTCACTCTGGAGCTCATAGTTTGGACAATTGATTTCTACCTTATTTTATTTTATTTGCTATTTACATGCCTGGTACTGTGCTAAGAACTGAGAGAGATATAAAGAAATATTCCCATCCTAAAAGAACTAAGACTGGTCCAATTTTCAAATAAGATCATGGGGATAAGGACTGCTCTCCTGGCTCAGAGTGAATGTCAGGAGTAACAACAGTTACTACTTTTGACCAGCAACCCTGAGGGTCTTCCCCTCCCAGTTTGATTTATTTTTTTCTAATTAAAGGGGCCATCCCTTGACTCATTTCTTTAAGAGGCCTGTTCATTGAATGGGCATTGCCTCACTCAAAGTAAATCAACTGCAAGTCATGTCATTTCCCTGATGCCATGGTCCTCTTCAAAAACAAAAGACAAACACAACAGTCCCATGCTGCCACTTACTAAGTAAAGCAAAATCTCATCTACCATACAGGTCCACGGTGTCCCCTATTGTGTCAGATTAGAATGACCCACACTAGGATGATCATATAGGAGGATGGGATAACCTCCCTAGTGCAAATCCTTAGCTTGTCAGGCTACTGAGGGGATTATATCCAGGGTCTTAATCTTTTGGGGCTACTTCTGTAGAAGCTTAGTGTCTACAGGGGTAAATGTAAGCTCCTTGAGAGCAGGGACTATTTGTCTTATCTTTGAATTCCCTATTCCAGCACATAGTAAGCACTTAATAGAGTCCTGCATTTGATAGGATTGAGAAAGAGAAATCCCACCCACCCACCTCCCACCCTGTCCCCAGTCCCCATACTATTTCACTGGGAAGATTTCATTTGGACTGAAAAAGAAAAAATAGCCCCCTTTCTCTCATAGAAAGACTTTATCCTACACCTACTCTAGGATGCTAGGAAGGCTTAGAATCTGTAGATTGTGCATAAATCTAGACTCCCTAGCTGGATTTCTCAAATTGGCATTTGGAATACTCAGAATGGGAGGAACTCCAAAGGAATTGTGGGGTCTGGATCTGTCATACACTGACAAGATGTTTGGTGGTGGCCATGGCTGACAGTGGTAAGAAGGACTGAATATATTTCCCCACCCAGGATTTTCCTACCATTCTCCTACCTTCCCCTCATTTTTCTTCACCTATGAGATCTACTGCCATGCCTGAGGAGATGAAAAGAGAATAAGGATGTGGTTGGCCATGTAGCATATTAGACGTCCTTGTGTGAGAAGTAGAAGAGGAACAGAGAAAAAATATCTTATAATTTCTGGCTTGTCACAATAGATCCCCAACCCCCATTAATCCTTTGACTGAAACAAAGAGGCTTGAGCTGTTACCTTTAAGAGAGAGCCATATTATGCAATAGAATTGAGTCGTGTTCTTGGAGTCATTGGAGAAGATTCTTTCTGGATTCATGCTAACAGCCAACTCTGTCTCTAGTGCCACAGATATTCCCTCCTGTCCTCGAAGAAAGCCCCAACTCCAACAGCACAGGAAGAAGCACAACAGGTAACGTCTCTGCCAATCGAGTGGCCTCTTGGTAGACTCCTCCCATGATGCTTTTCCTGGCATTCTTCTTTCCCGATTATCAAATTTCTTCCTGCTTTAAACTCACTCCATTGTCATCTTCTTTTCCTTGGAGAAGTGAGACAGTTGAGGCAAGCAGGACAATTATGAGCTTATTTCTATAGTTCAAGCCAGAGGTGATGAGGCTCTGAGCTAAAGTAAGAGTCAAAGACACAGGAAGATGGATATTTGGAGATCAATCACTAAGACTTCACAGCTAATTACATATGGGTGGTGAAAGAAAGGTAAACTTTCCTTCCCTCCCAGTGAGGATGTCATTGTGGTTGTGAACCCAAGTACCTGACCAGATGGTGTCTTCCAACAGAAATAGGGAAATTTGGGAGGAGAGAGAAACTAGGATTAAAATGTAATCAATTCTGTTTTGCATAGTTTGAATTTGAGATGACTATGGGATATTCAAGCTAGGTGGCATAATGGATAGAGTTTAACCTCTGCCTTGGTTTCCTCAACTGTAAAGTGGAAACAATAGTAGCACTTACCACACAGAGTTGTGAGAATAAAAGGAAATATTTAGACACTCCTGTATGAATGCTGATCATTAATACTACTATTACTACCATTATTATTATTGTACGGTAAGCAGCAACGTTGAACAGAAGGAGAAAAGGGAGATTAAGGCAGTGAAGAAGTGGTAATTGAATGGGAACTGATGAGCTCCTTGAGAAATAGCAAGAGAAGAGAAGAAGGCCCAGGACAAAGCCTTAAAGAATGACCACACATAATAGATAGGAGAAGAATGAGGGTCTAGCAAAAGAAAATGAGAAATAATGGTTAGACAAATAATAAGAAAATCAAGAAAGCATAGTGTCATGGACAACAAGGAGGAAAGATTATGTAGTAAAAGGTCATCAACATCACTAAAATCTTGAAATTTAAGTAGAATAAGAATTTAGGAAAGACCACTAGTTTTTGAAGATAAGAGCTACTTAGTTAACCTTGGAGAAAGCAGTTCCAGTCAAATAGTGGGCTTAGAATTCTACTGCACCATGCTGAGAAGGGAGTAGGAATCCATGTCTATGAATGAGAGTTGAGAAACTTTCAAAGAAGTTTCCCCATCCAGGATTTTTCCACCATTCTCCTGCCTTCCCCTCATTTTTCTTCACCTACGAGATCTACTGCCATGCCTGAGGAGATGAAAAGAGAATAAGGATGTGGTTGACCATGTAGCATATTAGACGTCCTTGTGTGAGAAGTAGAAGAGGAACAGAGAAAAATATCTTAGAGTTTCTGGCTTGTCACAATAGATCCCCAACCCCCATTAATCCTTTGACTGAAACAAAGAGGCTTGAGCTGTTACCTTTAAGAGAAAGAGAGACATGTTATGGAATAGAATTGAGTCTAGTCATGTCATTTCCCTTTCTGGAGCAAAGACCCTTTCTTTAATTTTAATTGTGAGGAAGGCGATATAGAAGATCTTGTCCCTTAAGGGGTTGTATCAAAAAACTTAAACTTAAACTTTAAAAAAAGAGAGGCAGCTAGGTGGCTTAGTGGATAGAGCACAGGGCCTGGAGTCAGCAAGACTTGAGTATAGATCTGGCTTCAGACACTTATTAGCTGTGTGACCCTGGGCAAGTCATTTAACCTCTGTTTGCCTTAATCCACTGGAGAGGGAAATGGCAAACCACTCCAGTATCTTAAACGAGAAAACCTGATAAACAGTATTTACGTGGTGTAGTCCTCCATGGGGCATGAAGAATAGGATGTAACTGAACAACTGAATGGCAGCAACAACAATAGTTTCTAGCCTGATTCCAAGGTAGGACATAGAGCTCCAAAAAAAATGGATTATCTTCATCAACCACCATAAAGTAATGGAGAGGGACAAAGAGAGTAAGAGAGAGAGAGAGAGAGAGAGAGAGAGAGAGAGAGAGAGAGAGAGAGAGAGAGAGA
>CM053597.1:81847387-81860657 GCA_028646575.1 Pseudocheirus occidentalis
AAAATTGGGATGTAGCATAACTAGAGGACCAAAATCAATAAATGATTATGTGGTATTCACTGATAAAGCAGAATGATGAAGAAATTCAAAGAAAGGATATGTCCTAGGTGGGAATGAGGCCTTGGTCATCTAAGAAAGCTTTTTTATAGAAGCCAATTCTTGAGCTGAGTTTTGGAAAAAAGTTGACAGAATTTCTAGTTGGATCTCCTCCCTTCACAAAGGAAGAAACTGAGGCTTGTAGAAGTTAGCAATCTCTACAGGGAAACAGATTAAAAATGTGAGTGTTGAGAATTGAGCCCAGGGCTAAGACCAGTAACTATTCTGCTTACAGTGTCATGGACATCTCCCACCACACTTGAAGAGAACTTCATTTACTACACCACTGAAAACAGCAGAACGGGTAACTTCTAGAGGGATCTTCCCCACTTGACTTCAATAGTCTGGTATCTTGGTGACCTCTTCTCCTACTCACCTTCATGACATCCTAGTCTCTCACTTGTCCAGTTACTACCACCCGTGTTTTCAAATTCTGTTCTCTCTCCCCTCCCTTGCTCTTTCCTCTCTTTCCCTTCTCTCTCTTCCTCCTTTTTTTCCTCCCTTGCCCTCTCTTTCCTTCCATTCCCTTCCCATTCTCCCATAACTTCACTCTCTTTTTGCTACCCTGTTTCAACATTTTTTAATATGCACTAGGTAAAAAACTCTACAGCTCCAAATGTATGTGAAGTCTAGCCTGCATAATTTCAGTGACACATAGACCAGCTACCACTGTTTCAGTTTCATGATGTGTTGTGATGGAACTGTCTCAAAGAATTCAGGGTCAGCCTCCTCTAATCCAAGTATAGGCATTTACTGAGATTGAAGCCCCTCATGAAGCGGGCTAAGTTCCAAGAAGAACCAACAACTTCAAAGAAAGCGAGATGGACTTTTAAAGGGTAAAGATGCAATTACATAACAGAAATTATAAATATTAAAAAGGTAGGAGGGGTTTGTTAAGGGATTTGGTAATAGAGGAGGGGTCCAAGTCACAGTTGAATTACCCATGCAATTACTCACCATGCATACAGAAAAACCCATTTGGGAGGGTGTGTATATATGGTAATGACATTATAATAAGCTTCTCTAGGTCATAAGCTCACCTAAAGGGCAGTTTTTGCTATTACTGCTCAGTTGCCTACTTAGGGAAAGTCTCTTCTATTGTTTTGGGGTCTACAACCTGCTTGGGCATCCTGGTGGTGCTGCTTTCTGATTGACTAAGTACTGTGGTCCTATATGAGACTAAATGGATGTGGTTGTGGTTGAGTACAGGGACATACTTGATATTTCTGAAGCAAATATGAGTAATGGGCCTGGGAGCAGTGGCTAGCTAGGGTCAGTGGCTCAGATGCCATCACATGGATACACCTGCTGTTCTGTGAGAAATATGAGTTCATGGACACACCCTTTGTTCTAGTGAACAGCGAAGCACATATGAAGACATTAGGATATTGAGTGGGGGTAGGGTGAGCGACTAGGTAGGGGCAGTGGACCTGGTGTTCAGTGGGGCCTATAAGGAATTTAGAATATTGGAACTGGGGGCAGCTTTATTAAGATTCCATCAACACCACCATCTTCCACTTCTTGTCCTTTTTCTTCCATTTCAAGAGCATCCTTAGCATACTCAGCCTTGTGAACCAGAAAACAAAGGACTGGAAACTTGACATTCCACTTGTCAACAGTTACCACTCTCTGCTATAACTACAGCTACAGGGTTTATAGAATAAGCATAGACCAAGCACTCTGAACACTAAGTATAAACACGCAAAATAACAATGGCGCACAAAACCCTGTATCCTTAGTAAAGTGCAGAGGAAAATCAAAGAAAAATTGTGGGCAGGACGAGAGTGAAAGGTTGCTTGAAGAAGATGATTCTTGAGTTGTATTTTGAAAGACATTCATATTTAGAGCTAGGAGGGACCTTTGACCTCCAGCTCTTTTCTACAGATGAGGACATTGAGGTTCAGAGAGGTCATACGTAGTAAATAGGAAAGTCAAGATTTGAGGACTGGTTTTCTTCAGTCAAGACCAACAATGGGTTCTATTTGCAGTTCCTTCAACCTTGCCTGTCACCTCTGAAGGGAACTTCAGATACGTCACCCTAGAGAACAGGAGAACAGGTAATTTCTAGGAAACCATCACCATTTGGCTCCAGTGATCTGGATTGTAGATGATCTCTTCTCAATATCCCCTTTCTGATATCCTTTTCTCTTAATAGTCAAGTTATTGCCACTCCTGTATTCACCCTTTCCTCCCTTCTTTCCTTTCTTATTTCATTCCTTCTTTCTTTCCTCTCTATTTCTCTACTATTCCTCTTTCTACATAGGAAATTAGGCAGCAGCACAGAGGAGCAAGAAGATAAAGAAATTCAGCAATGGTAATTTTAAAGAGCAAAACCATTACAGAATCATAAAATGTCATCATTGGAAGGGACCTTAGAGACAACCCTTTCATTTGACAGATAAGGAAACTGAGACCCAGAGAAGACACATGGTACAGCGTAAAGAGCATTGAATTTGGAGTCAGAGTACTTGGGTTAAAATCTTAGTTTTGATACTTATTTTCTATATGACCTTAGACAAGTCACCTTAACTTCTTTGGGTTTCAGTTTCTCATCTGTAAAATGAAGGGAGTTTAATTTAATGGACTGTAAGGTCATGTCAGACGTGCCTGAAAATGACTCACCAACTACTGTACAACTACTGTACTGCACTGTACCTTCCAAAGATATTATCAATAAAACCACTTCTTAGTTGGGCCTACTGCCTTTCTGCAGAGGAACCAAGATCACCTCAGGTACTAATGAGAACAAGGTCAATTTAGGTAGAGGAGAAAACTTTTTGGTAAAAAGTAAAAATGTGATTTTATTCTAATAAACTCAAGAAGAGTATCCAAGTTATTTCATCCCTGTGGAATTCAATTAGAATAAATATGAAGGTAGAAATCACTTTCCTAGGATACCAAATCACCTGGATGAAAACATAACAGTTTCTCAGAAATGAATTGGCAAGTGTAAAAGAAAAGTTGTTTTTTTTTTAACCAGGGAAGAGAGATTTTATACACATACCTTAATAAACCAGGCTCTCCTTCCTCCTTTCTCCTAGAGTTCTTTGGCTATATGTCAGTGGTGCTTTGGAAGTTTTTCTTGGGATATTTAGAAAGATAATCATAGATGGCTTGATTTCACTTTAAGTTTCACAAAGCACTTTGCTCAAAACAAGGTCAACAAGCATTTATTAAGCCCTGTTAGATGAAAGGCTCCATGCTAAGTGCTAGGAATACAAAGGAAGACAAAAGTAGCTCCTGCTTTCAAAAAGCTCTCAAACTGGTAGGGAAAAAACGTGCAAACAACTATGTACAAATAAGCTACAGACAGGATAAATTAGAGGTAATCTTAGAAGGAAGAAACTAGTACAAAGGGAGATTGGGAAAAGCTTCTTGCAAAATTTGGGATTTAAGCTGGGACTTTACAAAAGTTAGAAGACAAAGTTGAAGGGAGAGGTTGCTAAAAAAATTGTAATATTATAATTTAGTCATTTTACATTTGAGGAAACCGAGGCAGAGAGGTAAACTTGGCTTTCAGCAAATATCAGAACCAAAAATCAAACCAGTTTTCCTGATCCAACTTCAATGCTCTCTTCCCTACTAAAGAGGCACCATACTGCCTCTTCATGGATGGTAGATATGGTTATGGATGAGGGAAGTTTGAGGGTACTTATTATTTGATGACTTCCTGAACTAGAGAATTAGGTCAATATTTCCATTCCCTCACCCATCTCTCTTTAACCTCTTCAATTTGGCTTCCATCCAGAATGTACTATTGCAACCATTTGCAAGAAGGTCACCAGTGACCTCCTTCTTGTAAAATACAATGGACTTCTTTCTCTCTGAACTTATTCTCTTTAATCTTTCTGTTGTATTACAAACTGCTTCTTCAAATTCTTCCCCCTTTATCTTTCCTGACTTGTCCTTTTCCTTCCCCTTCATTTCCCAACCTCTCACAAAACTTCCTCTCCCCTACCTTCCTAAGACATCTCTGCTTGAATGACCCATTGTCACTTCAAATGTAATCTGTTCAAAACTAAACTCATTACCAAGCCCATAAAACCAGATTCCCTCTTCCAAATGAGTAATTTCTGTCGGTGGTACCATCATTTCCAGTCTCCAGAGCTCTTGGACTCTTCCTTTCCTCCAAGCTCTATAACTAATCAATTGTTAAGTGGCTTTGATTCTTTCTGCAAAATGCCTCTGGGATCTGTCTATTCCTTTCGATTTTTACTACCCCTATATAAATCCAAGCCCTTAGCACTTAGCACCTGTGGACTACTGGGCAAATAAAAAAAGGATTCTAATGCAATTTCAGACTCTTTGTCTTCCAAAAAATTTTATATACCACTTCCAGACATTGTTAGATGCTGATTGATGGGGGTTGGAAGATAAAAACATAATTCAACAAACATCTATTAAACAACTACAGTGTGCAAAGCACTAACTACTTAAACTGTCATTGTTCTCAATGAATCTGTATTTTATTTTAAAAGTTACGACAGAAATACAGAAAAAAGTTAACACGGAAATACCTACAATAGCAGATGTGTGCCATAGGAATGGTCTGAATTTTCCTTTACTTGTTCCCTATTTGCTTTATACATCCAATTCTTCACATCTCCCCAAGTGACTGCTTGTTCACAGTCTCCCTTTATAATTTTTTCTCATCCTCCAGACTGCCCCATTCGGTGGGATGCTTTTAAGGGGAGATGCTATTTCTTCTCTGCCAATGAAGAAAACTGGAACAATAGTCTGACTCGATGCTCTAATGAAGGGGCTACACTGGCGATTATCAACAGCAGAGACGAACAGGTGAGAACATCTTGCTAGAAGGGGAAGAGAACACCATTCCAGACCCCTGGGTAGGATGGAAATACTTGCTTTTGGAGCAGGGGTGGGAACCTGCCTTCCTATCCCCATTTGGTGTGCAGGCCAAGTTCAGTGAATGGAGTGATAATTACAGTACTTAGCCTTTTGCTAATAAGAAAGACAATGGTCTTGGCATTCTAGGAGTGTGCCCAACTACCAAAAGGGGTTTTCCAGCTAGAGCTAGAGACAAAGGGAGATGGAGATTTTGATGGCAAAGAATGCGAGAATCAGAGAGGTCATTTGAGAGGCTACTTGACATAATAGATAGAGTACTAGAATGTGTGGATGAGAATAATCTGTTTCAATGGCCATGAAGGCAACAGATGCAGGTGCTATGGAGCTTGTAGAACGTGGTCAGATATCAAATATGCCGAGGCTATCCAATGCCTCCCAGGCCATCGTCAGTCATCTTGACTTTTGTCTTGCCACTTGACTTTGATGATTCTGGAAGGAAGAGTGAGGATGACAACTTTGTATTACTCAGCCTCACTTAAATCTAATTCAGACACTAGTCAACACCCCCATGATGTCACTGGTCCTCTGAAAAACCCAAACAATAGCAATATCAACTTTGCTTGATTAAGCGTATTGGCTTTGTTTTGTTTTTTCTTTTTGTTGTTGCTGTTTATCTTTTTTCTTTTCTCATGGGGAAAAGAAAAAAAAATGCTTGTTAATTTAAGTAAAATAAAAAAGAATTTTTTTAAAAGAATTTTAAAAACCAGTCCCATTTTTACCATTTATTGCTTGCGTGACCACGGGCAAATCACAGCCTTCCTAAGCCTCAGTGTTTTATTCATCTGTAAAAGGAGGGAGTTGTTAGAATAAATGGCCTTGGGGGTTCCTAAACCTATGATCCTTTAAATTGATTCGAAAGTTCGAGTTGTACTTACAGTCAATAAACATTTATTAAGTACCTGCTGTGGTCCAGACACTGTGCTAAGTACTGAGAACACAAAGAAAGGCAAAAGACATTCCCTACCCTAAAGAAGTTCATGGTCTAGAGGGGGAGACAATATGCAAATGATTGTGCAAATAAGCAATCCATAGGATCAATTGGAAATAATCAATCAAGGGAAGAGACTAGAATTAAAAGGGACTGAGAAAGGGGCCCTGTAGAAGGTAGGATTTTAGCTAGGACTTGAAGGAAGACAGAGGAAGTGGAGAAGAGCAGGGAGAGCATTTCAGGAGTGGGAGGTCAGTGAGCGAAAATGGACTTGGGAGATGGAGTGTCTTGTGTGAGGAACAAGGAGGCTGGTGTCTTAAGATCAAAGACTGCTTAGTGTTGGGGAGTATAAGATATAAGAAGACTAGAAAGCACTGGCTCTGTGTTCAAATCCAGCCTCAGACCCTTGACACACACGCACAAAAAAAAAAAAACCCTATCCATGTGACCTTGGGCAAGTCACTTAACCCTAACTGCCCTCCAAAAAGCAAAAAAAAAAAAAAAAAAAAAAAAAAAAGAAGACTTGAAAAGTGGAGGGGTGGGGTAAGAAAGATATGAAGGGCTTTGAATGACAGTCTTCATTCTACACCTCTCACCTCCTCCCAAGACCATTCTCAGAATCACTGACCACAGGTGGGTATTCTCACTGTCACTGGATGCTTTTAAGAAGGAACCAGACAACCACTTTGGGTGGTGAGGTGGTGCAGTAGATAGAGTACTGGGCCTGGAGTCAGGAAGATATGAGTTCAAATCCAACCTCAGATACTTACTAGCTATGGGACTCTACGAAAATCCCTTAACCTTGTTTTCCTCATCTGTAAAATAAGCTGGAGAAGGAAATGGAAAGCCATTCCAGTATCTTTGACAAGCAAAGCCCAGACGGGGTCACAAAGAGTCAGCCATGACTGAAAAGCAAATAACAACAGATGATCTCATGCCAGAGATATTGATCATATAGAGGCTGGGTTCAATAGCCTCTGGAACTCCTTTCAGCTTTAAGATTCTGTGATATTGTCATCCAGGCAGAGTAGGACTGCATAGGACTAATGGGGCATGATAGGTTGAGAGATGCTTTTTGACAGACTTGTTTCTAAGGGTTGGGGGTCTCCTATAGGAAGAGGAAGAGAATAAATGTGGAAAAGGAGAAGATGAGAGGGGAGAAGGAAAGTAGAGAGAGGGCCTGGATTCAAATTCCCAACTCTACTATATACAGTATGACTTTGAGTCAGTCACTCACCTCTCTAAGCTGAGGCTTCATCATTTATAAAAGGAAGATGTATAAACAGATGGTATCTAAGGATCCTCCTATCTCTAATTTTATGAACTCAAATTCTAGACTTGTACTCCTTACATATTCAAGATATTCATTACATAAGGAGACCCTCTACCTCATTTTACAGATGAGGAAACTGAGGTCCTGGGAGTATCCAAGAGATAACTAGTCAATAGCAGACCCAGGATGTGAACTCTGTTTGCAATATATTGTTGATTATCTCTTTCTGAATTATTCACAAATTTTTATGTCACTCAAGGCTGTCTTCTCTTAGGATACGGCCAATGGAACATAGTTTGAACCAGAAAAATAATTCTGTCATTGCCCCTTGTTTTTGTTATCATTTTCATGGAGTGAGTCTCGGAGGGCACATATATCATGACATTTCACAATGTTGTGTTATCATTGTTGCTATCAAAGTCACCTGAATCATTCCCTCATTTGGTTTCTGTACATTACTGGTTTCTTTCATTAGTAGTATTCATAGTATTCAAACTGACTGAGAAATAACTCCTAGCTGTACCAGGGACAAGTCCCTTCCATGTGCTCAGTCCAGGCCAATGGGACTTGGTGATATATCGGCCTAATTTCCTTTCCAGAAGTTTCTCCAGCAGAGAGCTGCTTCAGAGATGTATTTCATTGGCTTTCGATATCAGCCGTCACAAGGAAGGTGGCAGTGGATTGATGGCTCAAGATTTGAGATCAAGTAAGCAGACAGACTTTGGGGATTTCATCTGATGTAATACAGAGGACATGATCCATGATTCTGCTGTCAAGGACTACTCAATACACATAGAATGATCCTCCTTACTCCTCTTCCTCTTCCGTGCCTATCTTACTGAACCTACTCTTAGTGACCTTTTCCTTCAAGGGCCTGTAAACACAGCATCTTCTCCAGATGAAGAATCTCAGACAAAAGAAGATGAAAAGTGTTTATCAGAGATGAGTCTTCAGGTTAGAAATTAGTCAGCTAAATGATGCCATGTGATCGTTTCATTGCAGAGGCAATAAGATTGAGGCATATAATATGCTTAAAGTATATTAAGAGTGACACAATGACAGAAGTATTTATTAAACACCTACTATTTGCTAGGGCCACATGTGGTCCTCTAGGTCCTCAGGTGTGGCCCTTTTACTGAATCCAAACTTCACAGAACAAATCCCCTTAATAAAAGACTGTTCTGTAAAACTTGGACTGGGTCAAAAGGTCACAACCAAGCAACTAGACAGTATGCTAAGATCTTTACAAATATTATTTCATAAGAGCCTCACAATAACTTTGGGACTTATGATCCCTATTTTAAAATGGAGGAAACTGAGGAAGACAAAGCTTAAGTGATTTGTCCAGTCATAAAGCTAGGAAGTGTCTGAGGCTGGATTTGAACTCAATTCTTCCTGAACTGGGGTCCAGTGCTCTATCCACTGCACCACCTCTCTGGATCTAAAGTTAGAAGACCTGCGTTTGAATCCTGGGTTTGCTGTTTACTCTCTCTATGGCCGTAAGCAAGTCACTTGATTTTAATTTCACTTGATTTCCTATCTTAAAAGGAGAAAATTAGACTATAGAACATCTAAGGTTCCCGTCCAATTCTATGTTTATGTACTCCCACCTACAAATAGTTGTTGCTGTCTCTGATCTCTCTGCATTATGTAGCCACTGCCCAACTATTGCAACCATAGATACCATTGGGAATTTTCAAGAATTTGCTGTTTTGAAAGCAGGAGAAACATTTTTAAAGATCAGGAACAGCTCAGAAGCTCTGACCAAGTAACTGTATCACAGGTGGTAGCCTTTTTGCTCCAAATATTTAACTATCCTTGTCCCCTGAGTTTTTCTACTTCACTTTATTATACTTTCTGACAATTATATCAATTAGAGATTCATTTAAGCAAGGTTAAGGGGCTAATAATAACTTAATATAAACAACTTTGCTCAAAATGCATTCTTTCTAAAAATCTAAAGATCATGGACTCTGATGGGATTGGAGGGACAGCTTGGTGGTGTGGAATACCCTGGGAATTTACCATTTTTAACACTGTTTCTTTGTGAAAATGTGTTCTGAATCCCAAAACAATGACTAATCAGTTTTTAGAACACCTCTCATTATACTTTGAAAAAATGTTTATCCATATGGACTGAGAAGTTTTGAATCAGGTTTCAAAGTAGACAAGCGCCATGAATTGTTGGAAAAGAAGGGGCAGAGGAGAGGTAAGGAATTCTATTTGTGTAGAGTGACCTGAGGAATACTTAACCAAAGGAAGTACCAAAAATGAGACCCAATCACTATTCAAGTCTGGATCATGCCTCTAATGCCTCATCATGTAGCTATCCTGACCTTCCCTTCTCTCTCTACCCAGCATTACAGATAACACGCCGAATTTTTACTGTGCGACTATAGGACTAACCAGTAATGTGGACATATCATCTTGTGATATTTCCCATCGATGGATATGTGAAAAGAAAGCCTCATAATCCCCATTATTTTGGCACAGCTCCCTAAAGTGGGGAGAAAGGGACATGCCTCCAACACACATACCAAGGCCATGAGGAAGCCCTCAGCTGGGGAAGTGCCTTTCAAACCACCTCTTCACTCTTAAGCTATCCGTCATTGTCTCTGGAGCCAGAAGAGATGGCATTGGTTAGAGGAAGAAATGCCCAGGACTTAGAAAAAGAGATCTGAAGGCAGAAGTTCATGAGAAAAAAATTCAATAGGTACTTTCTATCTCCCTGTAAACTTGATCGTCCTAAGCTTATGTACTTTGTTTTATTTTATTTTTCCTTTAGTTACCTGATAAAACTTTTCCACACCACTATGTTCTGATTAAATTAGAGAAAAGAAAAATTACTTTCATCCTTTTCTAGGTCACTAGAGCTACAGAAATACAAGTATTCTGCAGAGATTGGTGGTAGCAAGAGCATTGACACAACATTCTGAGGTGTGGCCTATTAGAAAGTAAGGAAAATCTCATTTAGAGTGGTTTGAGATCTGATTATGAGTACTATTGGCCTTTTGGCTTGAGATATTTCTTTAAAAGCATCTTTTAAATCTTATTGTGTGGGCAGCTAACTATTCTAAATAGGACCAGTGATGAACACACACATATATCGATACATTGACTTCTTTCCATGATTGGGTTGTTATTGTTGTTGTTGCTGTTGGGTTGTTTTTGTTTTTGTTCTTGTTTTTGTCTTTTTAGACAATCAGGGCTAAGAGACTTCCCAATGGTCGCACAGCTAATAAGTTTCTGAGACTGGATTTGAACTCAAGTCCTCCTGATTCCAGGGCTAGTACTCCATCCAATATACCACCTGGCTGTCCCTCCATGATTGTTAATACTTTTGTAAAACCGTAATTCACATGGAACAAATCTAGCAAAGGGAAGTTAAGAAACCAGGCTATTAGCTGACCACGAGAGATAGGTTCATGGAATACCTAAGTGTCCCAACATCTTGACTGGATACTGTGGTACAAAAGAAAAGTAAAGTCAAGAGTTGGAAAGGGCCCTTAGAGATGTAGTCTAAACTCACCCCCAGGATAGTCAGCCAACCTTTCTAGCATCCAGCCTCACCTTTAATACCTTCAGCTCCATGGGGTCAGGAGTGAGTTGAAGCCCACTAGAACCAGCTTTGGAGAGGTGCTCAGAAATCACCAAACACTACTGATCAGAGCCTGATTTATTGATTATCTAGGCTTAAGAAAGTAATGGAGAAAATGTTAATAGGGCAGATTACATTTAAGAGTGTCACCTAGAATTTTTTTTTTCCTTTCAGAGAGCCAGTAATTAAACATGCACCAGCAACCCCTTATGTATGATTCACTATCTAGTGAAAGTCAGCTGAACAACTTTGTTTTACACTATTATGTATTGGTATCAATTAGAAATGTCTTTATGGCTTTCATTTTTAGGTCATAATGTTTCCTCCTAAAACAATATGAAACTTTTTTGTGGTTCAGTTATGTCTGACTTTTCATGACCCAATTTTTGGGATTTCCTTGTCAATGATACTAGAGTGGTTTGCCATTTCCTTCTCCAGCTCATCTTATAGATGAGGAAGCTAACAGGGTGAAGTGACTTAGCTAGGATCACATAGCTATTAAATGTCTGAAGCTGGATTTGAACTCATGAAGATAAGTCTTCCTGATTCCAAGCCCAGTGCTCCACTCTATTGTGTCTCCTACCTGCCCCCAATATGGAGCTAGTCTATTCTTTTTACATTATAATCCTTCCAGTATTAAAAAAAATGGCTAACAAGTCTTCATTTAGTCTTCTCCGTCAATTCTTTCTGCTTTTATTTGTAAGACCAAGAGGCTACATGTGTGCATCTGCTCCTTAAAACAGGTTTCTAAACCTGTGATTTCTCTTACAGCCTGCCTGATTTGTTCCTATATTGTTAATGTTGTTCAGTCATTTCAGTCACATGTGACTCTTCATGACCTCATTTAGGGTTTTCTTGGCAAAGATACTGGAGTGATTTGCCATTTCCTTCTCCAGCTCATTTTACAGATGAGGAAACTGAGACAAACAGGGTTAAGTGACTTGCCCAGGATCATATAGCTAGAAAGTATCTGAGGCTGCTTTTGAACTTGGGTTTTCCTGACCCCAGACTCAGTGCTCTATCCACTGCACTACCTAGCTGCCAACTTCTGTGTAGATAAAAGTGATCATGGAGATATTAGACATCTCTCCTCAGATAGAGTATGAGGGGAAGATCTAAGGAAAAATAGCGAGTGGGTTTGGCATATAAGGAATTAGGGTTGTGGGGGATCATGATTGTTGAGGAATAGACTTTTTAGGTAGAAGTTTGGGAGAGAGAATGTTTTAAAATAGAAGTCCTTTTCTGATGTTTCATCATGGCATTAAGGTGACCTCAAATTCTTTCTTTTAATTTTTTGTCCAATTACATGTAAAAACAATTTTTAACATTCATTTTTTAAAACTTTAGTTCCAAATTCTGTCCCTCTCTCCAAATCCTCGACAACTTGAGAAGACAATTAGATAAAAGTTATACATGCAGTGATGCAAACCATATTTCCATATTAGTCATGTTGTTAAAGAAAACATAGACCAAAAAAAAAACAACAAAATAAAAAAATAAAGAAAGTTTTAAAAAGTGTCCTTCAATATGCATTTGAACTCCATCAGTTCTTTATGTGGAGGTAGATGAATCGTTTTAGATCACCGAACTGCTGAAAATAGCTAAATACCTTGCCCAGGGTCACACAGTTAATAAGTGTCTCAGACAAGATTTGACCTCAGGTAGACAAGTCTTCCTGACTTCAGACCTGGCACTCTCTTCACTGTGCCACCTAGCTGCCTCCTTCATCATAGAGGTTAATCCAACTCCAGACAAAATATCTTCAGGTATCCCTTACACAGACGGGGTACACTGAAATTTGTCCAAGGATCTCAGTAACATAAATGGTGATTTCACTGGAGAATTGGACAGAAGATTTCTTTGGAATCACTGAACACATAGGACATTTGAAATTTTCCCCAATGGATCCTTGCCATTCCACTGAGAAAATCTTTACTCAGTCAATAATAGGGCAAATAGATTAGTTTCAATATAAAACAAAGTTGGAGGGGATGTGGGAAAATTGAGGTACTAATGCACTGTTGGTGGAGTTGTGAACTGATCCAACCATTCTGGAGAGCAATTGTGTGTGTGTGTGTGTGTGTGTATGTACATCCCCAAAGGCTATATAAAACTACACATACATTTGACCAAGCAATACCACTACCGGATACAAAAAAAAAAAGATTAAAAAAAAGGAAAAGGACCTATATATACAAAAATATTTATAGTAGCTCTTTTAGTTGTAGAATGTTTTCAAGAGGTGATTGGGGAATTCTTTCAAGTTCTATTTTTCTCTCCAGTTCTAGAATATCTGGGCAATTTTCCTTGAGAATTTCTTGAAGGATGCTTTCTAGGTTCTTTTTTTGGTCATGGCTCTCAGATAGTCCAATAATTTTTAAATTGTCTCTCCTGGATCTATTTTCCAGGTCAGTGGATTTTTCAAGGAGATATTTCACATTGCCTTCTATTTTTTCCTTTGTTTGGATCTGTTTAATAGTATCTTAATTTCTCATAAAATCATTTG
>CM053597.1:81861157-81898427 GCA_028646575.1 Pseudocheirus occidentalis
AACCTCTGTCCCAAATCACTGGGGTTTTCACAGCTGCCAGAGCTATTGGGGGCTGCTACAGTCCCCACCAGCTTTGGCTCACTGAAAGCACACCCAAAGACCACCACCCAAGACCACAATCCGGATCAATGCAAGGCCACTCAATGCAAGAGCCCTTAGCCTTTGATCAATCACTTTGGCCCTTCTACGGTCTGCAGGCCAGGAGCTCTGAAGCAGCTGAGATGGGCTGCTTTCTTGCCCTGGGTACAGTTTGACCAGGCTGCTTTTTTTTTCCCCAAAATTTAGCTCGGATTCCACTGACCTTTCTCTTAGCTTTGTTTCACCTGGCTTGATAAATGTGGAGATTGCCCCAGGTATTGCCAATCCACTCTACTGCTGCAGCTTTTCCCGGCCCTGGGGCCTGGCCAGAGTTCTGTTCTGGGCTGGTCTTGGCTCCCAGCCTGCCACGATGAGCCCCACCTGTTGAGCTGCCTTCAGCCAGAGATGTGTTTTCTGTATTTTTGTGAGTTTGGAAGCCCTAAAATTTGTTTAAAATAGTATTTTCTGGGTATTTAAGGTAGCTGTGTGGGAGCTGCGAAACTTTGCTGCTTCTATGCCACTATCTTGGCTCCACCCCTCATCTTTATTTTTTCCTCAGGAAACTGAGGCCCAGAGAAGTTGTGTTTCATCTATGATGACATGAGCAGTGAACGTTGAAGTCTAGTACACTTAAATGCAAGTCTTTTGACTCTCAAACCAGTGTCCTTTCCATTATACCTCATTGCTTCCTCCATTGCTTACTTGAAGAGAGAAATCGACCAGTCCACTAAGTTTTACCTTTAGGTTAAATATCTCTAGTTCCTTCAATAGATCCTCATAGGTTACAATCTTTTTTTGTTTTTAAAGAGGCAATTGGGGTTAAGTGACTTGCCCAGGATGACATAGCTAGTAAGCATCTGAGGACAGATTTGAATTCAGGTCCACCTGACTCAAGGACTAATGCTCTACCCACTGAGCCTCCTAGTTGCCCCTCATAGGGTACCACCTTGAAGCCCTTCACTGTTTGCCGTCTTCTGGATGCCCTCCAGTCTGTCAATAACCTTCCTAACCTGTGGTTGCCAGAACTGAGTATAATAATCAAAGCAGAGTGCTGTCAGACTATTACTTTTCAAGATATTATGGTCTCTCTTAATGCAATGCCTGGATCAAAGTAGCCTTTTTATTTGCCATAACATGTTGTTCAATCATATTGAGGTTATGATTTATTTAAACCCCCTCCCAGTTTTTTCAGATGAATAGTTTTATTAGCCACACCTTCCCCAGCTTGAGCTCACTGAAGGATAGAGAATGGTGATGGAAGAAGCATTAGAAAGGTTTAGGAATAGCTTTTGTACTTGTCTAATTATACAACTAGTATAAATAGTAATGATGTTCGGTCATTTTTCAGTCATGCCCAAATTGAGTTTTCTTGGAAGAGATGCTGACGTGGTTTGTCTTTTCCTTCTCCAGTTCATTTTACAGATGAGGAAAGAGGCAAACAAGGTTAAGTGACTTGCCCAGGGCAAGCGTCTGGGGCCAGGTCTGAACTCAGGAAAATGTCTTCCTGACTTCAGGTCCAGCACTCTATCCACTGAACCACCCCTATAAATGATAATGAATACGTATGATCCCTGGTACTGGGAAGGCTGAGGCTGGTGGATCACTTGAATTTAGAAGTTTTGAGCTAAAGTGGCATTAGTGTCTAAGCGGGAGTGAGACTCTGTGAACTAAGTCAGGAACCAATATAGTAACTGCCTGGAAGTGTAGTGAAGGGGCATAGTGAAAAACAACCAGGCTGCCTAAGGACAAGTGAACTGGCTCAGATCACAAATGGAATAGATCAAAGTTCCCTTGCCAATTAGTAGTGGGATCAGGTACACAATGGCTGCTATTATTTCCAGCCTGGGCAAGACAGGGAGATTCAGGTCCCACTTCACTCTACCCATGCCCCTGAAGTGTTAACACTGTTACTTGTAATAAAATTATAAAAACAGTAATTATTATTATTATAATTCCTCATATTTATATAGCGCTTATAAGTTTTCAAAGTCATCTTACATCTATTAGTTCAACAACTCTACGACATAAAGCAGAAATTATTTGCTCCATTTTATAGACAGGGAAATCAGGACTCAAAAATATTAAGTGACATTGTCTACTATAACAAAAGAAGGTAGTGTAACCCCTGGGGATAATATAGGCAAAACACTCGGCAAACCTTAAAGCTCTATATATATGACAGATATTATTAGCCATTATTATGGGACTCAGAAATCCAGTCCTACCCCAGTGAGTTTCCATTCTTTCCATATCTCCTCCAGAACTTCCAGTAGAATATGAGCCCTCTAAGATCAGGGGATATCTTTCACTTTGTCTTTGTATCCCCAGGACTGATCACAGTGCCTAGAACAGGCATATAATAATATATGATTGTTGGATTGAACTGATTAGACTGATCTCTAACCTAAATAGCACCACCATCTGATAGTCACTCACTGAAATTATCACTCCATGACCAGATTGAAACTATGCACTGTTTATCCATACTGATATCTTCAGGAGGCAATTCTACATTTTGGAAGTTTTTTGCTAATTGACTAAATGTGGCCAGCTTGATCAAGATGATGTCATGTTCAGAAAAAATGGAAGTGAAATTTGGGTGACTGATGACTTTTTCATAAGGTAGTTCTTGCTCAGTTGGCTGTTGGTCATTGAGGGTATAATCCTTTCAGATGATTTTGAGATACCTAGAAGAAGAGGCAGAGGCTGAAGAGGAGAAGGAGCACATGACTGACAGGCTACTTCATCGACAGACACATCTATATAACACATGTACTCATGCACACACAGACAAATTCCATCCTTTATCCTTCCATTTATCCTAATTTGCTTATCCTCTCTGCCTTCAGCATCACCTGAAATGAAGTTGAATCCCCCTACCCCTGCTTTCTAGGATGAATCAAATCAAGGATCTGGCAAAGTAATCAGACACAAAGAACACTAGCCCTCATGCCTTCTGAATTCCTGCGAGAGATCAAGGCATATGCTGGAAAAATCTATCTGAATGGGAGCATGAAGGGGATGTTTGACTACTTGGCTTTATAGAATGTTAGAGACAGATGAAGCTTTAGACATTCTCTAATAAACCTAAAGCTCAGGGTTAATTACTAAGTTTCCTTCCAGCTTTAGATCAAACACTAACTTCTTCTACATGAAACCCTTCTAGATCCTCATCAATTTTTGTGTCTTCCCCATCCAAAATTACCTTACATCTATTTTGGCTATATTTATTTATGCACATTTGTCTCCCCCAATAGAATAGTATATGTATATGTTTATTTTCCTGCAATAGAATATGAAGTTCCTTGAGGACAAAGACAGTTTCATTTTTGTCTTTGTACTCTCAATATTTGTTGATCGATTGATCACTAACTCTTTAGAACCAGATTTAAATCCCAGCATTAATATTTCTATCTTGGGAAAATAAATTAATCTCTATGGAGCTCAATATCCTCATCTTTAAACTAAGTTAGTTAGACTAGATACTACTGTCTGCCAAGAAAACCCCAAATAGGGTCAAGAAGAGTTACTGAAACAACTGAACAACAACTAACTAGCTGGAGCCTCATTGGGTAGGTGTTGAGAGGTGAGGGGAGAAGGTGCAGAAATTTGAACTTTGCCAAACCTGACATTGCTGTGATGGGTCAGGCCACAGAGCAAGTTGAATGTGTGTAATTATAATGGAATACTACTGTGGTATAAGAAATGATGAGCAAGATGGTCTCAGAAAATCCCTGAAAGACTTGCATGGGCTAAGGCAAAGTGAAATGTACTGTGTACAAAGGTACAACAGTATTGTACAATGATCAGCTGTGAATGACTTGTCTATCCTCAGGATTGCAACAATCTAGGACAAGAATCATGAAAATGCTGTTCCTTCCCAGAGAAAGAACTGATGGTGTCTGAGTATAGATCAAAGTATACTCTTTTACTTTATTTTTCTTGAGTTCTTTTGTCTGTTTTCTTTCATAACACGACTTACGGAAATGTTTACATGACTACTCACGTATATCCTATATTGAATTGCTTATCTTCTCATTTGGTGGGGATGGGGAAGAAGGGAAGGAGGAAGGGACAGAATTTGGAACTCAAGGTTTTAAAAATGAATGTTAAAGATTGTTTTTACATGTAACTGTGGAAAAATAAAATACTAAATAAAATTTTTCTAAATAAATGATAAGTATTTACTTAAAACCATCAGCAACCATTATTTGTAATGGGGATAAAACAGAAGCCTTCCTAATAAGATCAGGAGTGAAGCAAGGATGCCCATTACCACTACTATAATTCAGTATTGTACTAGAAATGCTAGTGATAAGAAAAGAAAAGGCGATTGGAGGAATCAAAATGGGCAATGAGGAAATAAAACTGACTCTTCTTGCAGATGATATTATAGTATGCTTGGAAAATCCTAGAGATTCAACTAAAAATTTAGTTGAAAAAAATAATTTTATTAGAGTAACAGGGTAAAAAAACCAAAGAAACTACCAAAAATATTTTATTAAGCTAGAAAAAAATGATAAAATTCATTTGGAAAAAACAAAAGGTCAAGAATATCAAAGGAATTAATAAAAAATGTAAAGGAAGGATGTCTAGCCATATCAGATTTTATACTATATGGCAATAATTATCAAAACTATCTATCTGGTACTGGATAAGAAACAGCTCAGTGAAATACAATACACAGTAGTAAATGACTATAGTAACTTTATGTTTAATAAATGTAAGTATACAAGTTTGGGGGATAAGAACTCACTATCTGGTAAAAATTTTTAGGAAAACTGGAAAGCAGTCTGCTAGAAACTAGGTATAGACCAATATCTTATACCATTTAAGATAAGGCTAAAGTAAATACATGACCTAGACATAAAGACAGGTTTTGAGTAAATTAGAGGAGCATGGAACATATTTCCTATCAGATGTATGGGTGAGAAGATTTTATGAATAAATAAGAAATAGAAGGCAATGTGAGATGTGAAAGGGATCATTTTGAATACATTAAAATAAAACAAATTTGTACAAATAAAACCAATGTAACAAAGATTAGAAGAAAAACAAAATACTAGGAGGAAAAAATTATGGCTAGTTTCTCAGATAAAGGCCTCATCTCAAATATATAGAGAACTGAGTCAAATCTATAAGAATATGAATCATTTCCAAACTGACAAATGGTCCAATGCCAATTCTTGGAAGAAGAAATCAAAGCTGTATATAGTCATTGAAAAATGAATGCTTTAAGTCGCTATTGATTAGAGAAATGCAAATCAAAACAACTCTGAGGCACCGTCTCACACCTATCAGATTGGTTAAAACAATAGAAGGGGAAATGACAAATGCTGGAGGGAATGTGGAAAAAATGGAACACTAATACACTATTGGTAATATTGTGAACTGATGCAACCCTTTTGGAGATCAATTTTTAATTATGCCCAAAGAGTTCTAAAACTGTGTATATCCTTTGGCCCAGCAATACAATTATTATGTCTGTTTCTTAAGGTTATTAGGGAAAAAAGAAAAGAATATATGTATTATTTTATAGCAGCTATCTTTGTGGTGACAAAGAATTGGAAACTGAGAGAATGCCCATCAATTGGGGTAAATAACTGAATAAATTGACATATATGATTGTGATAAAATGCTGCTATGATGTAAGAAATGGTGAGCAAATTGATTTTTAGCAAAACATGAAAAGATTTGCATGAAATAATGCAAAGTGAAATGAACAGAAGTAGGAGAACATTGTATACAGTCATAACAATATTGTTGAAAGAGTAAATGTGAATAGTTAAGCTATTCTGAGTAATATGATCATTCAAATTAACTATAAAGGATTTATGAAGAAAACTGTTTATCCACCTTCAGAGAAAGGACTCATATATATGTAAGTATGTATTGTGTGGTTCCACATACATCTCTATATCGATTGTTGTCCTTTTCTTTTTTAAAGTCTTTTCCACTTTTTTTTTTTTAGATCATACGCTTTTTGAGGTCAGGGTCTGACTCCTATCATATCTCCAATCCTAGTCCAGTGTTGCACTTAACAAACATTTACTGAATAGTGACAAGGTTTCAAAAATTAACCTTCCTCCTCCCTACCGGATTTCCTTATCCAGACTTCTAAGTCTTTCCAGTCCTGCTGATTATAGTGAAATTCCAGACTGATTTTTAGATTTTTCTCCAAAATTCCTCGAGAAGAATGGGGCTGAGATATTCTCACTCATAGTAAGTAGCAATGAGCAGCTGTCATCACCCATTGTGGGTGAAAAAGAGTCCCAATGCAAAAAGCTGGATTTCAGGTAGACCAGGTAAGGTAGACGCATCTCATCCATGTCATTATAGAACATTGGTAAGGAAACTAGCAACCAGAAAGAGACAGTTTTTAGGACATGGAATGCAACTGATTAAATCCATGTTGATAATGAAGATTGAAACATGGCATGTACTATCACATCCAGAAACAATTCAGTTCTTTCTTTTTTCTTTAATCTCCCCTATTTCCATTACTGTCAGAGGTAGCATGAGCAAACTCTGTTTTTTCTGTCATGGTCTGAGAGTTCAGAGCTCTTTTGCATAGTTTTAGAGCTAGTAGCAACCTGAGAGGTCATTTAACACAGTGCCTTCATTTCACAAATGAGGAAGCCAAAGCCCAAAAATCTCTTTCCCCTTACTCCTTTAGAATCATCACCACACTCTCAGCCTAGCCATCTTGAATTTACTTTAAATAATAATAATAAAAAAAAACTTTACTATAGCCATGAGAATATAGAGGCGTGTAGGCAAGCAGTAAAGTGCATAAGGAATAGATATATCCTGTTTTATATCATTTAGGAGATGAGACAGTAGAGTGAAGGGGAGAGAACAATGGTCTGGGAGTAAAGAGATACTGGGTTCTAGTCTGTGCAATGGAATCTGTGCAAACAGCATCTCACTGTGCCATCATAGGTAAGTCTTTTTCCTTCTCAGTTTTCTCATGTATAATAAAATGAAGAAGTTAGGCCAGTGGTTCTGTCTGTGTGTTGTGACCCCCTTTGGGGATCAAATGACCCTTTCACAGGGGTTACCTAAGACACTGCTCCTCTATCTGTCTCCAGCAGGTCTGCCCTCATGCAGATACGCCCACATACGAGTATTAAGGGTAGTGGCATTAGGAAGGTTGAGAACCATTGGGTTAGACTAATGGATCACCTTAAGAGTCCATGATATGGGCGGCTAGGTGGCGCAGTGAATAGAGCACCGGCCCTGGAGTCAGGAGTACCTGAGTTCAAATCCGGCCTCAGACACTTAACACGAAAAACTAGCCGTGTGATCTTGGGCAAGTCGCTTAACCCCAACCTGCCCTCCAAAAAGCAAAAAAAAAGAGTCCATGATAGCTCTAAATCATATATGAATGAGCCTGAGAGAGTCCTTCCAACTCAAAGACTGTGAATCTATAGATTCAAAAATCATAGAACTCTATGAACAAAAATAATTCAGTTTCTTTTTTTCTGGATTCCTCTACCCGGTGTATTCCTGACCTATATTTTCCCCCATGACTCACTAAGTATACTCCTCTTTGTTGCTTTGTTATGATTTTATTCTTGGGGACAGGTACAAGTCCTGCTTAAGCCTCATCAGCTGGAAGAAAAAGCTCTTGCCTGATCAAAAGATCCTATTCCTCACCAACACTGAGCTGCATGTTCTTGGTTAAGTAACCTTGCTTATTCAAGCAGCAGGACCTTCTTGATCCAGGGCTTTTACTACATTTACTCATGTTTTTCCTTAATTGCTCTCCTACTTCACACCTATCTCTCTCCTTAGGTCATGCTACCTCTCTTGAAAGAGAATAGTATAGCCCTTGCTTTTCAATTACCAATCATTCCTTAATGTCAAACAATAGTCTTTAACATATATACCTATGTGTGTACATACACACACACACACACACACACACACACACACACACACACATATATACATATAGTCATTTAATATGACTTATACTCCAAATAAGCCCCAAAGTCAATACACTGCCCATATCTCTTCTCTCCTCTTTCTATCTCCTTTTCACTATGTACACTGAGAACCTTGTCAAAGTCCTATTGGAAATATCTTCCTCTTCTCTGAACTGTAGAATAGACCTCTGAGGTCATCAAGGCTAACCCTGACCCAAATAAATTCCTTTTGAGATCCATAGTAGAAGTCCTGGAGATGCTTTATATATATATACATACACATATATATATTTCCACTCCTCTTTAACTATCTCCTTCCTTCACTTTATTGCTTTGAGGTCAGAGGAAAATCTTTTGGATCTGGTTATACTGGATAGATATTACACATAGAAGCTGTGAAATGGAAAATTGATGCCCCACTTTATTTTGTATTGTTTTAAGGTTTGTTCAATTTATCATGTCTATCTGCCATGTTTTGATTGGCTCCTTCATTATGTGAGTTTGAGCTCCTTAATCCTCTAACTTTAGTTGCCTGTTGTGAAATTTGAAAATCGATATTGGTTGACAATTGCATCTGATAACATTGTATCTGATCAGAATCAATATCTGTGAATCAAATTCAGAATTGATTATATAGTCCCTATTAGTAAAATCTGTAAGAATTTAACTTCCCTGTTACCATGGAGAGTCTAACCCCCAAAATTTCTAATCTGTGAATTTTTGCTGACCATGTCAGGGGGGAGAGGTAGTAAGGTGAGTCAGTCTGGTGAAAAGATGTTTCTCTACCATGAGACTTCCCAGAGGATGTTAGTTATAGGTTGTTGGTCCACCTGGTAAGGACTGTTCATCCAACTGTCAGAATCTAGGATTCATCCTTAAAGCTACTATTTTCCAAGGTGCACATTTTCAATAAGAATCTGTTATAAGTGATACATCATGAATGCCTTTAGGTTCAAAATCCATCATGGTGACCCAACTAGAACATTTCATCAATGACCCAAAGAGATCAAAGGAAGAGGAAAAGGATCAATATATATCAAAATATTTTATTGCAGCTGTTTGTTTGATTGATCATGGCAAAGAACTGGAAACTAAGGGGATTCCCAATCAGATGTGGAAGAGCTAAACAAATTGTGGTATGTGAACATAATGGAATTGTTTCTCTATAAAAAAAATCATTAAAGAGGTGATTTCCGACAAACCAGTTCAAAGATTTGAATGAACTGTTACAAAGTGAAATGTACAAAACAAAGAAAACAATAAAATAACAATTACTATTTTTAAAACACAACAACTAAGAAAGACTTGAGAATTCTGATCAATGCTATGACCACGCAATGTGGTCATAGTAACAATGATGAACATGATGAACATGCTACCTACTTCCTGACAGGGAGGTGACAAACTCAAGTTGAAGGAGACATGTTTTTAAACATGGTCAATAAAGGGATGCACATACTTGACAAAAAGGATTTGGTTTTCCTTTCACTGGGATTTGAAGTGGGGTTTTAGAGAATGGAAAGGGGCCAGTAATAAGGAAAAGAAAGCAAAGAAAGTCAGTTAAGCATTTTTAAACATAGAACAGAAGGCATGTAACTTCGATACAGGCAAGCAGGGCAACTTTAAAAAATATCATGTTGAATTTGTTTTATACTTGTGGCCATAAAGAGTCTTCTTTTTCTATGCTACTTTGTGTGTAGAAATTATCTTATTTGGTGTTAAGTTCAGAATTTTTAAAATAATAAAATATTTAAATACTATTCATTTAATTTTATATGTACTTGCACACATACATATATGTATATACATACATACATATGAAGAAAGTAAAATTGTTCTTCTTTACACTCAAGGCAATATTAGGAGCAATTAGGTAGGAGCAATGTGTAGAAGTCACAAAGATTCAATTTTAGGCTCAATGTAATTTTATTTTTTTAAACTTACAATTAGAGCCATCTAAAAATGCATTAGGCTTCCTGGAAAGGGTCCCTCTTCTTAAGTCAAAGAAAAGCTGGATGACCCCTTGTCAGGTCAGAGAACATTCCTGTACAGCACAGATGGCCCCAGATATTAAATGAGAGATAAATGATATAAAATTATTTATTTAAAATAAAATGATAAAACATAATTTATCCTCCCCCCAAAAATAAGATGTATAAATGTACTTTCTAACTCACAGAATTAGAGTTTGTTGACTATGCTTCTATGATTAAAGGCTTCATTGTAAATGAAGTCTTAGAAGTGCCTGACCCAAAACCAGAATTATTTCCTCAATTTAGTTATTTTTTTAAAGTAGCAGTGTTTTTTTTCTCTATGTATTGCTTTTATCTGCTATCCCTCCTACTCAGCTCTGCTTTATTCTCATGTGGAAAGCATTATAAATAATCTTTTTAGTTCAACTAGAAATTAAGAGATAAAAATTGGAGAAGTCAATAAAGGTTTGTGTTCTCTCCATGTAGATTATGTGTATGGCCATGAAGGTCTGGCCTCAGACACTTACTAGCTGTATGACCTTGGGTGAGTCACTTAGCCCTGTTTGCCTCAGCTTCCTCTTCTGGAAAATGAGCTGGAGAAGAAGGTACTAAACCATTACTATAACTTTGCCAAGAAAATCCCAAATGACTCGAGTCACCAACAGTCAGACACAAGTAACATAACCAAATAAAGGCCACGAAAAAATACTGCTAGGGAAAATAATTTTTAGGTTTTAGTCACTCTTCTGATTACTATTCCTTAGCAAAGGAGGGCCTTAAGCTATATCTGAAGGCTTGACTCCCTTTCCACCAAATACCAGTTAAAACCATCAACATAAATCACAAACAATCCCATTAATCTGAACAGATGGCAAACAGAAATCAGAGAAGTTATACACATTAGAATACACCAGCCCACACCACAAGTGAATGAGCTCCTCCCACTGATAGCAAGTTTCAGTTCAATTGAGAGAGTTCTAATGAAAAGAGGAAATTGCCAAAGTCTACTAGTGTGGCAAGCTGAAAATAGGGAAATGCTCAAGGGAGTGGCTCACATACTGGCTTCTTCTAGAGTGTTTAAAATTTTTTTAAAAATTCTTTCCAAATACATATAAAAACCATTTAAACATGCATTTTAAAAAATTTTGAGTTGCAAATTATCTCCCTCCCTCATTCCCTTCCCTTTCCCTCAATGAGAAGGCAAGCAGTTTGATACAGGTAGTGTTTCTCTCCTTCCAAGGGCCTCCCACTGAAGAAATTTTGAAACTTCAGGTAACCACATGTCCTCTCTCCAACTCAGAAGCCAGAAGAAGGAAACTCCTCTCCAAGTTTTCATCAACTCTACCCTTCAGACAGGCAACAGCTTCAAATAATCATTCCCTCCACTGAAGAAAGAAATCTTATGCAAATAAATGTCTAAACTTCAGCCTTGGGTTGTAGTTATTGAGCCAAAAAGATATAATGACCTCATAGGTTAATCCCTAGGGTCAGGATCAAATCCAATCCATTTGAGTTCAAAACCTTTGTGGGACCCTGGATCAAAGTTTACATTTGAATATCTGTAAGTATTAAAGAAAACTAAAATAAAAGGTATATTCTTTAAAAGTGTTTTGCTGGAGTCCACCTAAACTATAATAAATATAGCATCCACTTGATTCCAATAATCTTGAAAGGAAATAAAATTAGTCTATGACCTAATCTTGACAAAATCATATTGGCTCTTTGGAATACAAAAGGTAACTAGCATTATTAAGTACCTACTCTTCCTCTGCCAAGGCAAAATGTTAAGTTGGTCTTTACAACAACCCTGAGAGATAGGTAATATTGTGATCCCCACTCTACAGAAGAGAAAACTGAAACAGACAGAGGTTAAGTGACATGCCCAGTGTCACACAGCTAGAAAGTCTGTGAGGTTGAATTTAAACTCCAGTCTTCCTGACTCCAGACCCAGCGTTCAATCCACTGTGCCACCTAGCGGCCTCTCAGCATCACTATCTCATTTTCTAGATGTTAAATAGCACTTTGACAAGACAAGCAGCATCAGCCAGGAAAGAATGGCTTGACATCAATGTGATGGGTTTTTGAATGGCTAAGGGATCAAGAAAATGGCTGACCGTGAGTTTAAGACTATCCAGTCAACAGCTGAAGAAACAAACTAGGAACTAGACAAAATTTACTGATACCAAACAAAATTTATAAAAAATAATAACTAACATGTTTAGAGCCTGTAAAAGATCACAAAGCACTTTCTCTTCATTATCTTATTTAAGCCTGAAAACAACCTTGTGAGTTATCATTATCATTTTATTGATTAAGCAACTGAAGCTCAGAAAAATTAAGGGACTTGCCCTGTGTCATCAAAGGTATAATTTAGGCCCAGGTCTTTTCCCAATTGAATGTATTGGCCTATAGAAAGATAAATAGCCATTACTTTGCCCAAATACTTTGCCAAAGGAGATGAGATTCTGATGTCACACAGAGGGGAGGGGTCAGCGTGAAGCAGAAGTAAGGGATGTTACTCAGTAGGAAGGGTTGATACATTAGGGGGAAGAGCAGGGATGAGGGAAGAAGACAACCCAGGGAGATCCACCTGGTCTTTTTTAAGAACTTCTATTCTTTGGGGAAGGAGGAAAAACCTTCTCTCAGGCATTCATCTCCTGGTCAGACAAGGTTTTCAGACCAGAACCATAACTCTCTGTTTCCTCTTGTCTGCCAGCGCTGCTAACATCACCAATAGATGCCCTAATTGGAATCAGGGTCTTACATCTATAGAGTTACAACAACCCAAGGCTTTTCCAGCCTCTTTGTCCATCCCTCTCCTGCTGCTGGAAGTCCCTAAGCACACAGTTAAGTTCCTCCCATGTACCCTCTCTTGGTCTTATCAGTGGAACTCATTGCTTCTTATCATGATCATGAGCGATTGGAACTCAGGACCAAGCAGGTTTGGGGAGATACAAACTTTGATTGGGATCTCTCCAAATCTGAGCAACACCAGAGAGGTTTTCTGGGTTTTCTAGAAGGGAATAAAGAAGAAATTACAGATTTGGAGGCAGGGTCCTCCATTCCTGAGTTTATTATGACTTCCTGGAGGGTGGTAAAAGTGAAAAGATAGGGCATGAGTAGATTTATTTGTGGGATATATCACAGCTATAGAATTCATTAGAAGGAGTGGGAAAGAGGTGTTCTGTGGGGTTGAGCTCTCTGGTAGAGATTTTCTCATGGGACATTCAGGACCCAGCACTCCCAGAAGATGCAGTTGTATGGAGGATGCAGGGACACTGAGGTGGGTAATCAAGAAGGCTCTAAATATAAGGTAATGAATGGGATGTTGGAGTGTCAGGGTTCCAGGATTTCCTATTACCCATTTCTTCTTCCAGATACCTCCAAGTGATCATAAGAAAGGATATCCAGTCCAGCCAAGAGGAACTTGAGAAGGTGATATCCTATGAGAAAGTCATCCCTCACAACTAATAAGCAGATGAGGTAGGATTTGAACTCAGGTCTTCCTGACTCCAAGTAAGGTACCCTATTTCAATATACTTAATAGGCTGGGCAATAAATGACATGGCCACATTCAAATATCTTGGCTCTGCTTCCCTACTCTATTAGCTCTCCTCTCCTCTACCTCAAAGCATCTGTGTGTACACACAGACACACACACATACACACATGTGTATGTATATGTATATGGATAGATGGATATACGTATGGATATTTGTATATATACACATACATATATAAAGATATATATGGGTAAGGGATTGAGAGAGAGAGAGAGAGAGATAGAGAGAGAGAGAGAGAGAGAGTGACTCAGTGTAATACAATGCAATGACCATAGCAGCTGCTATGAATATGCATATATATATTCCCAGGGCTTATTCACAAAATACAATAAACCTTCCTCCTCTAAGACAAAACCAAAATATTTATTTGGGACATTGTATGGGACATATATATATATATATATATATATATATATATATATATATATATACTGTTTCCAATCAAAGACTTGATTGGCTTGGCTTAGTGCTTAGAAGCTTGGAAATCAGCACTTAGCTGGAGAAGTGTGGGGATCCCTGTGACCCAAGCCTTATTGGCTCCACATCAGGGCTCCGTGTGAGGCCTGTTAAGGGGCAGGGAAGATCTCATATCCCATTAACCTTACACTCAGTTTGCTCTCTCCTTGTTCTATGAAATTGGTATATCCCTGTTCTAGGCTCCCTTCTCTCCTGGCTTTCTCCCCAAAGTACAGTACTAGAAAAAGAGCTAAGAAAAGGAGGCAAAAAGTAGCAAGGAGGAGGGAGTAGACTAATTGAAGGAGCAAATAGGAATGGAAATCTTGTGTCTTCTTTTGTACTCAGATGACATCATTCTCCAGAATGTCAAACATTCCCCTATTCCTTTTGGGCGGTGTCTCTATATCTTCCCTGGGAAGACCATGAAGAATGTTTTCTGCATGGGGTTGCAGGAAATCCATCATCCCCCCTGCCAAGTAATTCTCCCCTACCAGATCTCATTTAATCCTCATTTGTGACTCCTCTGTCCCTGACCAGATGTGCAATGTTATCCCATGTCTAGTTCTGCCTCTGGGTCCCCACCTTTATATGTCTGTCCTGTTGATTTAGCCCCTGACTTGTAACTGCAATCTTAACACTCCTCTTCCCTTCCCCACTCCAAATGCTAAATAAAGAGTTTGGGGTATCCTAAGTAGGTAGAAGAAAAGAATTATCTATAGATATAGATATGTGAGGCTCAGAGACTCACCCAAATCTTTCTGCTAATTCTGGGATGTTCCTGGCCTTGGATGGAGAGAAATATAGTAAAATAATAATAAGGCAGACAAGTGGTCTGAGCAAGGCAGAAAGCTAGTCAGTGAAGGAGCTCCCTAGACGCCTGATCCCCCTTCTGCAGGGGGTTGGGGGTGGGGTAAGGAAGGGGCAAACCACATCTAACATCTGGGGAACACTTGGGAATAAGTGGAGGGGGCCAGCACTGGAGCACAAGGAATGAGTTCTGACTCTGTGATCCCTTTCTGGCAGGAGATCTCTGCAGCTGCAGCCATTTGTGGAAGGAAGCTCATTGGAATCCTGTCCTGGGTTCGTGGGTGTGTCCTGAATGGTGATGCAGGCATCTATACCAAGATTTACTGTTATCTATGAAAATTGAAGCTCACTAACTGATCTCTGAACACCACTCACCAACTGGCTCCCTCGCCTGTGGCACACTGTACTTCTTCTAGCCCTGTCTGGGACCTCAGAATGGGAACCCAATATAGAGATCTCTGGCTGCCTCTATATGTGACTCTTCTTTGCTTGGCTTTATTATTCTCTCTATTCATCCCCCTAAACAAGAGACTCACACCACAGGCCAATGGCTAGGGTAGATGCCCTGTCAACTTCACCCTGGGTCAATTTAAAGAAAACAAAAACATATATGTAGAAGGTTCTTCTCACTGTCACTTCAAGCTGAAATGTTCCTACACTCTCAAGGAAGTAACCTTCTTTAACTCACAAAATAACAGTATGTTAGGGTGAGAAAGGAAACCATTTGGGACACTACCAAGAACACTAGATCTAGAGAATTTTTGTTGTTCAGTCAACAATGTTAAGTGACTTACCCAGAGGCACACAGCTAGTAAGCGTCTGAGGCCAGATTTGAACTCATGAAGATCAGTCTTAACTCCAGACCAGTGCTCTATCCACTGTACCACCTAGCCGCCTTATCTGGAGTCATAAAACATGAGTTCAAATCTTAACTCTGATGCTTACTACGTAAGTGATCTTGGACAAGTCAACACAATCTTCCCTAGGTTTTCATTTATTCATCTACAAAATGGGAGAGTTGGATTATGTACCACTGAGGTCCCTTCCAATGTTCTAACCAGATCTAGGGCTATATGACCAGCAAAGGAGAGTCCAGTACTTACTAATGTAGCCCATGGCATTTTTTGATAACTATGTGTTTTTCCTGATAGCAAGCCTAAATTGGTCTCTTCAACTGCCACTGGCTGCTCCTAGGTCTGCCCTTTGGGGTCACAGAGAAGAAATTATTAGATATTGTCTTGTATTCTTTTATTAAATACTTAAAGACAGAAATAATGTGTGCCCAACCCCAGCCCACCCCTAACGCCAAGTTTTCTTTTCTCCAGGCTGAACATCTCTAGCTTCTTCAGTCAATCATTATATGACATAAAAGAAGGCACTTTTCTTTTACCTTCACCTATATAATATTTATAATAATAATAATGATGATGATGATGATGATGACAATGAGCTATCATTTATTTAGCATTGTAAGGTTTGCCAAGAACTTTGTATTTTATCTTCACAACAACCTGGGGGTGGTGTGTCCCCATTTTACAAATGAGACAGGCCCTAGGGTCACTCTTCCTGACTCTATTCACTGCAACACCTAGCTTATTGGTCTTTCCAGTGTCCTTCCTAAAACAGCGTGCTGAAAAGTGCATGTCATACTCCATACTGGGCAAGTCACTTAACCACATACTCCAGATATGTGGTCTGACCAGCGAAGCAAGTGTATAGCTCCTTATGCCTAGATTCTACATGCCTTGTGCAAGTAACCTAAGTTTGCATTAGCTTTCTTTTAAGATGTATCTCCCTCACACTGAGATCATAGTCCACATAAGACCCCTAGATCTTTTTCAGATAAAGTGCCCTCTAACTAATTAGGACATCTGCTGACCCCATCCTGAACTTGTGAAGTTGATTTTTTAAATTATGCTTCTGTCTACCTCCTTTATCTACCCTTCTTATAAGGATCTCTCTCTTTCTCTCTCTCTCTCTCTCTCTCTCTCTCTCTTTCTCTCTCTCTCTTCTTCCCTCTCTCTGAAACAGGAAGACTGATCTTCATGAGTTCAAATATAGCTTTAGACACTTACTACCTGTGTGACCCTGGGCAAGTCACTTAACCCTATTTGCTTCAGTTTCCTCATCTGTGAAATGAGCTAGAGAAGGCCATGATAAACCACTCCAAGATCTTTGCCAAGAAAACCCCAAATGGGATCACAAAAAGTTGGACACAATTGAACAACAAAGCTGATATATTATTACCAGCTCTTGTTAAATAACAATCACAATATTTTTGCTATCTCCTTAGTCACTATTCACTTCCCTTGTCTTCCTTCCTTATCTGAATCTCCTACCTTTAATTGGCATCAGTGATTTAAAAAAGAGAAAGAGAAAATTCCGCCATCATCCCTAAGGTCTCAGTTTCTTGCCCCTAATCTCTAGCTGTTTGTTCTAGGTTTCTTCTCAAGTTATCCTTCATTTCCACATGAATCACCAGCAGTAGGGGGTGGTTAAATGTCACTTGTCTTTAGAGAAGGTTCTCATAAAATTCCAGATGCATGTGCTAGGACCTCTCTTATTAACAGCAGATCAACCATTTACCAGAAAATCACCTACCATCAACACTAATCTCCTCTTACTGAATCCTGCTAGTTCCTAACCTAGATCATTCTCTCCTTGAATCTAAGAGAAGCCGTATTCTCTGTCTAACTTCACATTGGTTCTATCCTCAATCCAATATGAATTTTTCTAAGGCTCCCCAGCCACCTTAGGAAGGGACAATCCTGTCTGGTCTCTTTCCCAACACCATAGTCATAACATCATGCTTTGTAGGTTCAGATACCACTTTTGATGCTTACCACTATTCAGCAAGTTAAATGTCTTTCCCAAGATGTGTAACCTTGGCAAAGTTATTTAACTTCCTGAGACTCTTACCTATCGAATATGAGGGGGCTGAAATTGTAGTACATAAATTCAGTGTAATACTATTGCCTTTTAAGAAATAACACTATGAAGACTGTGAAGTAAAACATGGGAAGACTTATAGGAACAGATGAAAAGTGAAGCAACCAGATTCGGAAAAACAATATGCATAATGACCACAACAATGCAAATGAAATAAATGACAAGAATGAAAAAACCAAAAATTAAAACTAAATATTTTTTGAAAAAATGTCTTTAAACATAAGGACCCACAAGTTCTCTCTTTTCTTTGTAAAGATAGAGAACTATAGTATAGAACAGCATATGTCAGATTCATGATAGGATCCTTTTGCTGAAATGATTTTTTTCTTTCTTTGTTATTCTTTATTATAAAGAGTGGCTCTTTGAGAGGGGAAAAGGACATATTAGTGAATGAAGGTGATATAAAAAAGATATCAATGTTAGAAATTATTACTGTTAAAAACTAAAAATTAAAGAATGGTGGGTTTTTTAAATTATGGATGGGGGGACATTTTGGGACAACTTTAAAAGTTGTATTCATGGTACATAAAGATATGACTCAGATAGAAATACAATTTGAAGGATGGGTGCATGGTGGTTGGGGCCCTTCCCAAAAGAACCATATGTCTTCTCCATTCCCTTCACTCAATCATTTTTTCAGTGTTCTAGCTACACAGTCACTGCTTCCACAAGACCTGTCAGGCTGAAAAGGTCCAGGGTGATTCATGGCGACAGTTTGGGCCAGGTAATCCAAACGAGCCTTGATCATCTGAATATTAAGCAAAGAATAAAGTAGGTGTATCAGGATGTATGTGTTTATTGACATAGTGCATATATTACATAAACACATATATGCACACATACATACCACCTGTATGTGCATATGTGTATGCTACATATACAATAATAATTACGGTAGCTAGCACTTATAGAAAGCTTGCTATGTTCCAGGCACTGTGCTAAGCTCTTTACAATTATTATCTCATTTGAGCCTCACAATCACCCTGAGAGTTTGGTGCTATTATCCTCATCTTACAGATGAGGAAACTGAGGCAAACAGCGGTAAAGTGACTTGCCCAGTTATCCAGCTAGTAATGTTTGTGGCTAGATTTGAACTCAGGTCTTCCTGACTCCAGCCCTGGTATTCTATCCATTGCACTACCTAGCTACACCATCTGTTGTTTTGTTTTTCAGTTGCTTCTGACTCTCCATGACCCCATTTAGGGGTCTTCTTAGCAAAGATTCTAGAGTGGTTTGCCATTCCCTTTTCCAGCTCATTTTACAGATAAGGAACTAAGGCAAACAGGGTTAAGTGACTTATCCAGTGTCACACAACTAGTAAGTATCTGAGGCCAGATTTGAACTCATGAAGATGTATCTTCCTGATTCTAAGCTCAGTGCTCTATCCACTGTGTCACCTAGCTGCTCTCCATATACACAGTCTTATTTTCCACTGACAAATCAATAAATTCTTCATTTTATTCTTTTATTTCAGGACCACTTTTTTAATGCACACACACACACATTCAGACTTATTCAATTTACTATTCACCCATCTGTACATCACGGTCTAATCAATGTGTCTTTCATGCACTGAGGGTCTCCTGTGTGGATTACAAACCCAAATTCTTTTGAAAGGTAACAAATCTCATGAGTAGTAGGTTCTGTCACCCTCTGAGACTTTATGTAATCGGCACAGTATTTTCTACAGACAAGAACATCTGGAGAACTTCATCAGCTGTAGGAAACTTCTCTTCCATTTTGAGTCCAAGCAGGATACACACATTTATTCCTACATATATGTGTGCAGATATAATGGGCAAACATACAATACTGCAGATGGAAGATAAGCTTGGCCCAGCTCCTAAATAAAAAGAGTAGGCTGGATTGCTTTGGGGAAATTGTCCAGAACTTTTTTTTTAATTGTGTACTTAACTTTATTTCATAATTGGATCCAATGTCACAATCACTTTGACAGATTGAAGGCACAGGCAGTCATCAACATTAACTGGATTACTAATGTCAAACCTACAAATCTCTCAATTATAGGCAACAGTTTGGGGAAGGGGTAACATGGCATTAAAGATTTTCACACAGTTCTTAAAATCATTAAACCAGTCTTATTTTTCCTTTTCTTTTTTTTTTTTTATGAAATCAGAGGTCCCTCAAGTCTCTCAGAGTTGACAAGTGGAACTGATAAACCTCATCTTCATCCTTGGTGGTTTTAATTAGCTCTTCTAAATGTTTCAACCTTTTTGACAAAGAGGGGTCAGCCTTCTCCACAGAGAGGCTGGAAGCTGCATTTCTGATGCTATCAACTGAAGCAGGGGAGTAGGGGAGAGACAAGGAGGGAGGAAGGGAAACAGTCAGTGAGAATCTTCACTCAGTCAGCAACAAAACTGGTCCTCAAGGTTCTCTCTTTCCTGGATAACAGATACTACAGGAGGTTTTTCTACATAAAGGGTGCAGCTTTATTCCAATTGGCAGCAGGATAGATCCTGCTGGACTTGTTCTCTTTGCTGGTTAGATATGATTGGCCACCACTCAGAGTAGAGGCACCCTTCCAAGGTGGAGAACATTCCTGGGCTGATCATTCAGGGGTCTGTCTTTGAGTTTGAAATCTGTCTTGTTTCCATGACATTGGACAAATGAATTCGTTTAAATAAGACTTGTAAAATTATGTATTAATCTGACCATCAATGCTCACGACTTCTTTGTTCAGACATCTCCTCATTTTCTACTTGGTTACACTCATTGTGGTTTGGAATTTCTTTAATTTCTCCAGCATGCCCTGAGTAAACTCATCACTGGAAAATAACATCAACTTGTAATATTAGATCAGCTTTGTTACATATCATTATTACCTTTGATCTCTCAGATCACCAAGTACTTTTATTTTTTAATTGATTTGTTTATTTACTTTCAGTTTACAAGATTCAGTCCCACAATCCCTTGAGTTTTAAATTTTCTTCCCCCTCCCCCTCACCCCGCCCATGGTGTTATGCAATCAAGTATAGGATCTGCAAATACTTTCACAATGGACATTAGTCTGTTTGTATAGAAGGGTTATAACTGATGGAATGAACTGATAGAAAGAGGAAACAAAACCAAACATGGGAAAGAGAGCATGTAGTTTGCTTCAGTTTCCATTTAAACTATATTCTTTCTAGATCTTTCTCTGAATGTAGACGTCTTCCATCCTGAGTCTTTTAGAGTTGTCTTATAACCTAGGGTTGCTGAGAAGAAACCAGTTTATCAAAGTTGGTTGTCACATGTACATTTTGTCATTGTGTGCAAATTTCTCCTGGTTCTGCTCTTCTCACTTAGCATCAGTTTTATAAGCCTCTCCAGGTAAATATGAAGTCCATCTGCTCCTTATTTCTTATAGCACAATAGTATTCCATTACATTCATATACCACAACTTGTTTAGCCATTCCTCAATTGATGTCCAGTACTTTTAACAATCCAAACATGTTCCCTAAAACAAAATTCTAACACTAGTGGTATTGTATAGCTAGAAATCATAGAAAACCATAATCTCCAAAGAATCAGAATTGTGAATGACCCAGAAGTCAAAGAAAAGGTTCATGGTGCTTACAAAATTAAGTCATAGTATGTTACTAATGAGGTCTTGTATGCAGGAAGAAGCAAAAATGAGACCATCCAAGAGAGATATGACTGAAAAAAGAGAAACTCACAATGCAAAGAGCATGAGGAATAATAGATGGGTGGCCCCGAGCTCTACGTTAGTATCCAAGTGACATTAAAAGTCTCTTTGGAGGACTTCAAAAATGTTTCAAGATAATTCTTTCATCTTGTTCTTGTATGGCACGATTTTTGGTGTATTCAATTCCTAACTTCCTTCTTTTGGACACACCCCAGATTGCCAACATTATTGTTGGCAGAACTGAACACAATACTCATGCTGTGGTCTGACAAGGATCATTTTGCTCATTCTGGTCATTTGCTCTTCTGAATGACATACTAAGGTGGAAACTACTCCACCCTGCTGTGATCTGCAGTGGTCATCAGACTGGACACATCTCAGGATTCTTCCTATCATATCCATGAGGATGCACCATACATACATACACACACATATATGTATGTATATACACACACACATATACATACATATATACACATATATACATATATATTCTCTCAGTAGGGAAGTAGTATAGACTATGGCTGTGAAATGCTATACATCATCATAAGGTTGCTCTGCTGGCTTATTTTTTAACTGTTTTCCATTGTTACAAGGAAGATTTCTTTTGAGAGGAGAGAAGAACATTGATATTTTTTTAAAGAAGCATCAATAAAATTGGATGAATCAACAATTCAAATTGTTTCAGAGAAGTCAAAGATAATGAAGAATTAAAAGCAGAGCGCTGAATTTGACCATAAGAATTTGCTTATGGATGATTTGGGATGAAGCAGTTTCAATAGAATAGTGGGAGCAAAAATTGATATGTGCTGGGCATTGAAAAGTGGGTGGTGAGAAAATGAGGAATAGAATAATTTTTTTTCTAAAAGTTTGACAGTGAATAAGAAAATAGAGCTAAGAAAATAATCTGATAATGTATCAAAATCATCTGAAGATTTTTAAGATAAGGGAGACTGCATGTTTATAAGCATAAGAGAAGGATCCAGTAGAGAGGGAGACATGAAAGGTGAAAGAGAATGGGAATATAGAGGCAACTTCCTGAAGAGATGGGAGTCCAAGGGACAAAGAGCACAGGTAGAGATGATAGAGTGACATATTTTTCTGAGATAAGAAAGAAGGAATGGATGGGTGGAAACACAGAAGAGTTTTGAGGTATGGAGAAGGGGAGTTGAGGAACATGTCATTCAATACAACAAACACTTTAAGGCATCTCCAGGGCAAAGATCTTAGAAACTACAGAGAAGGGAAATCAAGATATGCTCCGTGGTGGAAGTAGCTCTTAAGCTGAACTTTGAAGGAAGCTAGGAACTGTGTGAGGCAGATTGTGCAGGAAGAGTTTTGATCTCCATGAAACAAAATGTAAAAGTGTCTCTGCTAAGAGAAAGGAAGTGAGTATAGATTTGGGAATTTGAGAATAATGTTTAGAATGCAACAGCTAAATCAATAAAAGATGAATAGAAAGATTCTGATACAACAGTACAAGCTCACTTGAATGTAAGCTGCTAAATTTATACCAAACCTGGTAGATTTGTTTTGTGACTTGAAATGCAGTAGATTTCAACAACTTAGAGATGGGAGCAGAGAAGGTAGATCAAAAGACACACAGTAGTTGGGTTTCATTGCTAGTAATGGGTGAAGATCAATACACTAATCAAGGTTCAAGACTATAGGAAAAGAAATGAAGAATAGGGATAATGGGCTGGAAAAATAAGGAACAATGAAAAGACTGGAGGTGATCATAATATTATGCAAAGAAGAAGTTCACAGATAATGAGAAGTAGAATAGTTAGGAAAAGGTGGGATAGTAGTCAGAAAAGGATTATAGGAAAACTCCACTAGCTCCACCGACATTCGCTTGTTGTAGGAATTTGTTCTGTCTGTTATAGGGAACAAGTTCTTACACCTTGAGTCCATTTCCAAAGAAACAAAGAGGAACAGCATGTGTGATGTGGGGGAAGATGAAATGACCAGGAGTCAAAAGACCTGAGTTCTAATGATGGCTCTGCCATAAATTAGCTATTGCTCTTGGACAAGTCTCCTTTCTTCTTTCTGGGCCTCAGTTTCCTTATCTGTAATATGATGAAGTTGGAGTGCATGATTGCTAAGGTCCCTTCTATTCCTAAATCTGTGGTCCTCATCTTCCTCCATAAAACCAAAGGTTATATTACATAACTTCTAAGGTTCCTTGTAAACCTAGTAACATCTATGAGGAGAAAGACTTAGACGTATTTCAAAAAATAAATTAGGAACAATCTCATAATAAAACTCCTGCTACATTTTCTGGTCATGGAACCAAACTTTTGCCAAAATACTGACAAAACAAGTCATTTTAGAATTGGAACTTAAATATTCAGGCCTAATACAATGGTTGAAACCCAACAACATGCAGTCACTCCCAGTCTATGCTAGATTGTGTGCAAGCTTTACACAGATATGTGTAATGAATAAAATAAAGACTAGGAATTGAATCTTCCATGCTCATAAATTTGACGTATTTGCTGCAACTAGAAAGACCTATCATTCCTAGACAATAGCAATAATCTCCAAGGCCACGGAGTAGAGCAGCTGGTACACTGTTGTTGTGAAAATAGTATTACTTACTGATCTAAAAGAAAATAGAGCCTTTAATTATTTTACAATATTTTGATGGGTGTTTCATAAGAGCTTTTATCAGCTATAGCTTGTATATCATACTTGTTCTGGCTAATGTTTTGCATTTTAAAAGACTATTTTAAAACTCCTCTCCAAAAAAGAAATAAGTAAATCAGAGAAAATAGAAGAGACATGAAAGACAATGCAATTATGTATTATTGAAAGAGAATTGTCCTCTTAATATGAGTGCCTATATATACATACATATATATAAACCATAAAGTCATAGAATTATGGAGCTATATATCAGACTTTGAGATCCTGTCAAAGGCTGATTTCTGACCCGGTCCATACCTGGGAAGAATCTGGTCCAGGATTACTTCCAAGCCAGCTCCCCATGAAGGCCATATTTTGTCCTAAGATTGGTTCACCATCTCTTCCTGACTTTCAGGAGTTTAGGACGTGATAACCAAGGAGAGACTCAGACATAGATGCATGCAAGGGAACAAGGACATTGAAACATACAGATGTACATATATGAACAAGGAACCTAGGAGATAATTGCTTTTTATTCACTACATAAACCCTGCTCTCTGATCAATAAATGGAAACAGCTATGACAGAACCTGCCTGGCTTCTGTCCAATCGTTCCATACTCTTTGGTTCAGCCTGTGCCCATTTTGATGCAGGCATCAAGATCCTATAGTTCAGATCTTACATATTATAGCTGAAAAAACTTGAGATTCAGAAAAGCTAATCATCTTGCTGAAAGTCATACTTTTTAGAAGGGCAGGGGGAAGAGCTAGGATCTCCTGGTTCCTAAATCCACAGCTTTTCCAGTCACATTTGTGCTGCTTCTGACATAGACAATCTTCTGTGGTCAAACCTTCTGTTGTCAAACGTCCATTTTACTTTAAGTGTTCAGAGTAACTATCTGGCTTGACTTGATTGTCTCAATTCCCACATGTATCCTAGCTAAATTGGAAGAGATGCATTTACTGCATGTTGACACTGGACATGCTGTTGGGAAACATTACTGTCTGGTTGCTCAGGACAACAAGGCTGATGTAGTGGTGGTGCAGTGAGGTTAACAGGGATGGGAGGGTTCGGTGTCATAAAGAGGGAAGGATCTAGTGTATAATACAAATAATCCACATGGTTAGGAGGAAGGGTAGTGGGGAGAGAAGAGAGACCATAGTTCCTTAGGGGCAAGGTGTGCCTCTGGGACAGTCTGCTCTGGGGAAGAAAAAAAGACCTATGAGCCCTGGATATCCAGCTCAAGTTCTTTTTCCATTGAAAACTTCTTCCCAATACCACCCAACTTTGTTGACCCACTACCACTGAAAGGGACATGGGGAGACTAGGATCCATGCTCTCCTGAACTCCCCAGTCTCATCTCTAGGGTAGAACTTTAATACAACCATGAAGTTCATTCTTCTCTTTGCTCTCCTTGTGGGTGAGTGTCTTGAATGTCTACAGGTTCTCATCTTTTCAAAAAAAAATTTCAATTTACAAAAGTAAGGGTATATATAGTCAAAGGTGAAGAAGTATAAAGAGCATAGAGACAGTTATGAGCAGAGATGGGTATCTATCATCCTTTTATTCCCCCTGCATTCTTCTCTTTGCTTTCCTTTCAGCCAAGTATCTGTGGGTTTCCATATTTATCAGGAAATATCAGGGTTAGGAGGAGTAGAAGTGTATATTGTAAGATATAGAAGAGGTATAAGGAGAATCTGGAAATAGTTATAGGTCATGATGGATGCCTCCCACCTTTTTGTTAACCTCCACCCAAACTCCCTCCCATCCATGTCCCTTTTCAAGTTTATTCCTGCCCTGGAAAAAAATACTTCTCCCCGATACTTAGCATATTAACGTGGATCCCATTACTATCTGCAGAAATCCTACTCTTAATCACAGGAAAATTGAAACTTAAGATCTCTGCTTCTTCCCCAATCCTAGAAGCCAGGGGTTTGTCCATCCTAATTCTCTAGTCCCTATATTTCTGAAAATGTCTGGAAATGCATACACACACACATGTATGGGAGAGGGGGTAGAGGAACACTTTCTGCTGCTTTTGGATTGATAACCACCAAAGGGCAACAATCAGGTAGAGAGCAAGATGACTAGAATACTATTAGTAAAAATGTACTGGAAAAACTAAGAATAGAGGATATGCTTCTTCTAATTCCATAATCTGCCTTTCTTCTCCTTCTTTCTCCAGGTACATTTTCCTCTGATCATAATTCAGGAAAGGAGGAAGATCTTGCCCCTTCCCTGGTATATATCAAAAATAACTTCCACCCCTGCATAGTTGCTTTCTTGTACCAACAATCTCTGCTAGCTGCTGCTCAATGCTATTTACCGTGAGTAATGGAGGCCTCCAACTCTCTAGTCCTGGCACTTCCATGCCCTTAGACTCCCCACTCAAGAGTGATATAAATAGCTAGAAAAGATGATAGACAGATAAGAATCAGACCTCCAATCTGTGCCGTTGATGTTCATTAAGCCCCAGAGATTATAAATACATATATACAGCTATCTATCTACACACACACATATAGGTATGTGTGTATATATGTATGTGTGTGTGTATTTATATAGGTATGTACACCCACATTTCCATATACATAGATTCATGGGTCACTTGGAAATGTGCAGACATATAATATAGTATCTATGCTAAAAGGTAACAAAAGGGGGTTTTATTGCATCATAAGGAAACAAGGTTTTTAGAAGTCCTAGTTTGAGAGACAGAGACAGAGATTAAATATTTTCAGTGAAATTGTGAGGATAAAAAAGAAGAAGAGTCCCCAGGGTGGAATGAATAAAAGGAGAAATTTAGGTTTGTTTGGTCTGGTTTTTTGGCATTGAACAATAGAGATATGATGATAATTTTTAAAGGAAGAGGATATTATTAAACCTTTTAAAAAATCATTCTCCCCCATGCTCATCCCCTGCACATATCACACTCTCTTCCTCATAGAAGCCTCAAAGTGATGGTGGAAAATTTCTCGAAAAAATTTAAGGACAGAACAGAACAAACAATTGATTCCATCCAGATCATTCACTACTAGAATTTAACTACAGATTCTCTCAAGCCCCTTAACAAGGGGTCCTTGAGCGTAACCTCAAAAAACATCAGGGTTATCCCCAAGTACACCATCTCTGGCTTGGATTGGGGCACACAGAACGGTGGTGGTGAGTAGAGTGGTTCATCTGGCAGCAGACTAGTGGTCATTTAGAGAAGGGGAAGAAATGGGGGGAAAACTCAGAACTCCAGCTTTTCTCACAGTCATTTTATGCCTCTTATTAAGATTCCAACTGGGTCTCTCTTTCAAAATCTATTTTCTCTATAAAAGTATTGAATGTCCTTTTCCAAGGCAAGAGACTCTTAAAAACAACAACAGTGGTATTATTCATGTTTCCTCACAAAATACATAACCAATGAAGGGAACTTTCCTGTTAATGAGGAAAGAAAGACAAAAATATACTTTGCACTGTGCGTACATAGGGATGAGAGTGTCTGGGTCTCTCCAGATTCCAGTAAGCCTACCACACTGGTTTTGTGAGACACCCAGTGGACAATTCATAAACTGTCCATGAGCAAATTACTTCATTTTTTGTACAATGGAATGGAATCTCTGGAAAAGGTTGTCTGAAGAGGAACAAGGTGTCAGTGAGCTTTCTTTATCTACCCTGCCTTCAAATTCCCAGTAGGCTAAGTGAATCTCCTCTCAGCTTCCTTAGGTTCCTGAAGAAATAAGCTCTGTTTCTACTTTTGACCACTTTCTTGGAAGAAACTTGGGACTGCCTTCCTTGGGAAGATGAGACCTATTAAACTCAGCAGAGATTACCCCAGAAATGAAATGTGATATCTGGATCCTTCTCCCTGAATTAATATTCAGCCCATTACATTCCTTGTGTCTGAGTGGTAGTACTGAAGGCAACTCCTGCACTTTTAGCATTAAATATAAATATTTTCCATTAGATTTTTTTAAAAATAGGTTATTCTGTCTCCCAAGTCTCCCTCATTTCAAAGCCTCATCAACTCAAGTAATGAAATTAACATTGACATTACAAATCACTTCACCTTATTGCTCAAAATACTGACAAAATGTAGCTTTCAAATACAACTCTTGAGGGGGAAGAGAAGTGGTGACCACAAAGTGACTCAAAACATAAAGTAAGAAAATATCTTTTCTCATATCACCACAATACATTTTCTTTTCTATATGTCTGAACACAAAAAGGATTTAGCAACATAGAAAGCATCGTGGTAATTTAGGGGGAAATGGAGAAGGGGATGGGAGGCACTGGGTATCGGAGGGTACTATATGGAAAAATCTCTTTTCTGCAGGAAAGCAATTTGACCTTAAGAAAAAATTTAAGACTTATCTAATCACCAAGAAAGAGTGTCAGAAAACAGAATTCAGGAAAGTCAGCAGAACAAACAAGAGATATGTGAAATTCTTGAAATCATTCAAGAGACTTTGTATAGAAACTTGGTAACTATCTTACATTCTATTTTGTTCTCAACTTGAAATGTCTGTATATGTTTATAATACATAACTGAAGGAAATTCTCATGATTTTAGACTCAGTCAATTTCAGATTTGACCCTGACTGGTTGTTGTGGTGGTGGTGGGTGGTCTTTTGTTCTTGAAGAGGACCATGACGTTAGGGAGGTGATGCCATATGAAGATGAAAAACCTCTCTACTCTATTTGTACTATTATAAAAGAACTTAACTAGCTTCTCTCCTCCATTCTTTTCATTATATAACTTGGAAGAGGACAATAGACCTGTAATATGGTTTTCATTCTATATTTGTGTTGTTTTGGATTGGGTTTTTTTTTCTGTAGGACCCATCAATGACAAATGGCACATGGTTATTGATGAGTGAGATGAGGGATTATTAATAATTCTCCAAAGATTATCCAGGGTTGTTGGAAATGGGGGACATTATGTTTTCTGGGGAGAGGGGGGAAGGTAAAATGAGACTCAGAGATCGATACCCAGTGAAGAGTTTTGGGGAGATGATGGTGTTTGGAAGTCAAAGTGAATTCAAAGGCTGGTGTGAATTGAGTTGTAAACAGTCTCATACTTCAAAATATTCAATTAAGCCCTCTTTTCTAGGGTACCATAAAATATGTATGCATCATAAAATGTATAATACCCTTATGGTCTAGGGTATCATAAAATCAAAGTTATCATTTGTAGCTAATTGAATTAAAATTTAATTTTATAAATTTTTCTTCTTAGGAACGAATGAGAAAATAGAAAATAGAAGGTCCTCAAGTCCAAGACCAATGGTGGAGCTAAGGTTCATACTTTTATAAGCTCCCTAGGGCATCATAAATTCTCATTTTCAATATTTAACCAAACTTTAGACATTTTCTCCTTAGAGAAATTGTTCTCATAAAGTTTCTCAAGCCCAGAGACCAAAATGCTAGTTAATATTAGAGCTCAGATTTAAACCAAAGTTGTCTTCTGATTTTTATTAAAATAGTATAGTATTTAAAATAGTATAGTATTTTTCTATTACATCATGCTGTCTCTGGGGAGTAAGAAGAGATGGGATTTGGGGAGACATTTTCCATTTGGGGGAGACTGGAGGATCCTCTCAGCCAGAAGAAATAACTTTGATCATTGGTTTTTTTTTCTCTCTTTCTTTAGGAAGTGGTATTGGTTGCTATCATCTGCAGTGACGAGATTTAGAGGGCAAAAGGCTAGGCATTTCCTGGGAGATAATATCAGTCTCTATATTGATATTTTCCAGTTTATCCTCTGCATCCAGAAAATTACCTACAGGATGAGTTGCTTCTATTCCCTCTGATTTATACTGTTGTCAGAAAAAAGTCATGGGTTGTATATTAAAAGTAATATGACATGAAAGGACATCTGCAGGATCTCATTTTCTGGCTTCTTCATTTCATAAAGGATTCAAACATACCTTTAGGGAGGACTGGTAACTGGTTAAATTTTACTGTCACACAAAATTTATATGTTTAATTCCTCCTACACACTGAACAAAGTGTTTAGTGGGATGCTTTCGTGAGGCATTTAGGGAAAAGGACATATTGATATTGATGTGAGATCACATCTGACTCCCAAAGATTCTGTGTTGCATTAAAAATATTATTACTGAAGTGGTACATACACATTGAGATGACAAGATGGCTGTTCTTGAAGTGAAGAAAACCTGAAAAGTCTTGAACCAAGCCTGATTGTTTGAATCCTTCAGGTAAACTTAACAGTATACCCTAGGCAACTTTCTAAGGTTATGGTGTTGGTGCTGATTCCAAACTGTCTGGATATTAGCAGAGGGAGTTTACTAATATGAGCTTTCTACAACAGACAAATCATAAGAAGGATGGGGGAAGTGGAGAGAAAGGGGGAGGGGAAAGTGAGGAGGAGAGGGGAAAGTGGGGAGGGGAGGGAAATTTAATAAATGCATCTTTTTGTTGCTGAGAAAGATTCTTAGAATTTTAAGACCAATCCTCTTATGAAGGATAGATGGCAAGACAGTGGATAAAAGTCACATAGAGGGATATGGCATGAATGAGTTTACAATTTGCATAATTGGGGGAGGGAAATGCCCATATCCTGAAATGTCAAAGTCAATAAAATCTCAAAATCCTATGGGGGGAGCGGCTAGGTGGCGCAGTGAATAGAGCACCGGCCCTGGAGTTAGGAGTACCCGAGTTCAAATCCAGCCTCAGACGCTTAACACAAAAAACTAGCCATGTGACCTTGGGCAAGTCACTTAACCCCAACTGCCCTCCAAAAAGCAAAAAAAAAAAAAATCCTATGGGGAAAAAGGTCTCACTACAACCTTTTTTTTAATTTTTTTCTCTTTTTATTTTAGAATGAAATTCATTACTTGTTTTCATTTGATGAGTCCTGTAGGGAAAAATAAGTATCACCCATTTGGCATCAGCCTCTGGTTCATATTCATATCCCACATTCAGTAAAAACTTCTCTTGAAATTAACTACATCATATGTTTTTAGATGAAAATAATTAACATGAAAGATCAATTGAGATCATTAAATAATTTTTATGTCAGTTATGTGAAAAATTAAAAGTGTAGCCTTTACTTCTCTATGGGGATACTATTTTACTAGTTAACTAGAAAGCAGACTGTCAAGCGTTCACCTGGTCTTGTTGCTTCACATCATTTCATGCACTTTTTACATCATCTCCAATTTTTTTATTGTGGTCTCTTGGTAAAAAATGTTCCAGCACACACTCCTGATATAGTACATTTATAAAATTCAATTAAGAATATCTCATTTCTCACCAGGCTTCATTACTTTGGAACTTATCTGACTTCTGCTCCCTGCACTGGGTACCTTGTACAAAGTTGTCTTCCCCCATTAGACTGTAAACTCCTTCAGGGCAGGGACTGTCTAATTTCATATTCATATCCCCATTGCTTAGCACTGTGCCTGGCGCATAATAGGTCCTTAATGAATGTTTATTGTCTGATGACTGAAATAGAATCAATCTGTCACCTCCGGAAAGAAACTCCAAAATGAAAACTCCCAGGAATATCACAGCCAACAATTAGAGCTTCCAGGTTAAAGACAAAATACTACAAGCAGCCAGAAAGAAAGAAGTACTAAGTAAGGATCACATATGATTTAGCAGCCACCACTATAAAGGAGCAGATAATCTGGAATATGACATGCCTTAAGGCAAAGGATATGGGCTTACAACCTAGAATGACTAGCTCAGAAAAACTTAATATAATACTACAGGGTGAAAATGGATCTTTAACAAAATAGAGGACTTCCAAGCATTCCTAATGAAAATATTATAGCTGCAGAGAAATTTTGAAGTTCAAAGACAGAAGCATAAATAAACAGTGACAAAGGACAAAGGACAATAATAAACCACTTACATTGAGAAATGGAGAGAGATACATGTGCCCCTCTGAATTAGGATTCATAAGAGGGTATCCAATTAGACAAGGTCTGTGAGTGGTTCTCTTGTGTCTTGATGATCTTAAGAAAAGAATAGAAAGATAATAGGAACAAGAATACACTGGGTGTGGAGGGGGGAAGGTTAGTAGAAATTATCTCATCATTGAAATGCCCAAATAGATATTAAGGCAAATTAGAAGTGGGGGGAAGTAGGAAACTGACATGAGCTTCACTCTCATCTGAACCAGTCAAAAGAAGAATAAATACACACACACACACACACACACACACACACTACCATTGCCACTACCACCACCAACAACAACAACAACAGGGATCACTGAACAAAGAGATTAAATGATATGCTCAGAGTCACACAGTTAGCAAGTGTCTGCGCTAAAATTTGAACTCAGGTCTTTTATACTCCAGGTTCAGCACTCAGACTGTTACCACCTAGCCACTTAAATCTGGCTTCAAGCAACGGCTAGATTTGTTAAATAAGGGGAAATTTTTTTGCGGGGGAGGAGGTTATGGGTTGAATTAGATGATCCTTTTCAACTCTGAGATTCTGTGACTGAATTTAATCTGACTCAGTTGAATGGCAATTTTTAAAGGATCTATGCTGAAAAATACAAAGTGCTAGGTGCTGGTTATTTAAGGATGAAAATGGCACGATCTTAGCCCTCAAATGGCTTAAAATATAATGAACAAAGCAAATAAATAGAGGCAATTTGGACAACAAACAAGGAAGAAATATGGACTGAACAATGATAAACTATTGACATTCAAACATGGGGAGATGATACATGTAGGGAGATTGGCTAGGCAACAATACATTGATTTCTCTCTAGAGGGCCGGATGTTGAGGTAAGACTTCTGAATGAAATCTAGCCTTTTAAAGCAGTGCCTCAAGGCTTTTGAAATAGCTGATCTTGCCTTAAATGGACTCAGCTTCCCAAGAGAGTTAGTTATTACTGAGAGCTATATCTTCACCTTATTTTTAATACTCTGAGTCAGATTGTAAGACAATGCTATATTCTCAGGACAGGGAAGAAGTTCTGATAGGGGCTAGCAGATACTGTCTTTTCCAAGTCCTCAGGTCATAGGGGAGTATCACTCTATACAGATCACTGGACAGTGAGGACCTACCTCCCAAGATACTGAAAGAATTTATAACTATGATCCTAGGAATCACAATTGAAAATCTTTGAAAAATCATAGAGAATGAGAAGCATCAAGGGCAACACAAAGATACACTATTGACAATAGAAATTTCATGGAGAGAAGATGTTCCTAGAGCATAAGAGAAATAATAGAAGCATTTTCTGTTACAAGGGATTTTGGAAAAAAAATATCCAACCTCTATATCTGTCATACAAGAAAACTATGGTCCCAGAAAGGTTAAATTTCTAGCCCATAGTGACCAAGCTACTTCCTAGAAGGACTGAGATGAGACAAGAACCAAGATACCTGAAGGATTTGTAGGATTCCCAAGTGTAGAATTCTTGCATTCATATTATATTGTCTCTGGTACTACACCCCACCTCCTGAATTGATACCCACCATAAGAGATCCCATAGTTTGTAAAAATATCCATGAAACCACTTATAATTAAACCAATACATAATTGGTTTGACTTTATGCATTTCACTTCCCACATATAGCTTTGCTGCTCTGTGGTACATTCTGGTCTGTTGCTCAGGACAGCAACAGTGACATTGATAATGGGTATGGTGATGCTACAGGGAAGGGAGAGGTCATGTGTCACAAAGAGAAAGGTATAAATAAACTAGATTACTTCTTTAAAAGAAAATAGGTAGGAATAACCTGCCTCTACGATGCTCTATTTTGAGGAAGAAGGAAATATCTCTGAGTCTTAGAATTCCCAGCTCAAGCTCAAAGTCTGATCCCATTGAACTCTCTTTTCCAACACCATCCACATCTATCCAGTACCACTGGGGAGCAGGAGTGGAAGGGAAAGCTGGACTTCATGTTTTCCTATACTCCCCAACTTCATCATCAGGAGAGATAAATATCCTGACATAATCATGAAGTACATTTTTCTTTTTGTTCTCTTCACTGGTGAGTGTCCATGAGTTCCTGTCTTTTTGTTTTTGTTCAAGTTGTTTCAGTAGTATCCAACTCTTTATGACCCCATTTTGGGATTTTCTTGGCAAAGATACTAGAGTGTATTCATTTCCTCCTCTGGCTCATTTTACAGCTAAGGAAACTGAGGGAAACAGGGTTAAGTGACTTGCCCAGGGTCACACATCTAAGCAAGTGTCTGAGGCCAGACAGATCAGTCTCCCTGATTCCAAGTTCAGTACTCACCCCACTGTACCACCTAGCTTCCTTTACGTAATAGGAAAAGTCTGGGTTGTTCTTGATTGCGAGGGATGAGATGTGGGAGGTATAAAGAGAGTATGGAGAAAGTTGTGGGAAGCAGGTGTATGCCTCTTACTCTTTTACTCTCTCCCCCACCTTAGAGAAATGTCAGGCACATCTTCATGTTCCCAAGTCAAGGGTCAGCAAGCATTATAAGAGTTTAGGATCATGGATTTAGAATTTGAAGAGACCTTAGAGGCTTTTGAGTACAATTTTCTTTTCCTATCCTGCTCAGGTTATTAGAAAGCATGGACCTCATTATTCTTTGGGAAAATCCTATTTTACTAACAATAGAATGAAACTGAGAACATTTGTCCCATCCCCAAGCCTGCAAGCTGAGAAGACTGTTGAATTCTCTCCCTCCCGACATCCTAGGTCCTTGCATTTCTGGTAGTGATTGGGAACAAAGTAAAGGGAATCACCTCCTTCTGCTATTTCTCTTCATCTCCCTTGCTGCTTCTGTTTGATAGACAGACAGTAGAGTATGGAAGCAATGAAGTAGCAAGACCAAGACTAATATCAACTGAGGCAAATGAGTGAACAGAAGAATGCTTTGTTTTTCTGATCCTATAACCTGGCTTCCTTCTCCATCTTTTCCCCCAAGGTGAATTTTCCTTTGGTTATACAGATGAGCAGAGTGATGATCCTGCACCCTACCTAGTATATATCAAAAACCATTTCAGCCCCTGTGTAGGTGTTCTGATCCATCAACAGTGGGTCCTGGCAGCTGCTCACTGCTACTTACCGTAAGTGACAAAGGCTTCCATGCCCAAAATATAGCTCCTTCTCAGCTTGTACTTTTTGGAGTTCTGTACCTGGAAAACATTTTTTAAGGTTATCACATTCCATTTCCCCCAGGAAGGGGATAGTACCAGGATCAAATAGAAGGATTAAGTGTCTTATTAAACCACTCCAAATCAGTAGACATCATAGAAAAGGAGAGAGGATGATGGGGAATGCTCTGAATTGATGAACAAAAAAAGAGGTTTAATAAACATAGAGAAGGTTAAAATGAGAGGTAATAAGGATTGAGGAGGTCATGGAACTTGTAAGGTCAAGGTAAGAGAACATGTAGTCTCTGTGCTAAGAGACAGTGTTGTAGAAGAAATAAAGAGGATTTTTTTTAAATAAAAGGACCTTCTGGAACTTTAACAGAAATGTGAGTTTGGAAAAGGAAGACAATCTAAGAAGGACCAAGTCAGAGGAGAATTAGCTAAAGTTTTAAGAAAGCCTCAAACGAAATATCGTTTTAAGTGGATTCATAAATTTATTCTCTTTTTACTCTCAATCTCTCCATCACTATTGCAGAAGCCTCAAAGTGAAGTTGGGAAATTTCAAGAAAAGAGTTAGAGATGGGACAGAGCAGACCATTAATTCTGTTCAAATCATTCGTTACTGGAATTTGAGCACAGATTCTTCTGAGCATAACCTCATGCTAATCAAGCTATCCAAACCTGCAGTTCTCAATGAAAAGGTCCAGCCTATGGCCCTGCCCACTAAAAGTGTCCCAGCAGGCACAAAGTGTGTTATTTCTGGCCTAGACTGGAGTATAAGAAATACTGGTGAGTATTCATATGACTGCAAATACATCATCACAAAGGAGCTTGGGGAAATGAATGGATGGGTGGATGAATGAAAAAACAAATTTTTATGATCTTACTAAACTCTGGGCTTAAGAACAGAAAAGTGACAGTGATACTGAAGTCAAAAAGTTCACATCCTAACAGGGAGACCACAGATAGAAGAGTTTTCAGCTTCTAGTTAAATGGAAAGGCCCCAGTGAGAAGGAGAGCCTTACTGTGTAGAAGCAAAGCACATTGTAATACTGTTTTTTAGTTTCATTTCCATTGATAAAAACCCTCTCTAATGATCTATTTGAAGAATTTGGTGGTGAGAACTTTCTTTTCTGGGTCTTTAGTAACTCCAGCTACTTAAGAGGCAGGGGTTCTAGAAGAAAGTTACCAGGTAGTATCTTCTGAATTGCCTGTTGATGCTCTGGATGATGGCTTCTGAGGTCAGCCTAGAAGCCAGGCCAGAGGTCTGGAAAGCACTGCTATTCCTTGGGCTCTGGGATTCAGAGACATGAGCTGGCAGTCTCCATCAGGGTCTGAAGGGAGATGGAGACAGTGATCTGAGTCACATGGGACACACGTCACCTTGTTTCTCTCCTCAGGATGGCCTACTGCTGTTACTTAGCTTCGCTGAATTTAAACTTATCTTTTTAAGTAGTATATCCTGGACTTCCTACCACTCTATTTCTCCTTATGGTCGTGTTTTCAATTTTTTTTCTCATTAGAGTATTACCTTAGGTTCTCTCCACTTTTGCTCATTCATCCCATGCTATCTTCCCTATTTAATCTAAAACTTCTCTCTCAAAAATCTATAAAGGCTTCCTTCAAAGCCCCATTGTTTTCTGACAATGTCGCCCCTTGACCCATTACCCCTGAGTACTAGCATTAGTTCATCATTCCTATTTTGTCTTCATTTGCCTATGGTATCCTGCAAGACACACATATTGATATTTAGGGAAATCACTATGAGCGGGGAGGGGATACAAGATGGAAAGAGAGCAGTCCTTGGGATGGTGAAGGGACATTTCCCACAGAGAAAAGGAGGAGGGAAACCAAATTAAAAACACATGGAAGCTCAAAATAAAGGACAGGTTGGTTGGTGTTAGGGTTTCTCCCCAGAAACAAAATCCAAGGGAAAAAAATTACAGAAGCTGAGAAGAGAGGGTCACCAAATTTCCACTGCCTCCTTTCACCACCTGAATATCCCACAGACACTACAAGTTCATGTATCAGCAAGCACCCTAGCATATCCAGGGCAGCTGCTAGCACAGGTTCTTAGATCTGCTTTTCTAAAGGAAAGCAACTCAAAATGGGTTAACAATCTTTCTTTAATCAAAAAACATATCATTTACCTAGTTCAGGGGGAAAAGTCAGCACCCTGAACTCCAGAGAA
>CM053597.1:81898527-81930900 GCA_028646575.1 Pseudocheirus occidentalis
GGAAGCATCAGCATCTGGATTGTTCAAAGCCGGGGGGCTCAACGGCTTCTCAGAGTCTCATCTGGCCAAATCACACAACTCTTCTCAAAGTGAGCCCCAAAGCAAGGCCTCACATCAGGGTGTATTCTGGGTCAGAGAATGTCACAGCCCTCTTGACCCACTGTCCAATTACAAAGTAACAAGGTGTGGCCATTCCCAAAAAACAAGCCTCCTGCCACAGGCTCCATGTGACCACATTCAGCCTATTACGGGGCAGAGTATACTTTCAAATCAGGGAACATTCTGGGAGCCCACTTAAGCAAAAAGGCTAGGGGCAGGAAAGAGCTTCAGATTCCCATTACAGTTCAACATGTCCAAAATTCAATGTCATCAACTTTCTTTCCAAACCATTTCCTCCTCCTAATGCCTCTATTCTGTGCATGGCAATATTTATTCTAACCACTCATGCTCCAAACCTTGAAGTTAGCTTTGATTCCTCCTTGCTCGTATCCCCCTGTCAATCAGTGTTAAGTCTTATTGATTCTTTTTTCAATGATCTCCCAAAACTTGCCTCTTCACCATTTTCAGGAAACTAGTCCCAGTTTTAGTCCCTCAATTAATTTGTTTCTTAGCTGGACTTTAGCCATTATTTCTGAATAAGTTTTTGATTGGCCTCTCTCTCTCTCTCTCTCTCTCTCTCTCTCTCTCTCTCTCTCTCTCTCTCTTCTCCCTCTCTTTTCTCTCTCTCTCTCTCTCTCTCTCTCTCTCTTTCTCTGTCCCTCCATCTCTCCTTTCACCCCCCCTCCCCAAATCCTGCCTATACCACTGCAAGATGAATGTGTGATCTCATCATTCCAGTTCAAAAACTGTCATTAGATTTCAAACAATCAACTAATAAACATTTCTTAAATGCCTGCTATATGCCAGGCACCGTGCTAAGCACTGAGGATACAAAAAGAGGCAAAAGACAGTTGCTGCCTTCTAGGAGCTGATAATCTAATAGAGGAGACAACAAAGAAATATGTACAAACAAGCTAGGATAGGATAAATAGGAAAGGATAGGAAATACATCACATCTTAGAGGATGTGGTAGGTGATGACCACTAAGCAAAATAAACAAACTTAAAGGAAATATATTGGAAATGAGGGTCTGCTATGATCATTTACATACAAGACCCTTTCTTCTCATTTCTATTTGAATATAGTTTCTTGTACATATTAAGAAATCAACCCCAAAATGCTTTGCCCATCTGCCATGTTACAGAACCATGCTAGGCACTGTAATACAAATACAATGAATGAAACAATCCCCAACTACAAATAGCTTACGTTCTAATGGGGGGAGGAGTATATACAAGAATATAGAAAATAAATATGAAGATAATAAATGCAATTAAATCCAAATGATGTAAGGGAGGCTAGTTTGAGAGGAAGAAAGGCACTCAAAAATCAGTTGAAAAGAATTCATGTTAAGATAGCTACTAACAACAGGAAATCTTCTCTGCCTCTTTCTCTCAGGCAAGCACCCCGACCTTCGGCAAACTTTCACAGCCCCTCTGCTATCAGACAAAGAGTGCCAGCAAACAAAACAAGGAAAAGTCAGCAAGAACAGGATATGTGTGAAATTCTTAAAGTCGTTCGAGAGAATTTTTGTGGTAATTCTTCTATTCTCTTCTCAATTTATGAGGACCTCCTTCTATCCTCATAAAGATCTAAGCTAGGCTCTTTCCACTGTGCCATATTTCCTCTATCAAAGAGTAGAGATGGTGTAGTATTTTGGAAAGATTCCTGGTCCTGTAGTCTGGGGACCTAGGTTCATATCTATCCTGTGACATTTACTACTTGTATGGCCTTAGACAGGACTCCCAACCTTGCTAGGGCCTTTTCTTCTTCACCTAATATGCAATGAAGGGGTTTGACTCAATGGCCTCTGAGGTTCCTTACAGCTCTACATCTATGACCCTTTGAGTACACAATAAGTAAATCACTCTTGTGCTTCTCTCTCTGTCGCCCTAGAATTTTGTGTGAGATTAGGCAGAAATCTCAGCTGGTGAAGACCATTAAGATGAAGTTACCTTCTGTCTATTCTGTGATGAAACAAGTCATGGTTTTCCACTGATAACCATCACCCAAGAGAATAAGTGTCCCAGCCACATCTCTCTCTCCTTTACTTTTGTAATACTGATTTTGGTTACCCAAAACATATGTCCTGTTTATAACATTGTCCTGGTGAAACTACATGTCCAATTATCCATTAAACATGTACTGTTGTTTCATTTAACACTGAAGTTTCATGAAGCTAATTAGTGACATTGAGGTAGCATATGACTATATAATCAGACTGTTATAATCCTCCCATCTTTGGGTTGAGGACTGATATTCACTGGTGGGTTATAGGACAAGTATCAGGGTAAATTAGACTTATAGAATTACATGTGAAAGTCACTAATGAAGAGGCCAGGAACTAGTTAAGTAGAAATCTCATGGACTCAAGATAGGTGTTAAGAAACTAGCCAGGAAACAGTTAAATGATGCTTTGTGAAATTAGAAATCAGTGAGCGCAGTGTGCCCAAAACTGAAACAGAGATCAGCAGACTCAGTGAACTCAGTAAACTTGGAGCAAAATCAATCACTAGAGATCAGTAGGAGTGGCTATGTGACTAAGCCTGCATCCCCATGTTCACTCTACTGGCTTCTGTACCTAACTCTTCATTAATCAATACTGAGGTCATCACATTCTCCTGGTCCCTATTTCATGCTTCCTTGATAATAAAGAATAGATCTCTGTACCTGGATGTCATCTACTTATAGTAACAAATTAATTATAGAAAATAAATCGCTTGTACCTGGATACCAATTAGTTTTGGTTACAGATTGTGTCCAGATACCAACTTAGTTTTAGTTACTGATTATGTTGTTAGAAACCCAATTAAGGCAAAATGGTATAAAGGTTCTGTACTTCTGCATTACTTCACTGTTCTCAATCTCTCCCCATTTGGCTTATGAGACAGCCCAGGTGATAAATCAATTACTATTAAAGGCCCCTTAAAACTTTTATTCGGACTCTGTGGTCACTTTGTTAAAACTTGCCATTTCACTAGGATTGACTAAAAAGCTGGTCTTAGTGTGATCCTAATACCATCAGCCTCTGTAGCAGTGGTTCTCAACCTGTGGGTTGTGACCCCTTTGGGGGTCAAACGACCCTTTCACAGGGGTCACCTAAGATCATTGGAAAACACATATTTCCAATGGTTTTAGGAACCAAGACGCCACTCCTCTATCTGTCTTCAGGCGGGTCCGCCTACATGCAGATATGCCCACATACAAATATTAAAGGGTTGGGGTATTAGGAAAGTTGAGAACCACTGGGACAGTGACCCATAGGGAAACCAGTGATCCAGTGAACCATAGGGACAGTGAGTCCTGATCCACGGCCCCTGTTGCTTAGGGTTTCAAAAAGTCATACAAGTTTCTGATCTTTAAAAGACATCAGAGATTTCTTTGCTACTTGAGGAATATAACCCCTTTACCTGACACTTGGTTTAACTGGTCCTGAGAGAATAAACACTTTGGTAATGAATGGCAGAGCTGGGAGTCCAACTCATCTCCTCATTCTTATTTTAATACTCTTATCTACTATACTACATTGCCTTCATGATAGGATTGATGGAAGGTGGGGAAGCAACATGCCTAATCTTGGCAACTGGGCATCTCTAAATCAAAAGAGAAGCTCTAATCCCTTTTTTCTTTTTTCTCTCTTCTAAGGAAGCTATACTGGCTGCTGTCATCTGCAAAGATAAGATTCAAGGGATAGAGGTTGGGAATTTCCTGGGAGGTAACATTGGTGTTTATACTAACATCTTCCACTATATCCCTTGGATCCAGAAAATTATATCTACAAGATGAATTGCCTTTGTTTCCCTCTGAATTATGCCCTTGCAAGGGAAAAATTAATGTGATATTTCATTTTATTAAAAGGAATATGACATTCAAGTGCCTGGAAAGACTCCTTCTATTGCACTTTTAAACATATGCATCTTAATATACTGTCTAACTTTGTGATAACATTTTTCCCCCAAGAGAATGAAAAATGTAGAGTTGTCCTAGAGAACTATGGGGAAGAAATGTGAAAGGGCTAGAGAAAAAGTTCAGAGAGATAATAGATGACTTCAGTACTATGTTCAAGTAAAATCAAAGGACTGTATGAAGAGGAAAAATAGATTTCCTTTGCTCTCTGTGAAGGACTGAAATTAAAATCAAGATGATTTAAGTTAAAATAGAAGAGAGGGGGGTGGAAATTAAATAGAATTTCTTGATCAAAGTTTATTCTTCATTTTCTCCTTTTTAGGTTAGATACAGTTAGAGTTACCCTTCTTGGTTTCTACTTTTTGCTACTGCAAAAACAAAACAAGACAAAAAGTTACTATAATATTTTGGTAGATACAAGACCTTTTCTCTTTGAGGTATTGGCCTGTAAAGACTTTAGTGGCCTCCCTACCACTTTAACAGCCAAAAGCCCTTTCATCCTCCAGTAAGGCATTTGAATATCAACCAGGCCACAATTCAACAGTCCCACTCCCAAAATGCAACATGAATAAGATCCAGGCTCTTCAATCTTCTCCTCCACTACCCAGATTCAGATAACAACTCGACAAAAACTCACCAAACTATACTGATTCTTTCCACTGGGGCTGGGGGACCCTGACATGCTTCTGTTGTCTCTGACTCCCTTCTTTTCTGTGTTTCTCCTCAATTGCAGCTCACTTGATTTGCTTTCTCTCTGCCAACTCTTCCTTATTGTGTGGCCCATCCTTCCTTGTACCATGCCTTGGGATTCCAAATCTTACACTACAGGCATGAAGACAAAGCCCTAGTAATAGTATAGCTGAGTCAAAGAGTATACACAGTTCAGCAGCTTTTTAGGCTTAGCTCCAAATTACTTTACAGAATGAGTAAACTAATTCAGAGTACACCAATGTCATTTTACTATGCCTGTTTTCCCACAACCTCTCCAACATTTGTTATTGTCCTCTTTTGTCATCTTTGCCAATCTAATGGCTATAAAGTGGAACCTCAGAGTTGCTTTAATTTTCACTTCTCTAATTATTAGTAATTTGAAACATTTTTTCATATGTTTGATAGCTTAGAATTCTTCCTTTGAAAACTGCCTGTTCAGATCTTTTGAAAATTTGTCTATTTGGAAATGGATCTTATAAATTTGGTCTTATATCTTTTATATGAAATTTTATCAGAGAATTTTGGCTAGCTCTAATTTTTAATCAATTTCTGCTTCTTTAATCAAAACTACACTAACAAATCCAACTCACAGGCTTACAACAAAACATAATTCTACATTTTGAAACTCCCTCCCTAACTAATCCTTTCCGGTGGTGCCATGGAGATCCAAACTCGAAATTGCAGACATTTGTTAAGACCACAGTAGTGCCGTGACGGTGTTCCGTGCTGCAGCAGAACTCTGCCAGTAAATGAATGAAAAGAAGGAATGGGTCAGGCATATGTCTGAACTTGTAAACAGAGCTTAACTCTACACTGTTACCCCTCTGGATCTGCCCAGTAGCTCAGAGATCCAGACTCCTAATGGCAGAATCTTGCCCACTATGTAATATGTGGCTAATGGGCCAGAGAACTGAGGAATAGAGAAAACAAAGCAGGATATCATATGGGGGGGAAGAAAAAGAGAGGGGGAGCCCGCTCTGCTAAGCCAAAGGGAAGTTCCCAACATCCATTCAGAAAACCAGTTTTGTCTCCTCAAAAGTAACTAGAAGCAGAAACTTGGGCTGATAAACCATGAGTTTTCCAGCATGAGACAAAGTTGAGATGTTTTGAGATTCAGTCCCCAGAGAAATGACCCAACAAAGTGGAAGAAGGGGGAAAAAAGTGAGCAATAGGTAAAAATAAAGGGGAAAAACTGAAATCACCACAGATCTCAGGAAAAATAAAATTCAAAGATCATAAGCATAAGCAAAATACAGTGAAAGTATTAGCAACATAAGAAAGTATGACTGTCAGATCTGGCAAACAAATTGAGGCATCTATGAATAAATATTACAAAACAAAGGAAAATGATTTAACATCTGATGAGGAAAGGGCTCTGTGGATTTTGAAGAGAATATGGAACCACAACACACTTCCTAAGTTGTTTAAAATAGAAATGAGAATTGTGAAACAGAATCTATGGCCTGCCTAGAAGAAATAATTGGTAGAATAGGAAAATTTGAATCTGTGATTCAAATTTATAAGAAAGAAAATGCATAAAGAAATAAATATAAATAAATTAAATAAATTTTATATATTATATAATAAGTAAAATAATGTTTATAAAGAAATAAATATAAAATAAAAAATAAAATAAATATTAAAATATAAAAATAAAATAAACATAAAATAACAATTTATAAGAATTAAAAGAGAGAACAACTGATTGGGAATGCAAATATACAGAAGTGGAGGCTACAATCTGGAATAAGAGAAGCAAAAAACTATTATAAGAAACATATAATGTCTCTTGACAAGAGCAAAAGACATTCTTGAGTAAAACATGGTCTATGAGAATAAAGTTTCCAGAAGAAATGCAAATGATCAATAAACATACAAAAAAAGTGTTCCAAATCACTAATAATGAAAAAAAAAACAAAAATTAAAACAACTTTATATTTTACTGCATGCCCAGGCAATTGGCAAAAATGGTAAAATGTGAAGAGAACAAATGTTGAAATATAGGGAAATGGAAACATTAATACAGTCAATGGAGGTATGAATTTATTCAACTTTGTGGGAAACAATTTCAAACCATGTTAAGAAAGTGATTAAAGTGTTCATACCTTTTGGCATGAAGATATTATCACTATCAGGCATTTACCCCTAAGGAGGTTAAAGACAAAAGGAAAGTTTCCTTAGAGACCAAAATACGTATAGTAGCAGAGTTAGTGGTAGAATGAAATTGGAAACAGTGGACACTGATTGATTAAGAACAAATTGTGGTATGCTAATGTAATAAAATGGCATTGTGTAGTCAGAAACAACAAAGGTGAAGAATTCAGAGCAACTTGGGAAGACTTGTTTGAATTGATTCAGAACAACTCAAGCTTGAACTAAGTGAACAATCTACAATGAAAATACTGTCATGAGAGAAAAGAAAAGATATCAGAACTATCAATCCAATGACTAATTCTGAATTTGGAGAACTGTTAAAATGTTCCTCCTCAGAGGAATAAAGTATAAATGCTGTCAGGTAAGATCAACATGTTGGTTTGTTTTGCTTAAATGCACTTCTTTGTTTCAAGGGAGACTTCAAATGGTGTGATATTGGCCAATAACAGCAATGGTTTATAAAAGCATTAATAAATGTTTTTAAGAAAATGCTAGCAGAAAGACTATAGAGAAGCATGTTGTTTTAAAGTATTCATTTTGACCAGAGTGGATTTATTCAGGAATTCAAAACCAAAAATAATGATTATAATAAATCATACCAAAATAACATGTAACCCATGGTTTAGGGTCAACCAGAAGCCTTGCCACTTACACGGACCAAGTCTAATCCATGACACACACAAAAAATTTAAGAATTCCTGACCTAGAGATTCCCATCTCAGTCTTGGTGTGCTATTGATGTGGGAGAAAGACATACTCAGAAAATGATGAATGCATATCCTAGAATGGAGTTTCTGTCTTAAAGACATAATCATGTTAAGCCTTAAGCTGCATTCTTTCTCCTAATGTACTGTCATTTTAAGAAAAAACCTTTTATTTTTGACTGAGTGTTCTCCCTATAGAAGAAACCTCTTCTCCAGTAGGAGTTGGTTTTTATTTCCAACTAGGTTTGCATTTTGCTTTTCTTGTAAAAACTGTAAGCCCATCCAAATACACACACACACACACATTTAGATTAAAAAAAGAAATGGCACAAGTACAGAATGAGGACACTTGCTTAGGCAATAAATCACATGAAAAAGGCCTGGCAGGAGAGAGGGGTTTTAGAAGACCCCAAATTCAAGATGAGCCAAAAGTTCAAGACAGCTATGAGAAAAGTTAGTGTGGACAGCCTGTAGTGATCAAAGCATGTATTTGCGTCACGGAGATGGGTGGTAGAGCGTTAGGTCTGCAGTGAATACTTGAGGACAGCTAGACTGCAAGAATATATGGGGGAGTAATGTGAAGGAAGACTGGAAAGGGCAAGGTTATTCCAAAATTGAAATGCCAAATGGTGTCTTCATTTGATTCTAGAGGCAATTGGGAGCCACTAGGTTTTATTGAGAGAAGTTCATCAGAACTGTACTTTAGAAAGATCACCTTGGGGAGAATAATGGAGATAGCTGACATTTATATAGCATCATAAAGTTTACAAAATGCCTTATGTTGAATTGCTTATTTAAGCTTTACAAAAGGCTCAGAAGTAGGCACTACCAGTAACATTATTTCCATTTTATAGAAACTGAGACTCAAGGATTTTCTCATGGTCAAAGGTAGGATTCAAATCTAGGTCTTTCTAATTCCAATCTGATCTAATACTCTTTCCACTATAGCACACTGCTTCACTTAAATATCTCTTACTATGTGACATGTGTGTATGTGTATTGCGTGCACATGGGGGTGAGACTTAGGATAAAGGATAGGGACTGGACTTGGGTATTTCCTTGGTTCTACCAGAAAACTCATTTTAACCATTGTAGGTCAGCTGTTTATCTGTAATTTACAGATTTAGAGTTGTCCCAAGCACACCACAGAATAACTGCCTGCAATATTCCTGAGTTGCCAGAACCAGATTAAAATGGAACTGGGAAATATTTAACAAAATAAAGAAAGATACAATATAACATAAACATAGATAAATTTACATTTTAAAATTAAACTGTAACACACCTATTGGTGGCCTCTGTCTCTATTTGAATTGGACACCACTGGTCTAGAACATAGAGGTTAAGTGATTTGCCCAAGGTCATGTAACTAGTAGGTGTCAGGAGTGACACTTGACATCAGATCTTTCTGGGCCTACAGCCACATCTCTATCCACTATGCCATGCTGCTTATGAGAACGCAATAAGATGATAGCTATTACCATGTTTTCAGGAGTGTGTAAACCATTCAGATACAAATTAATCTTTTGTTATTTATAATTCAAAACTGGTGTGGACTCATTATCACAATACAGTCCCAATGATTTATTACTGGAATAGAAATCTGCTAGTTATAATACAAGTAATTTACTGGTACCTAGAAATGTCATCTTCCATATTGCCACCCAGAGAGAAGAGGTCCCTAGTTCTAGAAAAAAGTCTGACTAATATATTAACAAGAGAGCTGGGATGACTTCACTGTGGGCCATTTCCAATATCCCCTAGAAGCTCTTTTAGTGGCCATATGAATTTTAGCCTTATCTCTTTGTCTGGGGTCACAATGATGAGGATGATAATGGGACTGGTTGTAGAGGAAATGATGGTGGTGATGATGACAACAAGAGGTCACTGTCACAAAGAGGAGAGGGGCCAGGGTAGTATAAATAACTCTTACAGGTACCAGAGGGGATTAGCAAGCAGGAGGCTAACATGACCCTGTCATCTTGGGAATGGTGGGGATTTCCTGACTCTGGGACTCTTCTCTGGAGGAGGAAAAAGTTCTGAGCCTTGGAGTCCCCTATTCAGGCTCTAAGCTTCATTCTCTCATTCAGAACTCTCTCTCCAACTCAATCTGCTACTTCCATCAGTATCAGTGAATGAAAAAGACTCAGTTGCTTCCTCCCCTCTCTACCTCCCCAGCATCAACAGTAATTAAGGAATCTGACATGGCTATGAAGTTTATCCTTCTCTTTCTTCTCTTTGCTGGTGAGTGATCCATCAGTAATTCTAGCTTTATGATTCAAGAAAAATGGGAACAGGCTGGGATTGAATGAGGCATGAGACCGGGGTTAGGGGCAGTGGATAGGAAGGTTGGGACAAGAGAAGTCTAACAATATAGTGTCACTTGGTACAATGGAAAGAATGCTGGATTTGGGATCAGAGAACCTGGGTTTAAATACTACTTCCTCCCTCCTATTCAGCCACTCTACTGAATTCTGGAGATTGCCTGAAAAGGATAGAGGAGACAGGCAGGGAGAGGGGAAATCATTGCATTCTACTACCCCATTTCTTTCCTTACTTTTTAGACTGAAGGCTACATTGACACAGACTGGGATAACATATAGGAAGCACAGAATTGCATAACGTCAGAGGCTATCTAGTCTAGTCCATATCTGAACAGGAATTTCTTTTAGGACAAGTCATCTAACCTCCATTTGAAGACCTCTTGTGATGAGAAACATTTCCATAATTCAAGAGAAAGTTTTCCTAAGGTACATTTCATTTTTGTTGCTATAAACTGCAGTCTTCTCCCTTCTTTCTCCAGCGGCATTTTCCTATAATGACAAAGCTGAACAGAAAGAAGATCCTGCCCCCTACCTGGTATACTTCAGGTCCCGTATGAACCCCTGTGTGGGAGTCCTCATTCATCAACAATGGGTGTTGGCAGCTACTCACTGCTATTTACCGTAAGTGATATATGTTCTGATCTTTAATAATGAGGCAGCTAATAAAACTGTTCATACCTTTTGATCCAGCAATATGACTGCAAAGTATGTATCCCAAAAAGATTTAAAACAACATTTGTACAAAATATTTATAACAGCTCCTTTTATGTTAACTTAGAATTGGAAATCAAGGGAATGCCCATCATTTGGTGAATAGCTGAACTAGTTTTGATATATGATTATAATGGAATATTATTGTACTGTAAGAAATAACAAAAGGAGGATGGTTTCAGAAAAGCCTGGGAACATAAACTGATGCAAAGTAAAATGAGCAGAACCAGGAAAACATTTTATATAGTAACAGCAATATTGCATGATGAATTGTGAATGATTTGGCAATTCTCAGCAAAACAGTAATCCAAGACAATCCCAAAGCATTGATGATGAAAAATGCAATCCACCTCCAGAGATAGAACTAATGCTATCTGAATACAGACCAAAGCACATTATTTTTCCCTTCCTTCCTTCTTTCCTGTCTTCTTTCCTTCCTTCCTTCAGCTTCCTTCCTTCCTTCCTTCCTTCCTTCAGCTTCCTTCCTTCCTTCAGCTTCCTTCCTTCCTTCAGCTTCCTTCCTTCCTTCCTTCAGCTTCCTTCCTTCCTTCCTTCAGCTTCCTTCCTTCCTTCTTTCCTTCTTCCTTTCCTTTTCTTTCTTATCTTTCTGTTCACATTTCCTTGAAGGAAATAACTAATATGGAAATGTTTTACATGTTTAAACATGTATAACCTATATCAAACTGCTTACTGTCTCAGGGAAGGGAGGGAGGGAGGGATAGAATTTGTATCTCAAAAGTTTAAAAAAACTGAATGTTAAAATTGTTTTCACACATAATTGGGGAGAAAAATAAAATAATTTTTAGAAAAGGGGGAATGGTCATACTTTTGTCGATGCTATTTTATAACAGGCTACATTTTTATAGTCATGTAAATTTGCTGAAAGTTATAGAGAATACAAAATTCTGAGAATGATTACCATTTGTTTATTATTTTAAAATATTTTATCTAGTAAAACAAATCACTGTTTTAAAGGTTAAAAATAATAAGGCAACTAGATATAATAAGATAAAACATTAGATTTTGTTTCAGGGAGACCTGAGTTTAAATCCAACCTCAATACTTGCAAAGCTATGTGATCTCAGAAACTTACTAGCTGTGTGATCCTGGGCAAGTCATTTAACTTTGTGTTTCCCTCAACTTTTTCTGTCTGTAAAACAGGGATAATATAATAGCATCTACCTCCAAAAATTGCTGTGAGGGTCAAATAAGAAACTATTTTTAAAGGGCTTTGAACATCTTAAAGCACTATATAAATATTAGCTATTACCACCCTTATAGCCCTTTGGCCTCCACTTCCATGGCCAGACATAACGCTTCCTCAGTCAACAACCTACTGTTCTTTTTTCCCTAGAGTTTTATAGCTGCAGCTGGTATTTTGAGATTATTTTATTTCTACCCTCAGGGAAGGATTACACCTTGGCCCAATTATTAACTCTTTTCTTTCACACCACCCCAGAGGAGTCTCTTTGGGTACACATGTGTGTAAACACATTCATACACATTGTTCTGTGTTTATGTGGTACTCTGAGAACAATGAAATTAACCGAGTTTTAAAAATCATGTTGATGAGGGAATAGAATGTGAGTTTATGATCTTCTACCTAGTGCTCTCACCTGCCAAACCTTCGCCCACTTCCTTGCAGAAACCTCATATTGGTGCTGGGGAATTCCAAGATCGGGATGAAGGAGAGAACTGAGCAGATTTTTAAGCCAACAGAAATTATTCGCTACTGGAACGAAAGTGACGAATTCCAAGAGCATGACATTATGCTGCTCAAGCTGCCCAAGCCCGTAAACCTCAACCACAAGGTCCAGCCCATAACCCTGCCCACTCAAAACTTTCCCGCGGGTACCAAGTGCATAGTCTCTGGCTTGGACTGGAGCATGGACAATGTCGGTAAGTGCCTGGGTTGCCCAATTTAGCACAACGCAGAGAAATACAGATGAAACACTTCAAAGGAAAGTCACCCAAAGGGCCAGTCCCACTTAGAGCCAAAGCTTTGCCACAAAAAGATTTTGCACGGCTCCCTTGCTGCCCTGAATTCTTTCAGTGGATTGCAACTATAACATATTGGGGTTGGCCGGAACAACAGGACATGTGTGTGGGCATACATGTGCTTATTCAGTCAGAAGGTCCCTTTATATACTTCTTACAGATAGTCTCTGGGTAGGAAATGCGTTAGAGCCTTTGGCCGCAGCCGCTGCCTTACCGTCACCATAGATCTACGTTCTGATCATGGTAATAAGATGGTATAAATTTAGATCTTCTATACAGAAAGAGAACATTTTAAAAGAATCAAGACAAATTAAAGAGAAAGTTAGCCCAGATAGTAGCAACGAAACTGAAGATAACTCTTTTTCCTTCTTCCCTTCAGGCAAACACCCAGACCTGCGACAGAACATAATAGCACCTCTTATCTCTGAAAAGGAGTGCAAGAAAACCAGGCAAGGAAGCATCATCAAGCATGCCATATGCGTCAGCTTTTTGAAGCCATTGGAGAGACACTTTGTGGTGATTTTTCTCTTTTCCTTTTAACTTAAATTTTATATGTTTCTGTCACATAAATTTACAAACGTTAAGGAAAGAAGGGGGAAGGAAGGAAAGAAGGAAGGAAGGAAGGAAGGAAGGAAGGAAGGAAGGAAGGAAGGAAGGAAGGAAGGAAGGAAGGAAGGAAGGAAGGGAAAGGGAAGAAGGAAGGAAATAAGTGTTTTTGAGTACCTACTATGTGTACAGTACCTACTATGTATAGAGTACCTACTATGTGTACTATGTGTAAAGTGCTATGCACTTTACAAATATTATCTCAGCCACCCTGGGAGTTGGTTGCACCATTTTCAAATTGAGGAAACTGTGGCAGACAGAGGTTACCCAGGATCATAAGTATCTGAGGCTGCATTTGAACTCAGGTCTTCCTAACCAGGCCAGCACTCTAATCACTGTGATACCTCAATGCTCTATTAACGGGTTCCCACAATTTTAAAATTTGCAAGAATATGGCCCTGGAAGTCTGAAGTTTAAAACTACAAACCCTCCTTAAAGAGAAAGGATTTGCTATGCAAATTGGCTGTGTGAAAACCTATTGCTGAGGAAATTTTTAACCTACTTAAGGGAGCAGCAATGGTATACCAAGTTCTCCTTATCCATTAACATGTACCTTATAGAAAGAATCTCTGGTAAAAAGAAAAAAAAACCTTTTTAGCCATTTCTTTTCATATCAGCATATGTAGCATAAAACAACAATATATATTTACTATATCATTCAGACTTTTCACTGAGCTAAGACTATCTCTTTTCTTCCATTTAGTCTAAATTAATTAATGAGGTCTAAATTAATAAGGTCTGACAGATTGTATTTCAATAAGTTTTGTCTTCTGAGTTTTCTGATTCCATACAACACATTACCTTGTGCAACCTCCCAGCAATCTGAGCCTTAATTTCCCTTATCTATAGAGCAAAGAGGTTGAACACCAACTGATCTAAATTCCCTTTTAAATCTAAATCTAGAAACCTAATGAACTGAGGATGGTTAGACTACAGAAGGGAAGACTCAGTTGACTGAACAAATAGTTGTGCTACAGTATTTTAATAGACACCATGTAGAAAAGAGACAAGAATTGTCCTATAGGGCCCCTTAAAGGCACAATTAGGAACAACGGGTGCTGCTGGACTTGAGACGAAGAAAATATTTCCTAACCTTTACAGCTGTCACACTTTTGGAAAGGACTGCCTCCAGAAGTAGGTTGTAAATAAAAGATCTTCGAGAAAAAGCCAAGATAATCACTTGTTGGAAATGTTGTAGGAGGGGATTGTTAGTCTGGTGTGGGTTGGAAGAGGTGGCTTTTGGTGCCCAATATGCTGTCTTCCATTTGAATATCTTGGAACCAAATCTGAATTAAATTGTGTGCTCAAATTCCAACTTCATTTAGACTTGTAACAACAACAACAGCAACAGCAACAACAAAAATGATATCTGCATTAATATAGTGCTTTTGTTAGGTTTGCAATGCCCTTTACTAATATTATCTCATTTTATCCTTACAACAACTCTGGGAGAGAGGTACTATTATCATCATCCTTATTCTACAAATGAATAAACTGAGTCCGATGGTGGTTTACGTGACTTGCCCAGGGTAATAGAGCTAGTAAGTACTGAAGCTGAATTTTGAACTCAGGTCTTCCTGGCTCCAACCTAAGCCCTCTATCTTACGTGACACCACCTTACTATCTGTCTTCCCCAAACAGGCATCACTGATCCGTTACACAATATGGAGTTATGAACATCTGTAAATGTTTCAATCGCAATCTTAATTTGCCCCAGATTGTATGCACAAAGAACAATTAAGTCCCTACAGGTAACCATGACTAAAAACATACTCACTAAAATATATCACAAACTTTCTTGAGTATACTACTGCCACAATGCCTGCAGTTAGTTTTCATTAAGGGCTCAGATATTCCTTAAAGAAGGTACAGAGGTTGGGGGCAGAAGGTTGTCCAGGGAGCAGTGGAATTAGTGATAACCAAAAGTTCAGTGTGGCATGAGAGGCGTTTCTTCCCTCCCTTGTTGAACACATCTTGTACATCCTTAAATTTTCTATTGACACAGTCAGCAGGTCAGATACCAAGACTTTAGGATAATTATGTAAATGGTGGCATTCTTTGCCACAAGCCTCTCTAGAATCTCTCCTTTTCTCTATTTATTCATACAACTACACACCTAGTTCAGGCCCTCAGCAGCTCTAATGAGTCTCAACAATTGATAATTCCTGCCTCAAGTCTCTTCTCTATTCCAATATACCCCCTGCTCAGTAAGTTCCAGGGGCTTCCTTCACAAACTGGTCCCAACCTACCATTCCAGCCTCATTCCATTATCACTCCCCTCCATGTACACAAATACTTCGATCCCATCAAACCTTCCTCTTACATTGCCTCACATAGCACTTAGCCTCCTTTTTCCATACTCTCTTGCACTGGTGATTATCCCTCATGCCTGGAATGATGTCCCTCCTTTATGTCTTAGAAGCCTTAGGCTCAACTCAAGTGCCAGACTGGACATGAAGTCTTTCTTGATGCCCACAGCTGTACTTAGTGCTTCCTCCCCGCTCCCAAATGTATGTTTTGTTTCTATTTGTGCCATGGTTCTCAACCTGTAGGTCATGACCCCTTTTGGGGGTCAAACTACCCTTTCACAGGGGTCACCTAAGACCATCAGAAAACACATATTTCCAGTGGTCTGGGGAACTGAGACACTGCTCCTCTATCCATCTCCAGGAGTGTCTATCTATAATCAGATACATCCACATACAAGTATTAAAGGGTTGTGGCATTAGGAAAGATGAGAACCACTGCATCTGTGTGTTTGTGTGTATGAATGGATAGATAGATATATCTCCCCTTAATAAAAAGATTTGTTCTGTGAAGTTTGGATTCAATCAAAGGGCCACATTTGAGGATCTAGGGGGCCACATGTGGCTTCAAGGTCCCAGGTTCCCCACCCCTGGATATAATTCCCCCAAGTAGACTGTAAGCTCATCAAAGGCAAGGATTGTTTTCATTTTTTTCTTGGGATCCTTAGGTCCTAGCACAATGATGCTGGGCACACAGATGGTTAATAATTTTGTTTGTTTATTGATTGACTATCTGTGACTATGGGCAAGTCACCTAACAACTCTTTAAGACTATAAAAAGATGAGTCATCAATGTTATCAGTGGAACAAAAACTTCCGTGCCAGGAATTCAATACATAAATAGAATCCCAGATCCAGACATACATGTGTGTATATACACTTACATATATATACACATACACACATATTTGTGAATGTATAGGTGCAAGTAAACACAAATGTATGGTTAAGTATATGTGTATCTCTATATAAATGTATATTATATGTAAACATATATGACCATGTAATATTTCATTATATGTAAATTATATTATAGACACATATATTTATACAATATACATATTGTATGTATATATTCCTATCCTCGATATTTTGGGTAAAGGTAGAATTTGGGGTTGGGGGCCCCTAGTTGGGGACAGGGGAGATTCATGTATTGTTCTCAGTACTTCTGGCTACACTCCAGTTAACTAAGCCCAGTCAAAGATAAATAGGGATAATTAATGCCAGTCCAACTGTGACCCCCTCATATCACCAGCCTCCTCACCAGAAACAATGTGGTATCAGTCCCTAAACCTCTTGCTCTGGGGTATCATAGAATTGTAGAATATTTCAAAGTGGACAAGGAATCTCAAGAAATCATCTCACACAATCACATAGTGGGTTGACAAGGATAACAAGGCCTCAAATGGCAAAACATAACTTAAATCACAAAGTTAATTAGTGGTAGCTCCCATAACTATTAGTCTAGTCCTGATATGCCACTCCATTCTTCCATTGGAGGTTGGGAATGGTAGAGAGAAGTTGGTCTCTCCTCTACTTCAGGGTCTGGATAACTCTCAGTTTGAGAATTGACTGTTAATCTCTTTATTTTTTCTTCCTATAGGAGCTTGCTGTTGCTACTGTCACATGCCAAGACACAATTCAAGGGATAGAAGTAGGGCATTTCCTAGGAGAGAATATTGGTGTCTACACTAATATTTACTACTATGTTCCTTGGATACAGAATATCATATCTACAAGATGAATTCTGTCTCTCTGCCCCTTCTGACATATGATGATGTCAGAGAAGTTTTTTAAAAGCCACCACAAAGACAGGATTATAGTAAAAGGACTACTAATAGATCCAAAGACTCAGTAGTCATCCTTCCAGCGCTCTTGGCATTAAAGTATTGATTAATAGTATAGTGGATCTAATTTTTTCATGATATTTTCAAAAGAATGTGGTCAGAAGGGAAGAGACCCAGAGAAGAGTGAGAAGGAAAAACCGAGGGGTGTGTGAAGAGTCATTATTAAATTTTCAGTGTGAGCATTTACACCTCAGAAATTAGCAATAGGCTACAAATCAGGGTTTGATGTATTCTTTTGTTGATTTCTAGACTTAACGTAGTTTTCATGTAAATTAAACTGGAAAGTCTATGTGAGTGCAGTTTTTTCCCAGAGCTCATACTCCTGTAACTACTGTATAAACATGACTTTGAACTCAGTAGGAGGGCAGTTGAAGGCTCAGAAAATAAAGTCATTGCCAGATTGAGGCATTTGCATAATGCTTTAAGGTTTGCAAAACACTTTGTATCCATTACCTCATTTGAGCCTTCACAACATCTCTGGAAAAAAAAAATCAAAGGAATGGAAAGTCTTAATAATGCAGATTAAATTGAAAAGTGTGTGTGTGTGCACATGCATGCGTGTGCATGTGTACATGTATTTTTTTCCTAGGGATTCAGCTAAACATTTACCAGCACCTCTTCTATTGCTCTATACACATTTTTCATTATAATTGTTGTCATTGGATAAATCATTTCCCAAGTTCTCATCACTTCTCTCTGCATCAGTTCATAGAGGTCATCCCAGTTTTCTCTGAAATGATCCGTTACATAACATTCCACTACATTCATGTACCATAATTCATTCAGCCATTCCACAACTGATAGCCATCCCTTAAGTTTCCAGCTGTAGACTGCTACAAAAAAGAACTATCATAAATATTGTTGTATGCATATGTCCTTTTCCTTACTTCTTTGATCTCTTTGGAGCATAGGCCCAGAACTGGTATAGCTGGGTCAAAGGGTAATGCATAGCTTAGTAACTTTAGGGGCATAATTAAGAATTAATTTCCAGAATGACCAGGTCAATTTATAGTCAGAAAATTTTTATTGTTATCTTGTTGTTGTTCAATTCTTCAAAATGACCTCATTTTGGATTTTCCTGGCAAAGATACTGGGATGGTTTGCCATTTCCTTCTCATTATACAGATAAGGAAACTGAGACAAACAAGTTTTGGGGCTTGCCCAAGGTCACAGATCCTAGTAAGTATCTGAGGTCAGATTTGAACTCAGGAAGAGGAGTCTTCCTGTCTCCAGGCCCAGCCCTCTATCCATTGTGCCACCTGGTTACAAAGAGTCAGACATGACTGAAATAGCTGAACAACAACAAAAATTTGCATTCCCAGTCCTTTGGACAATGCTTAGCACATATTAAGCACTTAATATAGGCTTATTAGCTGACTGACTGTGAATTGGTCCAGCTATTCTGGAAAACGTTTTCGAGCTATACCCAAAAATAAACTGTGCATACCCTTTGACCCAGCTATATTGTTCCTAAACCTATATGCCAAAAAGATCAAAGAAAGATTAAAAGGATCTATATTTACAAAAATATTTATAGTAACTAAATTGGAACCTAAGGCAGTGGCCACCAACTAGAGAATGACAAAACAAATTATGGTATGCAAATAGAACACAAAATTATTGTGACAGGTGAAATGACAAAATGTTTCAGAGGAAACCAAGAAGATCACTATGCACTGCCACACAGCAAAGTGATTAGAAATAAGAGAATAAGTTATAAATGATAATATTATAATGAAAAACATCTTTGAAAACATTGCTTCAGCAGACTGTGTCTCATAGACAATACCTCTAATCCAGACCAGTTGTTCTCACAAAGATGTTCAACTGCTGCAGAAGACTTCAAAAGCTCATACTGTAACTCAGACCCAAATTTGAATCCCATGCTACCCCCATCCACATCTACACTGTTCCCTGACAACTGATTGTCTAATCTGTGTTCAAAGACTTCCAGTGACAGGAACCCACTACTTGCTGGTGTAGGGGATTCCAATTTAGGGCAGATATAAATGTTAGAAAGTTTTCTTCCTATCCACTTAAAATCTGCCTCTTGGAAGGTTCTTCTCATTGCTCCTATGTCTGCCCTCCAGAGTTAAGCAGAACAAACTTGACTTCTCTTCACTTTGACAGTCATTCAGATACTTGAAGACAACTGTCAATGACCTCTCTATATCTTCTCTTCTCTCTTATCTTTGTTAAAAAGCTGCACGGATATCATCATTTTCTGAAAATCAGTGAGCACACACCCCCATTAGACTTATCTTATCCATTAGACCATGATGATGGGAATAGAATACCTCTTAAGGATAAAGACTGGAATGAGAAATTAGAAGCAGGAACAGGGGAAAAGCAAGCAACAGGAAAAGAAGAAATGGTGATTGCAACTAATCAAATACTCAGGGTTTCTTTTTTAATCAAAACATCCTTTACTCAAGCAGATGCAAGGAAAGAACTAGACCACAGACATCCTAGTGCGCACCAGATGAAGAAATAAAGACATAAATTGAGTAGATATTGATCATGTTCAAGTGTTTAGAAAAATGAAAGATGAAAAATGGGAAATATGGTCTTGAGTCAGTGGGGCATTGCATCAAGTTGTAGCTGGAAAAGAGCTGGTAAGAAGTAATTTTAGCCTGGATAAGAATGAGCAAGCGCTTTCCAATGTTCCATCTAGAGAAGTAAAATTGTTCTAGTCCTGCAGGGTAGAAATATTGAGTTTACCCAAAGTATTTTAAATTAAAGGCAGGCTCTAGAAAAGGGGTTCTTACCACTGAATACAGGGGTAATTTCATTTTCCAATTTCATGAACTAAGGAGAAAAAAGTATATACTTTCACTAGCTACTAAATGAAATTTAGTGCTTCTTTCAATTATGAAAATTTGTAAATAACATTATTCTGAGAAGGGGCTCATAAGTTTCACCAGAAAGCCAAAAGGGTACATGACATACAGAAAAAAGATTCAGAATCTTTGCTTTAGAAACAGCAAAATAAGGTGGCCTAGAATCTAAATTCCACAGTGGGAAGAAAGGATAGGATGTAAAGAGGCAAGGGGCAACAGGATTGCGCCAAGGACAATTTCCTCCATCACTCTCCAAAGTGACCTAAATAGGCAGTTGATTATTTGCTATCAGTAGAGTCATCCACTCCCAACACCCCTACACACACACACACACACACGCACGCACGCACGCACACACACACACACACAATGTACAAATATCTGTGGACCTAAAAGAAGAGAAATTTTTAGAAAAAAAAATCTTTTGAGCATTTTGGCTGTGGAGGCATCAAGGAAACAGAAAACAAAGAATACTGGCCTTTTCATAGCCAGGATTAAATCTGAGTTACCTGTCTGAGTAGGTAAGCTTTCTATAGCCAGGATTAAATCTGAGTTACCTGTCTGAGTAGGTAAGCTTTCTTTCTTTTCTGGCTATCTGCTGAGAAAAGAGGTAAATAAAGCAGTCTCCTCCATCCATGAGGCTCTGCCTCACCTTATGAGCACTATGCCTGTGTCTGCAATGACAAGAAATAACCTGGAACCAGAAAAGAGAAGCTTGATGGATATAGTGAGACCTGGTCTGCAATCACAAAGGCAAAGAAAATGGATTAATGAAGTCATGCCCTGGAATATTCAGCTAAAAATGCCCACAAAATGCCTAAAAGCAGAGGTAGGAGTGTAAATTGATTTTTTTTCTATAGTTGACCCAAAACTCTGTTTTTCTTCATCTAGGGAATTCAAATTTATGTCTAAACTAGAAAAGAAAAGTATATTATTTGCAATAATTTGAGGAAATTTTATACTTTTTCCCCATGAGCTTAAAGACCCAAACATGAGCTGCAGAGTTAATCAAATTAATGTACTTTGCATTACCATGGGAGAAGCATCAATGGTTTCTATTCATTTTTTTCCATATTTCACGCAGAATCAGACAAAATTAATCATGGAGAGTGGAAAATCTTATCTAGAAAACTTTTCTTTCTCATTGGCAGCTATAAAAACAGTCAAGAATAATTTGCTGTGCCCAAGTCTTTCTCCCCAGATCACATTTGTTGGGTTCTCCAAGGGTACACTGTCTTCCACAGAATTGGGAGACACTGGCATAAGACCACCCAGAATAGAGTGCCCACATCAAAAAAGGCACTGTACTCTATGAGCAAAGCAGAATTGAAGTAGCTCAAAAGAAATGTGAGATGCAAAAATTTAGAGAATCAACCCCAAATATTCACATGGACTGTTTGTCTCTGACCTGTGGTAAAAGCATTCCAAGCTCATATTAGTCTGATCAGTCACAATGCAATTTGACTCTAACTAACATAGAGATGTCCATTTTAGCTCTCTTAGAGGATGAAAGACAACAAATAACCAATCTTTGCAATGGTAAATTTGGCTTTTGTTTTCATTCTTCCCTCGCCTTTAGTCATGGAATAGGCATGGCCTCAGACAAACTGAGACCTGATAAAGGCCTTAATTTAGAAAGACCAAAGATGTCCACTACATCCTAGGCCATCAATAGGTCATTTTGACCTTTGTCTTGCTGAACTCTGATGACTGGAGGAGAGAGTGAGGCTGATGAATTTACAAATCCAATTCATATGCAAGTCAAGACGTTACACTCATGTGAGTGTCATTGGTTCACTTCAAGAATGAAGGATAAAAAACAGTAAGAAGAGGTTAACAGGACAAAACTTAAAGATGATGGAAAAAAGGGGCAGCCAGAAAGTTGATAAAATAAAGGAGGAGAAAGGAAATGAGAGACTTTAAAACAACAGTCAAATCATTCCAAGCCATCCCTCATATCATATACATGGCACAACATTCTCTTGTGCTGTCCCTTCAAAGAGATAATCACCATGCCAGAGGAAAGAAGAAACAGTGAAAGGGACTAAGCTTCCTGTGTTAAACCAAAATATGGAAGAATAATGTTGGCCTGTGGAGAAGAATAAGGTACTGATATTCCCTTTGGTTAAATTGGACTTGGTTAAAAGACTTGGAACTCATCAGTGTAATGAGAAGCAGGATGGTCAGGAGGGATCCCAGAAAGAAACAGAGTCCAAATCCCATGATCCTCTGATTCATTCACATGAAGGTAAGATGAACAAAGGTTGTGAACTTTATGCAAAAGAAGACACTGAGGCAGGTTGCAAACTTCATTTATAAAGTGCCCGATAATACTGACATAGTTACCAGAAGCCTTTCCAGAAGAATGAATGCACACTCTCATGATTAGTCACTGAAGGAGAAATCTACAAACGGCTAGCCCCAGAACAATGAGACCATAAGGGGGTGTTCTGAAGCTCTGAAGCCAGTCATGTAAAGTCCAAATCACAAAGAATCCATTCCTCACAATCCAATGAGAAATTCAGCTGTGGTCACTATCATCAGCAAGTCTTGTGGTATAGATGGCATGGCTGGGTGGGGTAAATGGGAGGGCAGGGTGACTGGTGAATACAAGTTTCACACCCATCTCCAAGGAGCAAATCTCCTTAAACAATGAAGTTCTGGGAGTGGCTAGGTGGTACAGTGAATATTGCACTGGCCCTGAGGTCAGGAAGACCTGAGTTCAAATCCTGCCTCAGACACTTAACACTTACTAGTAGTGTGACCTTGGGCAAGTCATTTAACCCCAACTGCCCTGCCTTCCTCCCTCCAAAAAGAAAAAAAAATTAAAGCAATGAAGTTCTGGAAGTATGAGCGTGAAAAGATCTGAACTAAGATTCTAGGTCCCCTTGGGATGACATCAGTCCATCAGAGTGGACTTTTCCTTTTCACAAAGTTGGTTTCTCTTGATGTTTTCCTCTGAGGGAGAATGCCAAGCTACATTTAGGAAATGTGTCCTCAGAGATAACAGTCTCTCCCTGAATTGCATCAACATGGACTCTAGCTTGCATTCTGGGAGGAGGAAGCAAGGCCACAATCTCTTTCAAAAGTCTGAGGATTCAATTCAATAGATCTAATCACACAAACCTACAATTACACTAGCAAAGACACATTAACACAAGTTGAACTGTCCTGAATTGCCAAGTAGAGGAGAATGTATGCCATCAAAACAATGATTTTCACAGGAAGATCCTTGATGATATAAATATAAAAGTTTGATATTTGCCTATATACAAAGGCACATTACTCTGTGGGAGGTAGGGAAACATGGAGTGAGAGGATGAAAGTTAAAAGTCAACAATTATTAAGTAGCTCCTATAGCCCAGCTTTGTTATGGGTGCAAAGGAAAATACAAAAAATGTACTTGACATGTTCTCTGACACTAGGACCTTATGATTTAGAAAGGGAGACAAGACACATAAAACTATTTAAAAACAAAACTAGACATTTATCAACCAAGAAGTAGCCTTCACATACTTGGGTTCATATTGGGAGGGTGGGGTCTTTTTGAAGGTCATGTGGAGCGCAACCACACTGGCATACCCAGGATGGCTGCTAGCACAGGTTCTTAGATCTGCTTTACTAGGAAAGATAGCTAGTCAAAGGGTCAACAATCTTTTTCAATTATACTCACTAGTTCAGGGGAAAATCAGCACCCTGAACTTCAGAGAAAATGTTAGCAGAAAATAAAGACCAACAGACAGAGCTCTATGCCTGAATCAAAGGAATATTGTTATACACTTTACATACATCCCTGGATCGAGAGTCTTTACATCTGAACAGTCAGAGAGCTCTGAACATTCAGCCACTCAGAATCTCAACCAGAGAATCAGAAGATCCTTCCATAAGTGAGCCCCCAAAGCAAAAATCAACTTAGATTATATATACACTTCTCAGATACAGAAGCATCACAACCTTTGTGACTCAGTACCTAATTAGAAATTAGCAAAAGGTGTGAAAGTCTTCCTATGTGCAAACCTCCCCTAACAAGCTTACCTTAAAGGGCTCCACATGATGCCTGTAATGGGCCGGGAAGGTCTTATATCCCATTAGCATTATATCATATTACGTGACTTAGGCCTTTGTCTCCTTCTGAATCAGTGAACATCTAAAAACAACTCAGAGCTAGATACTAAAACTGTGGGGTCTGTGTAGTTAACTAGATCTGTAATTGAATTGAGGGCAGGAATTCTGGATGTAGAACTTCTTCTATCCATGGAGATCAACCTTCTCTGCAAATAATAGTCTTAGAAAATTGACAAGGCACCAAAACTAAGCATAATTCTTCATTTTAATAAATGGATATTTAATGAATTGTCAGACTTTTAGGACTTTGGGTGTTTTTTTAATGAATTTAATAGAAAAAATGACATACAAGAGCCAAGAGAAATATAAGGTACATATCAATGACCAATTATAAGGGACTCAATAAGGATAGACTGTTTATACCTTTTGTGTATATAAAATGTAAAAGCTCTGTCTAAGATTGTTAGAGGTAGTAAGACTGTAAGTAGGTAGCTTATAAGAAAGATTGGGATAGACCTGAGTATGATATGACTTCAAAAATCAAAACAGTTCAAGAATAGTTAAAAGAGTAATTATCTTATACAAATGAGGTGTGAGAGAAAGAACCAATACCGAGGAATTAGATGCAGGAGGGGAGCTGTTAGTTCTGGAAATCTACTTTCATCAGGAATGGATTCAGAGGGGAAAATACATATACATCTAGAAAAGTATAAAAGTCTTCTAAATTTAGAAAAAAATAAAACTATAAGGGAATCCGGGGCAGGGAGGATAAAGAGGGATCTTTGAGAGGAGGGTGAGTGAATTGGTTAAAAGCAGGATATAGGAAAGTATTTAGAGCAATGTAAATGGGAGGATAATGGAGGGATATTTAGAGGAGAGGGTGAGGGAATATGTCAAAGGGGTGTACAAACAGGTGTTTAGATTTATGGGAATGGGAGAATAAGGGACGGATGATTTTAGTCCCTTATTCTGGAGATTAAGTAATAGGAGGGCAAGGTAGTGGGTAGAAGTAAAGTAGAGGAGTTAGGAGAGACAGGAAAAAAAGATACACACAAACAGAAAAACAAAGATTAGGAGTAGAATCTCTTATGAAAAGTATGTATTTATATACTTGTTTAAGTATGTTTGTGTATATGTTTACATGTGTGTATATATCAATATCTATATATAAATACAATTATGATTAATTGTAGCCTGAGGGGAGGGGGAAGGAGAAGGAAAGGGGAGAAAAAAACAAAGTAAAAACTCTACAGCAGAAAACAAAAGAAACTCTACAAGGAAGCAAAGAAAAAAAATGAACTGCTTTCAATATAACATGCAGTATTGAATATACAGGCTTTCTTGAAATGGAAAGTTATTGTATATATTCTGAATCCACTTCTACATGACATTTTTTCTTACTTATATTTAACTTTGTAACATGTTTCTTTTTCTTTTCTTATTATGTATTTAAGTTTTAGTATTTGTCTAAAATGAAAAAAAATATTAAAAAAAAAGAAAGATCACTTTGACAGCTGAGTGAAGGATGCATCAGAATGGGAAGAGATTTGAAGCAAGAGGTCAAACCAAAAGGCTCTTGTGATAGCCCTAGTGTGAAGTGATGAGGGTTTGTACCAGAATGATGTCAATCCCAGAGAAGAGACGGGCACATATATGAGAGATGGTATGAGTAAAATAATCATGACTTGACAATAGATTGGCTATGAGGGGTGAGAAAAAGTGAGGAGTCAAGGAATACACCTTGTAAGCCTGAGTGACTGGGAAAATGGTAATATACTTGATAGTAATAGGAAAGTTCAGAAGGGGGAGGGTTAAGAAGATAATGAGTTGGGTTTTGGACATGTTGAGTTTACTATGTCTACAAGATATCTAGTTAAATATATCCAATAGGCAATTGGAGATGTAAGGCTGGAGGTCTGTACAGGAGTTAGGCTAGACAAGTATATTTGACAATCAGCATAGACATAATTGAATCCATGAGATTTAATGATATTACAAGTGATGTTGTATGGAGGAAAAAAGAAAAGAGAGTCCAGGACTGAGACCTGAGGTACATCCATCATTAGCAAGAATAACCTCAACAAAGATTCAGCAATGGAAACTAAGAAGTAGTGGGCAAATAGGATGAGTACCAGGATATAATAATACTATAAAAACCTAGAGACAGGACAATGTCATGGAGAAGACAGTGATCATTAGTGTCAAAGGCAGTGGAGAAGCAAGAAGGTTGAGGATTGAGAAAAGATCATTTTATTTGGCAATTAAGAGATGTTTGGTAACTGAAGAAAGATGTTTCAGTTGAATGATGAGGTCAGAAACCAGACTGTAGAAAGTTAAGAAAAGAGTAAGAAGTAAGTTGAGGCATTTTTGTAGATAATCTTCTCAAGGAACTTAGCCACAAAAGTGAAGAAAGATAAGATGGAAGGAAAGTGATGCTAGGTGAGTCAACTGAGGTTTTTTTGAGGATGGGGGAGACATGCCATGTTTATAGGCAGCAAGGAAGTAGCCAATAGACAAGGAGAAATTGAAGATAAGAGTGAAGATGATAAAGGGGACAGTCCACTGGAGAAGGAAAGATGGAATTACAAATCTTATACATTGCCTTTCTTTGGCAAAGAAAAGGATCATTCATCATCTTAGAGAGGGATGAATGTGGGGATAATGACAGAAGGTATATGGGAGATCTAAGTTGAAGGGAGAAGGAGGAGAGAAGTTCTCCATGAATGGCCTCAATTTTTTTTGAGTGAAATATAAAGCAAGGTTCTCAGGTTATGGGAGAGAAGAGAAAGGGAAGTTTGAAGAAGGGTGAAAATGTTTGGAAAAGCTTCTGTGCTAAATTAGAAAGTAGGTCAAATAAGAAGACATAAAGGGATTGCCTTGTAGCAGTGAAGGCCCAATTGAAATTATGTGAAATATATTTGTATGGGGCAGCTAGGTGGCACAGTGAATATTGCACCAGCCCTGGAGTCAGGAGGACCTGAGTTTAAATCTGGCCTTAAACGCTTAACACTTACTAGTCGTGTGACCTTGGGCAAGTCACTTAACCCCAACTGCCCTCCAAAAAGCAAAAAAACAAACAAGCAAAATATATTTGTAGTGGATTCAGTCAGCATAGTTTCAGGATTTTCTCCAGCTCCTTTCAGTAGTATGTGAATAGCAGCAAAGGCAGCAAATTGTGGGAGTAATCCAAGGTTGAGGCTTGACAGGGGAATATTTGTAACAGGAGAAAAAGGCTTGAGAGAAGAAAATAGTATAAAGCTGAAGCAGTTCCTCAAGGGGCCAAAATGGGAAGGAATTCAGGGATTCTTCAAAGCAAAAGTAAGGAAGGAGATCACGTCCCAAGGCACAGAGATGGAAAATGGAACTTTGTATTTGAGGAATAGGAATTTGACTGAAATGTAGAGCATGACTTGTATGTATCTCAATAAACAACTTTTGACATTCTGGGTCTTTTCCTGTTATTAATAAACAACTCCCTATGTGCTCAGAATTATTCTCCTCCTGCTTTGATTTCCCTTTCCCTTGAGGTATCAACAGAGCTCTTTAGGATTCTCTAGTAAGGAGACAGTGAAAAACCTACAGGTGTGAGAGTCAGAGGACAGTGTCTATTTATGATGCCACTGACTACCTGTGTGATATATGGCAAGACATGTCTTCTCTCTGAGCCTAGGTTTCCTCATTTACAAAATGAGATTGGATTTCACAACCTTTAAGGTCCCTTAAAGTTCTAGCATGTTATGTGATATGTTTTTGTCCCTTAGAGGTATAATTTGTTTATCTAACAAACATTCAGTGAGTTCCTAAGCTATGAGTAGGGCTATACTTGCTAGGGGACAAGAGGGGGGTTAGTGAAATTCATAGAAAAAGAAAAATATCCCTGGAATCCAACTTTGTGTCACAATGAGGTAAACTGCCTTCTTTATCTACCTCCTCTTCTCTACTCTTATTGACATCTGGCTGTCTTGGTTGTTCTAAATTACATCTGATTGTGTCGGCTTTATGTAGCCAATGAGGTTGGAAACTCTCTAAAGGTAGACATCATATTTTATGCTTATTTTATTTCTCTGTACAGTTCTTGGCATGGTGATAATATAAATAGACAATCAATAATTTATTGTTGAAATGAACTAAATGTCTAGGCCTCACTTTTTAAGTCTTTAAAATGAGGGTGTTAGATGGGATAATCTCTAGATTCTTCTCAGCCTTAAACCTTATGATATACATCAATGGAGTTAACATGCAGAATCACCTTGGAGTTGTAAAAAAAAGCCCTGAATTCAGAGTCAGAAGGCCGAGGTGATGATTCTGGCTCATCTGCTTGCTACCTGTATACACTGACAAGTTATTTAGAATGTAAATTACTTACAAAACAGATGTCCACTGATTGGAGAATAGCTAAATAAATTGTGGTATATGAATGTAATGGAATATCACAATGTTGTAATAAATGATGAATGTGACCAATAAAAAAAACATGGAAAGACATGAACTGATGTAGAAACAAAAAACAATATGAATAATCACTACAAAAATGTAAGAACAATGGGAAAACATAGTGTAAGAACAATAATCATAAAGCAATTGAAAGTGAGTGTTATAGAATTACAAAGAACAAGCATACCCCTCCTCAGGATGACATGAAAAAATAATTCTCCCCACTTCTTTTCAGAGGTGGGAAGTTCATGGGTGTGGAACAATGCATATATTTTCACTTTTTCGATACAGTGTTTGGTTTAGCTGATTCTTTTTATTCTTTAAAAGTATTGCAGAATCTAAATGCAGATTGAAGCAAACTACCTGCTCGCTCTCTTTTTTGCTTTGTTTTGTTCTTTCTTTCCCATTGTTCATTCTATTGCTTATAATTGTTCTTTACAACTTGACTAATGCTTAATGTGAAGGTATCTGTAGAACCTAGATCAAATTGCATGCTGCCATAGGGAGGGAGAGGGGGGAGGAGAGAAAGGGGGAGAAAATTTGGAACTTGAAGGATTATGGAACTGAATGTTGTAAACTAAAAATAAATAAATATATTTTTAAGTATTGTTTATTATATACAATGGGAGAGGAGGGATATTGAAATTCAGACAATAAAACATATCAATAAAATTTATTTAAAAAAAAAGAATTTGGGTCCATGAAGGCAAGGATTCTTTTTGCTTTTTGTTGTGCCCCTAATTCATATTATAGTATATGACATTTAGTAGGTTCTTAATAAATGTCTATTGGTTAATTTACTTTACCCCCTTGACTCTTGGGGGTCTCAGTTCTTCCCTAGGACCCCAGCTATCAGAGCTGAAACAACAAAATTATTTTTCTTCCTTGCCGGTTTTTTGTTATTTACACAGTTGATCATCCATCATCATCATCACTATTGGTCCTTCATTTTCAGAGAAAACCGACGGAGTGATGTCTTGCCTTGTATGTGAGTTGGATTTCAGTGAGGCAGAATTGCACAAAGTCATCAATAACAGAGCTGACTCCAATAAGCAGTCTCAGAATGCCCAGAGATCCAAGTCTGGACATTATCCCTGAATCACCAGCTGTCCTTCATCTGGGGTTAAATGGTCTCTGGGCTGATTTTCCTTTAGAGGAACTGCAGGGCATCAAATGACATGTAAATTGGGTAGGGATCCTTTTCCTCTCTTTCTTTAATGAGTACAGGTTTGCATACACAAGGGTAAGTATACAAATCATTGGTTTTTCAAATGCAAGTTTGTTGAGTCCAGTTAATTGCACTAAAAATCAGGAATTATTTGTCAGAGGGCTTAAGAGGGCCCACAGCCTACCTCCCCAATCTGGCTAGATGTGGATAAGGCAATGTTGGCAACTCCACTGAGTCCTTTGAAAGCATTTAGGACTCAAAGATAAAAGTATGAAGCTATAACACATAAATATAATATATACATTTCCCATGTGTATGAATATGACATGAATATTATATGCACATTCCCCATCACTGGAAGCTGTTCAGATACAACATGGAGAGCCACTCATTGGGGGTGCTCCAAAGAAATTTCTGTTCAGATGGCTGTTGGGTTAGCATTAGATCTGAAATTTATTCCAACTCTGAGATTCCGTGACCCTAGGAACTTCTATCTAAAAAGTCCCACCGTAAGCACATAGGCATCCTTTTGATATGAGTGCAGCAATCTAGAGCTGTTGAACACATCTCAGGATGACAGATTCTTAGGCATTGGCCAGTGACTCAAAAGCTGCTGCCTCTTTCATATCCTCAAAAAAGGTAAGCACTCTAGGTTATCTGAATGAAAATATTTCATTGCATCCAAGAGGATCACTTCATAGACACAGGTAGTAATGGGCTAAACAATGTAGATCCCTGATGAAAGAAGCATCTCATTGGCACAGGGGGTAGGTTACTAGTCTTAGAGTCAGTAAGAGCTAAGTTCCAATCCTGCATCAGCAAATATTAACTGTCTCATCTTTGGCAAGATGAGACACCCTCCATGCCCCCACCCCCTTTTCAGCTTCAATTTCCTTTCTGTAAGATGGGGATGACAATAGCACCTACCTCACAGGATTGTTGTAAGAATCAAATGAGATAGCATTTTACCATAAAGGAAAACTAAAGTGGAAGGATCTGAGGGGAGGAAGCTTGGTGGGAAGTAGTGCCAGTAATATGGATGAGATCATTATGATCATGGCATGTGAAGATCAGTGCAAGGAATTGAGTCTAGCCTGGAGAAGAGAAGATTCAAGAAGGAAGTGATTGCTGGTTTCTAGAATCTGAGAGACCATCATTTATTTGGAAGAGGAATTAGAATTGTTTGGCATCGCCCCAGAAGGCAGGGGTGGAAGTGGGTGGAAGTGAAAGGCAAATTTTGACTTGATGTCAGGAAAAAATAACTCCATCTGAAAGTGTAATGGGCTACCTCAAGAAGTGATGGGTTCCCCCTCCTTTGAGGTCCTCAAGTAGAAGCTGAATGATCACTTGTCTTTTTTGTTATAATGAGGATTTCTACAGCTATGGGTTGTTCTAGGTCAGGGTTTGGCAAATTACGGTCCTGGACTCAACCCACTCATTTCTGTACAATCTGCAAGGTAAGAATAGTTTTATTTTTTTTTACATTTTAAAATAAAATTTTGCTGTATTTTAAACTACAAAAATCATTTTTCCCCCAGGTATACAAAACCAGATGGTTGGCCATATTTGGTCCTCAGGCCATCATTTGCCAACCCCTGAACTAGATGACTTATGGAGGCCTCTTTCAACTCTCAGATTCACTGATTGTTGGCTCCCCTAAAGGGGCCCTGGTTTTTTATTCCAGAGGATGCAAACCAGTGCAGATCTGGTTACCAACATACCCTTTCACAAATACAGATTTTCCTACTGCATGCCTAAGAGACAACAACAATATCACTCTCCTATGTTAAAAACAGATAGCATTCTTGCACCAACTATACCAACCTAAATTGTGATCAGGTACAGAATGAAATCCATTCCCTAGAGAATAATTGGTAGAATCCCAAGCCCAAGGAAACATCAGGCAGTTCTTTTCCTAGTCAGTTCACACCTTTCCAAGGATACTTGTTAGCTCAGGAGGTTATATTCTGGATCCTGGCTAGCTATCTTGATGGCTAACTTGTCAAGACGAAAATTGTGCAATACAATTTAGAACACATATACTACTAATATTGGACCAATAGTATTCTCTTTGTATATAACAGAACTCAGAATTATAAGTCATCAAGCCTAATCACTAACTGACCTGGAATCTCCTCTCTGATATCTCCAAATAGTATCTAGTCTTCACTTATAGAACCACAGGGATGGGGAATTTGCTATCTTGCAACGCAGCCCTTTCTGCCTAAATAGCTCTCACTATTTAAGTCATTTTTCCCCCTTACATGTTGCCTTGACATCCCCATTCTGTATGTTCTATTCATGGTCCTTCTGCTTATGCTTTCTGAGGGCAGACAGAATCAGTCTAATCTCTCTTCTATATGATACACTTTCTTTTTTTTTTTGCTTTTTTTTTCTTTTCTTTTTTTTGCAGGGCAGTTGGGGTTAAGTGACTTGCCCAAGGTCACACGGCTAGTTTTTGTGTTAAGTGTATGAGGCCGGATTTGGACTCAGGTCCTCC
>CM053597.1:81931400-81952057 GCA_028646575.1 Pseudocheirus occidentalis
TACATTTCATCCATTCCTATATCCCTTGTCTGCACCAAGTTACTTGCATATCTCCCCTAAAAGAAAGTGAGCAACTTAGGGGGTAGGACTATTTCTGCCTTTTTATGTAACTCCGGTGCTTAGAACAGATCCTGGCTTAATAAATGGTTGCTAATTGACCTTAAATCCACTATTTAAAGATTCAGCGCCTAGCTAATAAAACATCATGCCTTTTTGCTCTAGCAAGTCATTTTGCTAGCGTCCTCAAGTTGTGCTGCCTTAGGTATGTTGTAGCTTTTCTGAGAGGATATTTTGTAGAGCCTCAAATCTTCCTTTCATCTCACCCAGTCTGTCCTTGGCACTTGAAGATATTGTCAGCGGCCAATTCAGGGATATTGCTAGGATGCTAATGGAAGATGAAAAGTCTAATAACTTCTGGCTCTGAAGTCCACAAGTTCTCCAGTCAAAACAAGCCTTCAGAAATAGTCCTCTCTTCTGAGATCAGATGCCCGAGTCTCTCAGGCCCAAACATGTTCAATATTTTATAGGTCACCCATAAGGTATGGCCAAATTTCCTCCATCAGTTTGAACCCATTTCCTTTTTAACATAATTCCAGTTGATCAAGGAGTTTTTCCACATAGTCTAAAGCCAATGATTGATCGACTCAGAAGTATTCTCACCCGGTAAAGGTATCAGGGCTCAAGCATCTTAATACTTTAAATGGGGTGAAGCCATTTACTTAATTAACACCCTTGAGACAGCAATTTGAGGGTCTGGTTCCAAGTTCAGTTTATTTTAACCCTTAGTTTGAACGGCTCTCAGTCAGACCTCAAAGAAATCCCAAAAAGCTACAAAGATTCAAATGGAAATGTAGAATTTGTTATACTTCTTTAAGCATAATATTTGCTTTTCAGTCTCACCCATCAGTTACACAAAGTTTTGTTGAAATTTGACTAAAAATGTTTCCATCTTCACTAATATCAATCGGTTGTTCTTGCAAAATAATTGGAAGGGATTGCATTTTTAAAGTTTTTAACAAATGGACTCAATTCACTGAGTCTTCATTGGCAAAGTTTTTTTTAATGTGTTTAGAAGACTGTTCCAAGTTCATCTGTACAGATGTGTAATTCTGTAAATAACACATTTACATAATTTTTGGCAATATAATCAGGTTTAAAATATCTAATTATGATGGCTTTATGCTATCAACTGATCTCAAAAGTATAGCATATTTGTAGAGAGGTTCATCATTGACAGTGAATATAATCCATCTATGATAATTAAGATTTTTGGTCAGCTTCTGTCAAGTTCGAGTACTCATCGTTTTTAACCTCAATGTGTCTAAGAGAAGAACTCATTAAGAACACAAGAGATATTGGCTCTGCCATCTTATTGCTTACCTTTACTTAGTTACCTTACACCTTACTTTTGGTTGCATTCACTTACTTTAGCAGTATCTTCAAACTGTAGTTTCTTTGTAGGGATCTTTTTAAGTCATTTGTCCATTTTGTCAGGTTTAAACTAGATGATGTGATTTTATATATATATCACAGTAAGTCACAATGTACCATAAACAAATAAAGGGAGTCATTATTAATTCTCCCGTGCTGTGGACAGACTATCTTCCCTAAGGATACTATATATACCTTGTACGTGAAACAATGTGACTATCTAAAAATACATACAAAATTGGCAGGGAGAGGACACGCTACTGTCAGCCTACGTATTCAATACTGGTAAAGCTGATTTCTCAGTCAAGATTAAAATAGAAGCTTTAACATTTTCTTCCCTTACTCCAAAGGATTTTGCATACCTTGGTTCAAAGCACACCGGTGGAAAAGGTGTATGAATTTATGAATCTACCAATCAAAAGTAGTTCTGAGTCCCTATCCCACCACCCACTACATTTTTTTTTTGTTCTATATTTCAATGAGGGTTTTAGTCATTTCACTTTGGTCTAATGGAATTGACTCCCTAGAGAAGCAGCTATGCTGCATGTAGCATTTTTCTCTTAATGTAGGATAAGTATTATAGTACAGTGGCTATACTAATATAGCCAGAGCTATATTTTATAGCACAGTGCTATAAAATATTATAGTACTGTATAAGGCACAGTGCTCTCCTAAATCCCCAAAATTTCCTCACCATCTTCCAAAGTAGGATCATACCCTCCTGCTGTAATTGGTCCTCTTCAAGAACAAAGGACCAAAAACAACTTTGAAACCAGGAGTTGCAGACAGGGCAGGAGGCAAGGCAGGATATAACATCTAGATAGGGGTAGTGGATAGAGTGCTAGGCCTAGAATCAGGAAGATTCATCTTCCCAAATACAGGTCTGGCCTCAGACACTAGCTGTGTGACCTTGGGCAAGTCACTTCCTCTGTATGCTTGTTTCTTCGTTTGTAAAATGAGCTGGAGAAGGAAAAAGCAAACCATTCCAATATCTTTGCCAAGAGAACCCCAAATGAGATCATGAAAAATCAGACACAACTGTAACAACTGAACAATGACCACAGAGGATGTTTGACTCCTATTTCCCATAAGATTGGTCATTAGGAGCTCTGGAATTCTCTGCTCAATGGAGCCACGTAAGCTAGCACTTGACATCCAGTGGATCCCAAGAAAGTCGCTCATCTAAGCTGGGCTTTTTGGTGTGGGGGCTTTTTTTTTTTTTACCTCATCTGGTCACAGATCACCCATAACAGAAAAGGGAGAGTAGAATTAACTGAGTCTAGCAAGGTGCTTTAACTCAACCTGTCCCTGCTTCCCTCTCTTTTGAAAAGTTGTGGGATAGCATCATTTCTTCTTAGTCTTCTAGTCCCAAAATTTCTGCTATTGTTCCCCATAGCACAGGGAAAAGGAGAAAATGAAAGTTGGAGATCTGAGCATACTGCAGCAAATCACTATATTTAGCATTTACTTATTTGTGAATCACTGATTTGTGCACTTGCTAATGCAATATAAAAGTTAAGGGTAGAGGGTGCTTCATTGTCTATCATAGAACTGGAGTGTTGGAAAGGTCTTCAGCAATTCATCCCATACATGAAAGAAATCCCCACTATAACATACTCAACAAGTCACCATTCAGCCTCTGCTTGAAGATTTCCAAGAAGAAAGAAGGCACCACACTTCTCTAAGCAGACCATTTCTCTTTGGGACAGGTCAGATTGTAAACTTCCACCCACTGTTGTTTGGCTCTGGGGCAAAAGAAAGCAAATATAAACTCCTCGTATAGATGAAGACAGCTTTCACATCCCTCCTGATTTTCTTTTCTCTGGTTAAATAGCCTCAGTTCCCGATATCCCCAGCAAGCACGTAGCTAGAGTCCCATAAACGTTTGTTGAATAGGAGAAGCCTGTCATCAGAGGGCAGGATGACTGAGCTCCTTGGTATTCCAAGCTTATAGTTGGGAATACAGGTACTCATGCACTAATACTTACCCATGAAAAAGAGCATGAGAGTCCTAGGCTTAGTTTAAAGAAGACCTGGTTTCAGATTATATCTCTAGCTCTTAGTAGCTACGCTCTTTGGGCAAACTGCTTAAGTCTATGCAATTCAGACAATTTCCAAGGCCTTATCTACCAAGTCACAAATAACTGAGAGAATTTTCCCCCATACCATGTGGGTGTGGGGGTTGTGGGGGAAATTTTGCTCGCGCGCACGCGCACACACACACACACACACACACACACACACACACACACATCCAGAAAGTACCTTTCTTACTCGTAGATGGCAATTTTTTACAAGGGGGGAATCCCAGTTGTTCTGGATTATTAAAAGGGATACCACGCCTCATTTTTCTCAACTACTTATTTTATAGAGGGGGGCACTACTTCAGAAATTTTTCTTCAATTTATTTCTGAAAATGGGAATGGGATTAAGAAAAAGGAGGGGCAGTGAGGTGAGACAGTGGATAGAGTACCAGGCCTGGAGCCAGGAAAATCTGAGTTCAAGTACAGTCTCAGATACTTACTAGCTATGTGACCCTGGGCAAATCACAATGCCTATTTGTGTCAGTTTCTCATCTGTCAGATGACACGCTGGAGAATGGAATGGCAAACCACCACAGTATCTTTTCAAAAAAAAAAACAAAAAAAACAAAAAAAAAAACAACCCAGAGACAAAATTTACGGGATCACAGTCAGACACAACTGAATGACTAAAACAACGAAAATCAGGAAAAGGATGGATATATTCCAATAGAGTATAACATTTAGATAATTAACAGCTGTCTTCATTAGACCTGAAGATATTTCCAAATAGATTATCAAATCTTCATGTAGACAATAGTACACAGAATAGCCTAGTTGTTTACTTGTTGGAATGTAAAAATGTTACAAAGACTTTTCAATATCAGCTTCTTGAACTCTTCTCCAAATGAATAAGGGCTTTTGTCAATTTTTCAAGTTACTGACTGTCCAGTCCAAAAGAAAAGAATTTTCCCATGTTTGGCTTTGGAAAAATAAAACCTTTATTTACATATGCTCTGTTCATTTAAAAAAAGATGGAAAGGGGAAACGACTAAAATTAGTCTCTTTAAAAAATCACCAGAAACAAAGCCAAATTCAAGTTTTAAAATCAAAAGAAATTAGTGATTCCTGGGTGGGGGGAGAATTAAAGCCAAAAAGCCACCAGAAGAAAAAGGGCAAGATTGTTTTATCACAGCTTGCTGGCAACCTCAAAAGTATTCCTATTTGCAAATATAACTTCTCATTTCAATTAATGGCTAGACTACTCATGTAACTATAGGAAGAACAGAGAATGTTCTCTCCCTCCAGAAAATATATTAGAAGAACCACTAGTTCCAAACCCATTAGGAATTCTCTTTTGGGAGCAGACCTTATTTCCAAAGTTGAAGCAAAGATCCCCTCTCTCTCTAAGCAAAATGATATCTTCCGAGGATCCTTTTGGAAGTGCTACAACAAACACCTCTCAACACCAACGAAGTCACTTAAATACCTTAACATTTCATCGATCTCTTAGAGCCCAAAAACTCTTTTGTGTCTGCACTCAAATGCACTGAATGGTGGCATCTGGGGTGTGAGGGTAGGCAGAGAGAAATGCCTACCAATTAGTACTATTTTTTTCAAGTGTGTATCCAATTGAAAGTCATTATACTTTTAGGGGAGAGCTAGACCTAGGATGCAAAGAACTTGCAGCAGGAAGTTGCAGTCATTCCAATTGACCATTTTCCCATTTCATAGCAGCAGTAAGTAGTGTCAAGGTCCAGGTTGGAGGAGTCATCAAATGTTTCTAGAGCCATACTTTTAAAGTGAGGCTGGTTAGCATGAAATAGAGCTCTTTCAGAGGTTGTGTGAAAGGGGAAGAGGACTATGCTTACTCAGTTTTCCCGAAGGTGAAACTGTGTGACCTTTTGGTTTTCCCTCCCACCAATCTACTGGAGCTATTTGACCCAGTTTCAGCAATGAACCCAAGGGATCCAGGAGAGCATTGACTGGTATCTTCTTGGTGGCTCTGGGCAAGATGAACTTCTTTTAGCTCCCTAAGACAAAAAAAAAGTTGTTTCATTTGATCTAGTCAATTATTAACAATTGTGGCAGACTTGTCTTCACAGTGGGCGTTGGTAAGGAGGGGAGAAGGGAGAGAAATCTGGAACTCAAAAGTTGTTTTTTTTAATGTGTTTACATACAACTAGGAAATAAGATACACAGGCAACAGGGTATAGAAATCCATCTTGCCCTACAAGAAAGTAATGTGGGGGAATGGGGGGATATAAGAGATGGTAGATTGGGGGAAGGAGTGTTTAGTATGCTTGCCATCTTGGGGTAGGGGTGGGGGGTAAGGGAGAGATGGGGAGAAAATTTGCAATTCAAAATCTTGTGGAAACGAATGTTGAAAATGAAAAATAAGTAAATAGATAAAATAGTTGTGGCTGGGACCATTTTAAAAGTTAGAAACTGTTACCAATATAGCATGAGAAGAAACTATTAATGCCACCCCTCACTTTGTTTTCACAGATAGTCTGTTATGATCAGGACTAGTCATGTGGCAAACAAGAACTCGTTTACAACAGTTTTGCCAGTCAGATATAACTAACCAAAATGGGAAAACAAAAACAAAATCAAAAACCAAAAAGCACCAATGTAGTAGCAGGCAGCCATCCATTTCCCCCATATTATGACTAAGGCATTAGTGTACTCAAAAGCCAAGACTGTCTTTCAGGCAAGACTGAAGTTCTTCAAGACTGGCTTCCTCTATTAGATTGTTGTATTATGTGATTCCATATGACAAACTGAAGTCATTGGGCTCTTTTGATTAATGACAACTGTATATGTGTCTCCAAGCTATAACATGAGTTCTCCTTGACTATATTACTTATTGCTTCTAATATTCAGAACCTACCGCTCTAACTCAGCCGTCTTGAACTTTTCTCTGTCCAGCTCTTTCTGAAGCTTTGCAGTTATACTCAAAGAGGGTCTGAGGACTGTGTTTCTAGCCAAAGCTGCTGCTGTTGGTCTGTCCTCTGGTTTAGGATGGATCATAAGCTATGAAAGGAAGTATTAGTACTTTAAATGTGGTCCTTTTTGAAGATTTTAAAGCTTCTTGACCCCTCTCGTGCAATAATATGCTAGTAATTTTCTTAACCAGCTCTCTGAGGAAAAATGTACATACAACACATTTACTTTATCTGCATTAACATTTTCTCCATCCTTTTAAGTCTAGGCAATCAACAGAAAAATAAATTAAGCCCTAATTTGTAGAAATTTGCCAGTTTCCAAGGCAATGATCACATTGAAAATTTAACAGTTGGCTCTCTTGAATCTGTTCAAGATGGCTCCAGCAGACCTCTGCCTCTATGCCCCTTGATGCTACTGACCACCTGGTCTTCTTTGTGATACTCCCTTCTCTTCACCCTCAGTTACTCTTATTGTTTGACTGGTCCTCCTTGTTATCCCTTTCTAGAAATTCTTCCTCTTGCTCCTAACTGGTATCATTTCTAAAGGATCCATCATCTGCTTCTGTACCTTTCTAAGCTTACTCGGTCTCATAGCTTCCATCTTGTCTCTGTGTAAATGACTCCAAAGTCCATGTGTTTGTGTTAACTTTTCCACCTTAGCTTCAGTCTCATCTATACTGCTTACTAGACATTTCTAATTAGATGTCTAATTACCACAATTTTAACAGGTGTAAATTGAATCCTTTCTTCACCCTGCATAAAAATGCTTCTTTTTTTTAGACACCTCTTTTTGAGGAAGATACTACTGTTTCTCTAGTCTAAGGACTAGGGATTTAATGCTTTCTTTCACCCTTCACATCCAGTAAAAGCCTATCATTTGTCTCTGAAAAATCTCTAACATCCATCAACTTCCTTTTCATTTTTACAGCAACCATTCTTGTTCCATTTCTTAACTACTTCACATCTGAATTATAACAATGGCTTCACTGCTACATTTCTCTCTGACTTTACCCTTCTTAATCCATTCCATGCAAAGTTTCTGCATAAGGTCCCTTCCAGTTCTAAAATTCTACATTCCTATGCTCTTTTAAACTAAACAAAAAACATTATATGAATATATATTATTAAAAAGAAAAATAGCTAATTAAAATAGTCAACATTTATAAAGTAATTTAAGATTTTCAAATTACTATATGCATATATATGTATGATAGTTGATCCTTATGACAATCCTTCAAGGTAGGTGCTGTTATTAGCCCTATTTTATTATTCACAGAAAAGCAATATGAGAAATCCACAGCTTCTACCCCATCATTCCATGTACTTGATTACCACCAGTTAACTTAGCATTTGAGTTCTCTAACCACATAACCCCAGTCTTCCTAGTTTTATCTTTTCCTGCCTCTTCGCTACATGTACTATATCCTCCCCTAATAGGATCTAAGCTCCTAAAATACAAGAGCTTTAAAATGTCCCATTTAAAAATTTCAATCCTCAGAGTCTGGCACATAATAAATGCTTGTTGATGGATATAATAAATGCTTGTTGATGGATACTGATCATGGAGACCAGCTACTTCACTTAGAGGTGGCCAAAGTGCCTCAAATTATTTCGAAGCATCTTTGCCTTTGGTCATGGTTCTCTCTCTACCTAGAGCTGCTGGAATGATCTCCTTACCTGGAATGGCTGTACTGAAAGAGAGAGGAAGAAGGAATATAACAAGTGCAGAAGTAGTAAAAAAACAAAATTTATTTTTAAAGGGGGAAAAGAGAGAAAAGCTCCTTGAAGACAGGGACTGTAGACTTTTTTTTCCTTCTCCTTCCTCTCCCTACCATCCAACCTTAGTATAATATTGAGTGTCAGAAACACAAAAGTACTTGAACTGAAAGTACCTTCACCCCTCAAAAAAGCACAAAAGACAGATGGCCTTTTTTAAGCGCTATAAAAATTATTAAAAGTCCAGACAGTAAACAGCTTTGAACCATTCCCTCTTACACTCCAAGTTCAAATCTTCATAGCCTCATGACCCTGATCCTGCCTTGATGTCTTCCCCGTTTGCTCTGCTCTTTGCATCATCTTCTTAAGTCTTTCCCCTTCCTTCCACTCTACCTCCACCGATCCGTTCTGTCCTTCTCACCCAATTTCTATCCCCACTTCCCAAACGCCAACCTGATATTATAAGAGGTACCACCTCAAGCAAATTGTAAAAGTCTTCAGAGAGCTCCTGTGGAAGATCTGGAAGGTTGCCTCGACGGATGTGATGCCAAGGCTCATCATTGCCTGGTAAGGACTTTGCCCCTGCAGCCACAGCAATTGTCAACCCAAGGGCAAACACATCTGCTCTAGGTAGGTATCGATAGTCCTTAAAAAAAAAAACAAAAAGGTAAGCGTCTACTAACGGTAATGAGAACAGACAAATGGTCTCTAGGAGAAATCTCAGTTATTCTCTCAAATACAAAGGAGTATAAATATGTACATTTTGGGCTTTTAAGTTACTTTCTTTATTCCTGGAGGGAAGAAAAAAAGATTTAAAATTGTTTTATATTCAGCACTCATGGGTACCTGTGAATTTTGAGGAACCTGACTGTAGCCACGACCACACTGGCATACCCAGGATGGCTGCTAGCACAGGTTCTTAGATCTGCTTTACTAGGAAAGACAGATGTTCAAGGGGTCAACAATTTTTTAAATTCCATTCACTAGTTCAGGGGAAAAGTCAGCACTCTGAACTTCAGAGAAAATACAAGCAGAGAAATAAAGACCAACAGACAAGGCTCTGACTGCCTGAATCAACTATATACTTTATATACATGTCTAGATCAAGAGAGCCCTACATCTGAGCGGTCAGGGAGCTCTGAACATATGGTCACTCAGAATCTCAACCAGGGAATGAGAAGATCCTTCTCTCAAGTGAGCTCTCCCAAAGCAAAAAACCAACTCAGTGTGTATGTACACACACACACACACACACACACACACACACACACTTTCTCAGAGCCATAAGGCATCACAACCCTCCTGACTCAGTGTCTAATTAGAAATTAGCAAAAAAGTATGAAAGCTTTCCTACAAGCAAGCCTCCCCTAAACAAGCTTCCCTTAATGGGCTCCACATGAGGCCTATTCATGGGCGGGGAAGATCTTATCCCATTAACATTACACTGACAGAACCCAGATATGCTCAGGGAGGAGGATAAAAAAAAAGAGATAACATACATAGATATACCAGAAAGAGAATTCTTTCCCTTCCCCTATTATCAAAGCTATCTTACTGTACATTTCATGACAAATATCTTCAAAGACAGAAGATTTCCAAGGCCACTGCAGTTACAAGGAGTATTCAGCACCAGCAGAAGTATTAGGGGGTGAGGGAAGGGTGAAATAAAGGCTTTACAAACAGGAGCTTGACAGAAAAATAACTTCTGAATGTATCGGATCTATTGATATTTTATCTCAGAGCAGCATGAAACCTTCTTTACAAGCATGTAAAGTCCTTCAGAGCTAGAACTATTTTATAAAAAATCTTTTGTCTTCATATCACCTAGCATACAGCAGGTACTTAATAATAAATACTTAACCTGTACTAATCCATAACAAATAAGAGATTCATCTAGGGTAGTGGTTCTCAAACTGTTCTTATATTCTTAAAAATTGAGACCACCCCCCCAAAAAACCTTCTGTTTATGAGGTTTAAATCTATCAATATTTATAATGCTAGAAATTATAATGTCTTATTATGAAAATAGTTTTGATCTCTCAGATCACTTGAAAAAGTCTCAGGCACCCCCAGGGATCCCTAGACCACACTTTGAGAGCCACTAATGTAGAAGAATTCATTTGTAGTCTCTCTCCTACATCTAGACTGGGAAAGTGATTCTATATATTATCATAGGGATACTTTTACATTTCCTGCATATCTGAACGTCAGCAGGTTCAGCATCTATCAGTACCTACCATCCCCAGCTACCTCCCTGATTTACAGCTGTACCTCTTGTAAAATCTCATTGGCCAAGAAGCGACTATCTCCCTCCTCTACTTGGGGGTTCTGGATTGAAGTCACAAGGCCCAGATCACCTAAGAGAAAGAAAGAATCACTTTAAATGAGATCTCTCCTAGAAAAACTACAACAGGAAAGGAATTATCAGTACAGATTTCATCAGACCACCATCAAATGATAGAGAGAGAAGGCAACCTCACCAATTTTATACATCACATTAGCAGAAAGGAACCAGTCATCTTCATTCTCCCCTTCTTCTGAGACATATGCAATATCATCTTCTTGTTTTTTACAGATGAAGATGTTACCTATACAGAGTTGGATTCATTAAAGAGTTAATGTCTTTTCTCCTCAGAAAAGAGAAAAAAAATTTGGAAAATATTTTATTTTCAATAAAGTCTCTTCAAATTCTCTTTTAAGGACTCTTTCCCCCTCCTCAAAGTCCCTTCCTTTTCATCCTTACAACTATGGCTGTTGTCTCTTCATTGAAATTTCTCTCATCTTTAACAATTAGATTAGAGATGGATCATGGGCTATGACCAGAATCTGGCATCTGCTCCTCATGCAGGAATGCTCTGTTTTCATCAGCCATCTTTTTCAAGTGCTAAACTACCTGACAAGAATAAATGAACACTCATAAGAATGGCAATTATGGCATCTAGAAAGCTTTTTTTATGTGTTTCTCCACCAGCATTTAACAGAGGGCTTTGTATATATGTTGTTGTTCATGTCATATGGGAGAACTCTACATGACTCCATTGCCTTGGTCCATGGGCTTTTCTTAACAAATCAGTCCAGTGTCTTTGCCATTTCCTTCTCTAGTGTGGCCTGATTTTACAGATGAGGAACTGAGAAAATAGGCACTAAATGACTTGACCGGGGTCACAGAGGTGGTTGGTATCTGAGATCAGAACTGAACTCAGATCTTCCTGACTCCAAGTCTGGTGCTCTATCCACCATATCACCTCACTGTTCCCTAATTCCCTGGGGGCCTGGAGAGGTTAAGGTACTTAACTTCTGTAACCGGAGGTAGTTTTGTACATAGTAAGTATTTAATAAATGCTTTAATCATTTATTTAGTTAACATATATTGATTAACACCTCTCCCCCAAAATGGCAATAATCTTGATTAATATAAAACACATATTACCATTCTTCTAAAGAAAAAAAATCTGCTGGGTTTCTATAATCCTTTAGGTTCACAAGACATTTTACATACATCATCTCATTTGATCAGGACAACCCTTTGAGTTTGGCCATTATTCCCATTTAACAGATAAATAAAATAAAGCTCAAAGAAATCAATCACTTGCAAATCATACAACCATTCTTTCCTCCAAGTCCTAAAAAGCAAAGAAACATACACTGGGGCCAACTCCTAATACTCCAGTTATTAACACATGACTGCTCAGTTAAATTCCTGCTCTTAAAAACACTCTACTGCGTTTTATCCTAGCCACTTCTTGACTCAAAAAAAAGGTACAAAAATAGTAGTATAAAAACAGGTCTGCAAAGCTATTCAACGTGGAGATTTTCACTAACAATTGTAGCAAGACCTTTTCCTTTCTCAATGAAAAACATATGTAGTTTTGCTCCCTCCTCCACTTTGACTTTATTTTTCCTTTTACCCTCCCACTGAAGGAAGAATTGTGTCTGATGTTATGCCAGTGAACAGAAACATTTGTTTTAATACACCCACATATTCTGACAACAGATGATACTGGAAGGACAAGACAGCAGAAGCAAGGAGAAGAAGGGATATACTAACTGGGCTTGATGTCCAGATGCACCAGACCCGAGTGATGGATATACTTCAGTCCCATGGAGATTTGCAGGAGCATATTCTTGAGTTCTGGCTCTTGGAAGAAACGGCCAAGTTTCTCATTTTCAGACACAGCGGCCTGCAAGCTCCCACCTACCAGAGAACAACACGCTGAAGTCAAATGGAGAGAGTCCAAAGGCAATCCTAAAGCTCATAAGCCAATCTGCTACAGAACAAGCCCATGTGCCTTTGTGTAAAAGAAATCTCATGAAGAGAAAGCAAAGGCTTTGAGAGAAAAAAAAAAAGAGGCCAAAAGAATGATTTTTCTAACACCCTCCACAGTACTGGAATAATTCTGCCCTGTTCCCACTGTGCTGAATCACTGCATGTTCTTTACAAACGACTTGGGCTATGGCCCTCTTTTAGCGGAAATCCATGAACAGTTCTGGAGTGGAGTTATTACTGTTTATAATGCCTATCTCTAGAGGAAGTACAAGCAAAGTACTTTAGAGTATCCTATGTGCTATACGTTTGTGAAGTCATTGTGAAATCCTAGGGACCCTCTAAGAGGTAGGACTAAGGAAGCTAGAGGGCAGATCCAGAAGGATGCCACTGTGTAAAACTGCATTTAGACACAGTTCTGTTCAAAAGTCTCTTTTCTATGACTGGAAAGAGAAAATACAACATGTTCCTTCTGAGGGCCTGAGCACTATAGCAGCTTATATATTAAAAAAAAAAAAGTTGCTAGGATCCTGCTTGGGAAGAAATAGTTCAATACAGATGACCTATTCATCAGAAAGGAAGGAATAAGTACAAGGAAAAAGTGAGGGATGTATATCAAATTGCTTAACTTCTTATATATATCGAATTGCTCACTTTCTCAATGAGTATGTGTGGGGAGGGAAGAAGGCAGAGAATTTGGAACTCAAAAGTTTTAAAAACAAATGTTAAAAATTGTTTTTATATGCAACTGAGAAATAAGATACACAGACAATGGGGTATAGAAATCTATCTTGCCCTACAGGAAAATAGAAAGGAAGGGGATAAAAGAAGGGGGGTCAGTGATAGAAGGGAAGGCAGACTGGGAGAAGGGGTAGGGGGAAGGGAGAGATGAGGAAAAAAATTTGGAACTCAAAAATCTTTCAGAAGTAAATGTTGAAAACTAAAAATAAATTAACAAAAAAAAATATTTAATTGTAAATGCTATCCTTCCTGTGGGAAACTCAAGTGAATTGATATTATTTGCTGTTGACATTTTACATACACATATATAAGCTAACTGTAATAGATGGTGTAGGAAGAAATACTCTGTGTGGATTTCTTGTTTTTTGGAGTCTCACTGTTATGATTCTGGGAGATAAATGGGAAATTATAATTTTTCAGAGATGGGAAGAAAACACCCCAAAATGCACCTGCAAGTCACTTAATACTTGAAATTTCAGGCAGGGCAATTATATTTCTTAACTTCCAGAGGCAGAAGGTACTCTCTCTCTCTCTTCTACCTCCTCCCCCCTCACCACCCTGCCAAGTAAACCACTTGATTACAGAGTCTGCACTTGGTTTTGGTATTCCTAGGAATACACCCTGCCAAGCACGATGCCTGGCACCTAGTAAAAGCTTAATGCTTCTTGCTGAATTGACTTAACATGGGACTCTAATGGCACTTGGTAGCTTCCAGTGAAACAATTCTCTTGTCAAAGGGCTTAGGCCCTTTAACTAGTGGCAGACCCAGTAAGATGATAGTGATGATAGTATTTATAGAGCACTTTAAAGTTTTCAAGTTCTTTATGTATATTACCTCATTTTATTCTCACAGCCACCTTGGGAGGGAGGTGCTTTTATGAGCCCCATTTTACAGATGAGAAAAGTGACACAGATCGGCTAAGGCACTTGCCCAAGGACACACAGCTAGCAAGTAGGATTTGACCTCAGGCATTCCTGAATCCAGGCCCCATGCTCTATCCACTGAGCCACCAAGCTAACTGTAATCTGGACAGCTCAGGGAATACTGAGCAGGTAGCCCTTTGCTCTTCCCTGACAGTAGAAGAGCATTTCCAACACTAAAACAGCCAGCTGCATAAATACTCGAAAATGTGGACTTCTTTTCAAAAGTTCACCAAGCAAATGAAAACTAAAGATCAGAGACATTTTTTTTTGGTGGTCCAGCGCTATAGATTCATTAGTATAGGTCACTCATTCCAAAAACCAGTGTGGAAACTCCCCTCAATTCTCTATACTGAGCAGTATCTGTAATTTAAAGTTCCCTGAGGCACTTTCAGCCAGCTGAATACTAATGTGCAAGAGGGAGAATTTGAGCCTGTTTTCCTGACCCCAAAACTGGCCATCTACCTCACTATGCCTTCTCTAGACAATGTTAGAATAAACATACAGAACATGGTACTCTGGGGAGGGGACTGAATTAGAAGACAGAGAATCTAGTTTCAAATGTTGAATCCTACGAGAGACCTTAGGCAAGTCATTTCATTTCTCTGGTACTCCATTTTTATTCAGCTACAAAATCAGTAAAAGGAGGAAGTAGGGATGAGAGTGATAGATAACCCAAGATCCTTTCTAATTCTAAATCCTAGAATCCTAATTAGTTAGAAGGTTCCTAGGTCATAACATTTCCTTAAATCACTACAGGCTCACCAAAACAAGCCATGCAGATTAGTTTATTAACAAGAAGATAAAGAATTATACCATTATAGAAAAAGCAACGTGAACTATGAGATGACTCACTATTCTTGACTAGTTAGACCTAAAGAGAATTTGCTACACTCAAAACCCAAAGCACTAAAACTAGGTCACAATTAATGTGAATAATGAATCTCCTAAAGTAGTTCAAAGTATTTGAACTGGAACTCTGAAGTTATAGTTATGTAAAATGTGCTTATCGGGTCTGGCCCAATTCATAAACAAAGTATGAATTTGAATAGCTCAACTATGTTGGGAGAAATCAGAAATCACATACTCATATTCATTGGAACCTAGTTTTAAAGCTTATCTGGTGTTGCTACTAGAACTGCAATAGCGTTCTATGGAAGAAATAACCAGTTTGGGGTTGTTGTAGTTGTTGTTTTTGAAGGAAGGACAGTGTAGCAGGTAAGCCAGGACAGAGGGATGGAGGTGGGACAAGCATATGATGGCCATCACTGCTAGGATCTAAGACCTTTTGAGAGAAATCCATTTTAAGCAGAGGCAGGTCCATTCAACACAATGTCATCCTACAAATCCTGGGAATTTCAAGCCAATCCATATCCAGAAGGGATCCTCAAATCCTCTAAATTTAACCTACTGTAGGCCTATATGGAAGGGACAGTTGTAAACAGATGTTCTAAGTTGATCCCACAAATAGAGGTCATTAAAGTGACCTTATAGCAGGGGTTGTGTTTTTTTTAAGCTTTTTTTTATGTCCATAGATCCCTTTCTTGAAGCCAATGGATCCCTTCTTAGAATAATATTTTTTTAATATGTATTTAATGCCATCCCAAGATAAGGTCCAAATGGATACATGACCTACATATACAGAGAGATTTTTATAAGAAAAGTAGAAGAAAATACAATATATTACTTAGACTTATAGACAGGCAAACAATTTTTGAATAAACAATAGAGCAAAGTTAGGTGAAGATGGATAATTTGGATTACATTAAATTAAAAAGGTTCTGTACAAATAAAACAAATGGGGAGGTGAGAATTTTATAGACAATTTTTCGGAAAAAGGTCTCATATCTAAAATACATAAAGAACTTTGCCAAATCTATAAGAATATGAATCATCTCTGCATAGAATAATACTTTAAGTACATAAAATATATAGGATTATAAAGGAAATCAAGTATGTTGAAACACAATTAAAAAAAAAAAAAGTCCACAAACTCCAGGTTAAGAATCCCTGCTTACATAACTCAAAGGTTCCATCTCAGTATAGTCAGTGCACTGAACATGGCTTTACAATGTACAACTTTAATGTAATGAGCCAATACTCATTTTTCACCTTTGTATTCCCAGCACTTGGTTAAATGTCTACTAGAATTTTGCTGAATTTTCCATACTCTACACATGTGATCTATCCCATATCTACCCTGACATAATTTTATCTGCATTTTATAAACTTCTAACAAGTTGTTTAACAATAACAAGTTTATTACAATTTACAGGGAGGCAACTTGGATCAGATGTTGAACATACAATAAAAGGAATCAATAGCATGGATATAGCCATATGCCAGATTTGGACATATTTGCAGAGTTCACCTACTTCATTTCCCTGCCCCTGGGTAAGAGTATCTTTGAGATCTGGGGCGGCTAGGTGGTGCAGTGAATAGAGCACTGGCCCTGGAGTCAGGAGTACCTAAGTTCAAATCTGGCCTCAGACACTTAACACAAAAAACTAGCCGTGTGATCTTGGGCAAGTCACTTAACCCCAACTGTTCCTCAAAAAAAAAAAAAAAAAAAAAGAGAGTACCTTTGAGACCATTGCCTAAGAATGCTGCCCCTGTAGGCCTATCCTAGAAAATAGTTTTTGTGAGTCACCAGGAGCTACCATAAGTAACATGAGGTGCCATCAATGGAGAACAATTCCTGAAGACCTTGGATTTCATCTCACTCCCCAGAAGTCAGAGTCCCAGTACTCACCATTGCAATACTCATTCTGAATGATCATATGGTCATCCTCCGCCCATGCAGAATAGTAACGGACAACATGGGGATGCTGTCCAAGTACTGCATGTGCATAAACTTCTCTCAAAGCTGAGGCTCTTAGAGACAGAAGGATAACAAAATGAGAATGTGTACAAAATGTTTTGGAAACACACATATAGAAAATAAAGACCAATAATGATGGCTTCAGGAGGGAGTTTCTCAGTGGTTATTGCCAAGAAGGCAAACGTGCTTCTATGTCTAGTTCCATCACAAAATGGAAAGGGGGAGATTTGCACTGTGACAATAATCTATCATACTTCAATAGGAAAAAAAGATCCTTTTCTCCATCCTGGCTCTTTAGAGTTCAGTGCATAATTGGATTTCAGCCTTTTGTCCTACCAACAAAACTATAAACCAGTCAAGAATATATGACTACATAAGGCCAGCCTTAAGAAGAGTGCGCAATATAAAATGAGGGAGGGAATGGAAAATACATGAACAGGAGAATATAATACTTGGTCAACTTCAGCTCTGAATACAAAGACTATATTTTGAATCCACATGTTTAAATTCTGTATTACTGATTTCTCTCATTCCATTCCAATAGGGCTGTAAAAGTCATAGCTAACCTATTTCATATGCCTAATTTCCATAAAAGAATGGGCACCTTCAGTATTTTTCTACTCAAGGCTAATTAATGTTTTGTACCTCTTCACACAAAAACGTTATCTTAGCAACCTGATGCTAAACGCAGTTTTATTTCCCAATGCCATAGTCAAAGCAGAATTTTTGTGCCAATTGTTCAGTTCTAGGACAAGAAATAGAAAGCAAAGTTGCTAATTTTTCTCATTCATTAAAATAGAATCATGGGTGCTTCAACTGTTTGCACAAAAGTTAAAAGGAAACTGCCTTAAGCCAACACGAATGTTTTATGGGCAGAATTCCTGACCACTGGATATTCCTAGAAGGGTCCTTTTCAAAGTAGGCACACATACAGAGGGCTAATTTATGCAAAGTTAGACAACAACAGCAGCTTTGCATAAATTATGCTGTTGACTGTAAAGCATCGTCAAGTTATTCTGTAAGATTTAATCCTCTGCCTCTGAACCTGAAATCTTAGAAATGTTATAATAATAATAATAATAATAGTAACATTTATACACTCCTTATCACGTGCCAGACACTGTGCTAATTACTTAACAAATATCATCTCATTTGTTTCTCCCAACAACCCTGGGAGATGGGTGATATTATTATCCCCTAATAGGTGAGGAAACTGAGGCAGACAGCGATTAAGTTACAAAACTAGTGAGTGTCTGGGGTTAGACTTGAACTCAGATCTCTCCAACTCCAGGTCTGCAGTTCTATTACTGCACCACTCAGCTTCCCCAATGTTATGAGTGCAACAAGAACGCTGCGGGGGAAGCAAGAAAATTTTGTATGGAGCTTCAAGCTGTGCTCCAATTAAGTTTCTAAAGATATATCGAAATGACCACCTTATGAGATTATGATGGAAATCTGGAATGTTCTGGATGAACTCCTCTACTTCAAAGCAAAGGTTTTTAAACTTACTCATTTGAGGTTCCTCCCAAACGTCTTGTGGAGCGTTTAATAGCGTAAATATATCCATCCAGCCTCTTGATGCACTTGTACACGGAGCCAAATGCTCCTACCCCAATTTTTTCTAACTCCAGGAATTCTTTTTCATAGCGGGAAACCATGTTGCTTTCTCTCATGAAACATCTCTGAGAAGATTGAAGGGAGGGAGGATGGAATGAAATGTGCTAGGAAGGACATAGAAAGGGATTTTTAGTCATCTTGCCTTCCTAAACTGCTCTAAGGTCATCAGCAGTCTTCTAACCAAATCCAAGGATTTGTCCTCCTTAATCTTTGATACCAATGGTACCAGTGACTCTAACTTCATTGCATTAATTTTGAATAACTCTATGTTCTACTAATTTCTTCTCACACCCAGTTTTCTTTTCTTCTTGCCCCAAACAATTACTACAGATGTTTGTTCTCTCAAGCTTAATCCTAGGTGTTGTTTTTCCCCTATTATCCCTTTAACGAATTCTTCTTTCTACCTCTAACATGTAAACTTCCCAGACATAAATGGTTCCTAAAACTGTATTTGGTTTATACAATTTCCAAAGCTAAACTAATCTTTAGTAACACTGCTTGCACAAAATGGGAAATTGAGAAGAGCTCCAAGAATAGACTTAACTTTGACCTGTATCTCCTTAATTCCCCCAATTCCAATCATTAATAAGTCTTGCAGGTTCATATTTGGCAAGATCTATTAGTTTATTCTTTTTTATACATCTCTAGATACAAGCTTATTCCAAAGTTATTTGCTCAGGGCCTAGACTACTCATGCCCTCCCAAGTGTTGTTCCTATCTCCAACACTGCCCTTCAATATGTTCTAAATACGATGGCAAGAATGGTTCTTAAAACTTTGAGAGCATTTTCTTTTAAAGATCCAGGACTTGAGAAGCCTACAGTAACAGTCAATTTTCTCGCGTGAAATTTAAGTTATATATAGGATTTGAGGCCATCTCTACCTCTACTTAGAGGACCAGCGGCAGAGTGGACAAAGCATGAATTTGAGAGTTGGTGAGATCTGGGCATTAAGGTGGCATGGTGGCTAGAGTACTGGACTCCATATCAAGAAGATTCATCTTCCAAAGGTTAAATCTGGCCTCAGACACTTACTAGCTATGTGACTCTGGGCAAGTGTCTTAACCCTGTTTGCCTCAGTTTCCTCATCTATAAAATGATCTGGAGAAGGAAATGGCAAACCACTCCAGTATCTCTATCAAGAAAGCCCCAAAGGGGGACATAAAAAGTCAAACATGACTAAAAAATGACTCAATAAAACTTCCTCATGCTCAAAACTCTCTACTCAAAGTGGAATGGGATCCCTAGGGAGGTAAGTGGATCCCTCTGAATAAAGGTCTTCCAGCCTAGCTTTGATGATAGATTGGAAGCGTGGGCTGGATTAAACAGCCTCTGAAGTCCCTTCTCTTGCTTAGATATTTGATATTTAAAGCCTCCTCAAGTTGAAGGGGAAAAATTTAAGTTACCAACTTATTTGGTGGGATTTCTAGGAAGTCAAATTTATATAACTAACCTAGCCAATTACCTTAAATTGAGCTCTAGATCACCTTTTTTTCTCTCCCCTTTCTCTTTTTCAAGAGTCTTAAAATGCATATAATTTCTTTGAACTGGCTTTTTCCAGTTCCTACTCTATTTAGAAACCATTCACGGATTCCATTAGCAGCCTAGACCCCCAACTCTAGCTTGTTTTTTTTAAGTCAAACTCCTGCCCACATTTCTCTCATTTTGTAAAGTGTTTCCTCTCTAAACTTCTGATTCTTTACTTCAATCAGTGTTTACTTCTCTCTAATGTCATATGGGGGCAGCAGTCATTAGATTTGGAAAAACACATGAGCTAATCAAAGTGTAAAAGAAATCCCAGGTTACAAAGATATACCTGTTAATGTAACAGCAAAGAGACCTTGGATTAAAATCCAACCAGATCTAGACATCAGGTGTTAAATACAGATAGCAAATCTCACGAGATACTCATGCTCACATCAGAGTAAAGACTCCAGAGCCTGGAAACCTTTAACCCACCTTGGCAGGGAGTCCTTCCTCTCCTTTGTCTTCAGAGAAGTCAGATTCCTCACTAGAAAACAAAACAAAATAACCCAAACAGAGTATACACATAAGAAAGCTGTCCTATACCCCTCAACTCCATAGTACAAGTAACTACTCCTTCAATACCTTTATCAGGTGAGAAACTCTTTGATCGAGTTACAGAATTCCTAGTGTAGACAATTTCTAGACATCTATA
>CM053597.1:81952157-82045837 GCA_028646575.1 Pseudocheirus occidentalis
CTCTGAGCTCAAAAGAGTTCAACTAAGGTGAACTTCATAAGGACAACATCAAGGAAAAAGAGGGATTTCTCTTTAACCACAAGCTACGAGTTTCCTCTTTGCCACTTGGGGATGTTTTGTACCAACTGTTATTATATCACATTGTTAAACAGCCCTAATTAAAAGCTAATTAGCTCCAGCTGACTGTTAATTAACGAGTAGCACACTCCCAAGATAGACCTCGGAAGAAATGGTATTAGAAATCAACCCCAACTCCTCAGGGTTACCCCCTCCCCAAGAAGCCTGAGGTGAGGAGTAATCTGCTCCCCTCTAGGAATCCAATCTATGGAAGGAGGAGAGTGACCCTAGAATAATACTATACACTTCCTAACTCTCACTATAGTGATAATAACACGCCTGGAAATCATTTTTTGGAAATGACTCAATCTGGGGAAGAATTGGACTTTGAGTTTTGAGGTCCTTCTCAGCTCAAGAGTCTAAATAAGTAGATTTAACACAGGTTAAATATGCAAAGCTTCTTATAGGACAAGTTTAACATATCAGGTTGAACAGTAATAAAAAAGTCTGCTTTCTTGATCAGAAAAAAAATGTTTCTAGAGCTCTAACAACCTTGGGACTTGCTGTCAACTAGTAATTTCCTACTTAAAGTGTTCTTGTGAAATACTAAATTCTCTTGTGTTTCCATGAAGCTGAAGGGCAATGACTGTCAATTCCTTTTCAGCACCCAGGGAGATAAACCTGCTCACCCTAACTTTTCCTCAGATAATTTTAATGACTAAACCTTCTGAGGGTTGATCTTTACTGCATAGGAAGGTGAAGGGAAACAACCAGAAGACAGGATTCACCCAAATATCAGTGCCTTTTCTTGATCATTTGTGAGTGAAATTCATGAGCATGTTCACATGTTTGAGCAAAATCTAGAATGGGTATGTGTGTTTAGTTGAAGCTAATCTCCTTTTCAAGGTCGATATATTAACACTGGCCATAAAATTCACCACCTTGACTGTTAGAAGTTTACTTTAAATATCATTTTTGGCTTATAGTGAGTAGTGTACATCTAGACAAGAGCTACATTTCAAAGAGAAGCTACCATTATAAATAATCAGCACCAGAAGCAGGCTAATAATTTAATTTGTGCAGAAGTTCGATTTGCTGAAGATTCTGGTGATATTATCCTGGAAATCTGTGCTATCGACGCAGTAGACCTAGCCATAAAGGAAATAAAACCCAACTTGAAACGTTAGCACAAGGAGTGTCTCAACATAGATCGATTGTCAGTAGGCTTCATTTCCCTGAATTTTAGGGGGAAAAAGATACTTTAAAACAGTGAAGCTGTCCTGAAACACATAGCAAGTGAAGAAATTTCTCCCTTCCAAACTATTTTGTTGGGCAGTTCAATTCCATTTAGCTAGCTAGCTCCCACATGACTCCCAACTACCTATGGATACCTCAAACTTTTTCCCTATGGCCCCCATAGACTGAATACAAAGTGGACTCAAGACAACATGCTCACACTGTGAACATAAGGTACTATATATTTACCCCCAATACTCAAATTTCAATTAGAAAAGGATCCAATTTCACCAACCATTCACTTAAAAAAAAAGATTCAGTCAACAAACATTTGTGAAACAACTCTGTTTTAGGTAGTGGGAATATAAAGAATCTAACTGGGGCAACTAGGTGATGCAGTGAATAGAACACCAGTCCTGCAGTCAAGTTCAAATCTGTCTTCAGATGCTTGACACTTACTAGCTGTGTGACCTTGGGCAAGTCACTTAACCCTTTCCTCCTCCAAAAAAAGAAAAAAATCCAACTACCTATGATATTCTAAAGGAGTTTACATCCCATCAGGGAGATATACAAAAACACATATTATATTTGCATATACATACACACATGTAACATAAATACATGCAAAACAGACACAAGGATTATCAAATCTTTGTTAAATATCAAATACTTTTGGGTTTCCATTGCAAAAGCAATGGGTTTTAGCCAAAATTGTCAAGGTTTCATGTTAATAGGAATACATGTGGAGAATTTTAATTTGATTAAAGCTGAAATCTCAGTTTTACTTCTTAAAAGTTTCTCTCTTCCTCAAAAGTCGGTATAGTTCGTTGTTTCTTTTTTTTTTTTTTTTGAAGGGGGAAGGCAAGGTAATTGGGGTTAAGTGACTTGCCAAAGGTTACAGAACTAGTGTGTCAAGTGTCTGAGGCTGGATTTGAACTTGGGTCCCTCTGACTTCCAGGACAGTACTTAATTCACTGTGACATCTAGCTGCCCCAGTTCATTATTCTTAAAACAAAAAATACAAAAATATCTTTAGCCGTTCTTTTTATAGTAGGCAACTTAGAGGGCATCTTCTTTATTGTGGCATGGAAAAACAAATGTTTGTATATGAATTTAATTGAATATTATGTCATAAATTCTGAAACAGACATTTACAGAGGAAAGCAAGAAGACCTCTATGAACAAATAAGAGTAAAGTGAATAGATCAGCTTGTACACTGAAAACAGCAAAAACCAGCTCTATTGAATTCAATGACAACCCACCAATTTAAAAAGACCAAAGTTAAAACATGCTCTTCCTCTCAGAGAGATGATGAACTTACCTACAGAAAGACACATGTTTTTTAGGCATAACCAATGTAGGAACTTGTTTTGCTACATTATGCATATTGGGTTATTAATTTTCTTTCAATTTTTTGATTTTTCAATTGTTCAGTGGAGGAAGAAGAGCCAGTGAGAGGGAGAGATTATAAATGCACATAAAACAAATTAAAAGAGTCAAAAGCAGACAAGCATGAGGACACTCACAGCTCTCCTCTTATTTTCCTCTTGCCACTGGATTGAGAGACCATCCTCCTGTAGGACTCTGGTGTAAAGGGGTTCACATTGACCTGACTTGATGACATCTGGTATGTGCTAATATCAGGAGTAAATCGAAAGTGCTTAGAGCTTCTTGTACATGGCTTTCCAGAAGAACACATATTACTTGTTAGCAGGGTCTGATATGAGAACAATAACAACAAAATTAAATTTCAAAAGCATGTCAGGATTGGATTTTTTTTAATCTATGATTTCAATGGTAAAAGGAGTTCATGGCGAAAGCTGCCAGGGCACTGAGACCTTAAGTGACTAACCAATGTTAGGCAGAGGCAAGGCCTGAATGCACAAGTTCACTCTCTTGCACTTGGGCTCTGTCCCTCTTTCATCCCCTCTCCCTTTCCTCTCTCTTTCTTTCCCCCACTCCCTGCCCACTCCCAGTCCACATTAGGTAAATTAAGGCCACCACATAGGACATACAGGAGCTGAAAACCCTGACTCTAAGATACTTGTTCTCTCACATATGATTCAGGCCCCAGCATTAACTTGCAGTGATAACCCTTTAAAAAAAAAGTGACAATTCTCTCAGATCATACAAATCAGCAGAAGATTTTACAAAAGTTAAGGCTTATCCCAAATCATATAGGCCTGTGTGCTGCAAAAAGGAAGACAGGGGGAAGCAAAATAAAAGGCCTTTAGCCTGACGAGGTCCCAGAAAACAAAGCCAAAGAGGGTAAGAAAATCTCATAGTAGAACCAATGATGACTTGGCATCTGTGCCTGGCAAAAAGGTTAAATCCCTTGTTCTACACTTTTCATGAGGATATGGAAAATATAGACATTAGTTAACATACAGAAAATTCTCACAGTGTACCTACCCAGTGGTCATGATTCGACCCCAAGTATAACTGAATCCTCACTGACTGTGGGAGGAAAAGATTTCCTAGTGGAAAGAGAGAGCCAGCCTCAAAGTCAGTTAAGACCTGACCTCAAGTTTCATCTTCAATACCTGTTGGTTACATGGGACTACTTGCAGTTCACGGAACAGGACAGGGCGCTTCCATCTGTTTCTTTGTATGGTCTCCCATGCCTGAGATGCTCTGCCCCACCCCCCCATCTCCCACACACCTGACTTTTACTTTAAGATTCAGCTCAAATTCTACCTTGTGCAGGACATTCTTGGTTTCTTCTCTAACCTGTCCTCTGCTTATTAGCACAGATCACTTTCATATGCTCTGTATATATCTATGTACTTAGAGTTTCATGCTATCTTTACCCAATGGAATATAAACTTTTAGAGAGCAGGCACTTTTTGTTTTTGATTTTCCCTCCCTTGTCTTTTTTATTTTTTTTTTAATCTCCAGTACTTGGTACAGCGCCTGGCACATAAAACAAGTGCTTTTTGATTAACTGGCTGCATGATCCTAGGTGAGTCACAAACTGAGTGTTGTAGGTAACTCTTCAAGACTGTTAACTTGCAAATTTTTGCAGCAAGCATCTTTGCTAAAGGTATCATTTCCAAGATATATAGGGAATAGATTCAAGTTTATAAGAATAAGATCCATTCCCCAATTGAGTCAAAAATAGACAAATTCCAAAGGAAAAAATACAAGTTATCAATAGAGATTTGGGCAGAGGAAGTTCTGAATTACTAATAATGAGAGAAATACAATTCAAGAAGCTCTAAGGTTCTGCCCTCATACTCTTCAGATTAATAAAGTTGATTCAAAGAAAAGAAAGTGATAAATGTTGGAGGTGCTATGGGAAAATTGTTATAATAATGCACTCTTATTAGAGCTTTGAAACAGTATAGTCATTTTGGAAAGAAGTTATTCAGCAGTATACAGCCATTAACAGAATAATGCCACTACTAGGTGTATATCCAAAGAAAGAAGACCCAAAAGGAAGAAAAAGACCTACGTGTTAAAAAAAAAATATTTGTGGCAGTGAACAAGAAACTAAAGACATACCCATCATTGGGGACTGACTGAGCAAGTTGTCATCTACAAATATGCCATAAGAAATGATGAAAAGGGGAAATCTGAAAAGACTTTCATGAAATGTTGAAGATGATGCGAGTTAAGACCAAGAGAACAATTTAGATAGCAACAACATTGTAAAGAAACAACTTTGAAAGCCTCAAGAACTCTAAATCAATGACCAACTAAGATTTCATTGATAAAGCATGCTACCCACTTACTAACAGGTGAACTCACACGACAGCATTTTTTTTTGACATTGCCGATTCAAGACTTTGTTTTGCTTACAAGGTTTTTTTTTTCTTTTTCAGCAGATGGGAGGATAAAATACAGTCTTGTTGACTGAAAAGATAAAATTAATTTTTTAAATATGCTAAATTACAGAGAAGGTACAGGTTTGCATTGACAGAGGGAGTGTCTTCATATCAATAAAATCACTAGTCACTTAATCCATGGCGTACTGCGGAGAGGAGGTAGGTCTAGGTTGACCTCAGTTTCCTCATCTGTAAAATGAGCTAGAGAAAGAAATAAACTACTTCAGTAGCCTTGCCAAGAAAACTCCAAATGCAGTCATGAATAGTTAGAAAAAACAACTAAACAGGTGGCACAGTGGATAGAGCACTGGCCCTGGAATCAGAAGGACCTGACACTCACTTGCTATGTGACCCTGGGCAAGTCACTTAACCCTAATTGCCTCCAAGAAAAAAAAAAAGCAACAGTTGAACAGCAACAATAAAAAAGGGCGTTTCTTCACTGATAAGAAGTACGAGGTCCAGACCAGTCTAGAACTATTTAACCTCAAGAGGCAGCTGTTAGCTCAGTGGATAGAACACTGGGTTTGGAGTCAGGGAGAGTTACAAACCAGCTTTAGAAATGTCCTACCTGAGGGGTGGCTAGGTGGCACAGTGAGTAGAGCACTGGCCCTGGAGTCAGGAGGACTTGAGTTCAAATACAGCCTCAGACATCTGACACACTAACTAGCCGTGTGACTTTGGGCAAGTCACTTAACCCCAATTGCCCTGCAAAAACAACAACAAAACCAAACCAAAAAAAATGTCCTACCTATGTGTGACCTTGGGCAAGTCACTTAACCTCTGTTTGGCACTGGAGGAGGAAATAAACCAATTCAGTATCCTTGCCAAGAAAATCCTATGGACAGTATGGCGCACAGGGTCACAAAGAGTCAATTAAGACTGAACAAGAACATTTACCTCAACAGATTATTGTGAAAGATCAAATAGGAAAGTACTGCAAAATTTACCAAATGCCATACAAAAACCAAAATGACTAAAAATACATTTTGCTATTAGCTCAAACACCGAGCACATAGTAGATTTAACAAAAACAAACTTTCCTGACCAAACATGGTGGTGTGTAAAGAGCTTTGGATTTTGGAGAATCAAAACAGAGTTTGAATTCTGGTTCTGTCACTTTTACTAGTTGGTTAAAGCTGGCCATCTAATGTCCAGTTTCCACTTCCATGCACTAAGTGTTTTGGACTAGATTAGGGGTTCTTAATCTGAGGTTTGTGCATTTTTAAAGTATTTAATAGCTATTTAAATATAATTGTTTCTTTTACAATCCTATGTATTCTATGCATTTTAAAATGTTATTCTGAAAAGGGGATCCATCCATCCAGATGGCCAGCAAGGTCCATGATAAAAAAAAAGATTAAGAACTCCTGGACTAGTTGATCTAAGATCTCTTCCAACTCCAGAAGTACTAAAAGAATTTCTTACAGATTATCTCTTTCCAATACCCATTCATTTCTGGGAGGCATATGCATTCATTCATTAAAGTCAGTTGCCTTGGATTTTGCTGCCCAATGGAAATAGCTAACAGTCAATTGAGTTTCATCTCTTTGCAGGTAATTTTAAACCCCTATTCCTGGTTAGCCATAAATTATTGAATAACAACAGCATTTCAGTTTATGTATGGTAGGGATAGTTTATACACTCTCTCCCAGCTCTTATTCTTATATAGAATTGAGAAGGCTAATGTTGCTTAACTGCTATCAGGGACAATTCAATGGTGGAAAGAGGGGGAAGGAAGCTATGTTGGCAAATGACAGATGTAAAAAATGTGGGATCCACAGTGGAATAGGTTAGGTGCACAAGACATACTAGTCAATGATTATAGTAATCTACTGTTTGATAAAGCCAAAGACCACAAATTCTGTGTTAAGAACTTGATATTTGACAAAAACTCTGGGAAAACAGGAAAACAGTATGACAAACTAGGAGTAGACCAACATCTTATACCATGTACCAAAATAAAGACAAAATGGGTACACGATTTAGATATGAAAGCTGATACTTTAAACAAACTGGGAGAGCAAAGTATAGTCTGCTTGTCGTATTTATGGAGAGCAGAAGAATTCTCTAAGGACAGAGAACATTAAGAAATGCAAAATTTTGATTACATTAAACTGAAGAGTTTCTGCACAAATAATGTAACCAAGATTAAGAGAGAAGCAGAAAACTGGGAAAGAATTTTTATAGCCCATGACTCTGATAAAGGCCTCATTTCTAAAATATATAGAGAATGGAGTCAAATTTATAAGACTACAAGTCATTCCCCAATTGATAAATGGGGAAAGGATATGAACAGGCAGTTTTTAGGTGGAAGAATTAAAGCTATCTATAGTCATGTGAAAAAATTCTCTAAAGCACTATTGATTAGAGAAACACAAATCAAAACATGTCTGAGGTACATCACACCTATCAGATTGGCTAATATGACAAAACAGGAGAATGATAGATACTGGAGATATGGGAAAATTGAACACGGATCCAACCATTCTGGAGAGGAATTTGGAACTATGCCCAAAGGGCTATAAAAATGTGCATACCTTTTGTCCTAGCAATACCACTTCCAGCTCTCTACTCCAAAGAAATAATGAAAATGGAAAAGGACCCACATGTACAAATATTTATAGTAGCTCTTTTTGTGGTGCCAAAGAATTGAAAATTGAGGGGATGCCCATCAGTTGGAGAATGTCTGAACAAGTTGTGACATATGAATATAATGGAATACTATTGTGCTATAAGAAATGATGAACAGGCAGACTTCAGGAAAAAAAACCTGGACTTATATGAAACGATGCTGAGTGAAGTGCGCAGAACTAGGAGAACATTGTAAACAGTAACAGCCACATTATACAATGACTGACTTTGATAGACTTATCTCTTCTTAGCAACGAAAGGATCTAAGACAACTCTAAAAGACTCATAATGGAAAATGTGGTCCACATTCAGAAAAAGAGGTATGGAATCTGAATGCAGATTGAAGCATATTATTTGGGGTTTTTTTTCCTTTCTTGTGGTTTCTCTCATTGGTTCTAATTCTTCCTTACAACATTAATAATGTGAAAATAGGTTAAATATGAATGTATAACTTAAGCCTATATCAATTTACATGCCATCTTGTGGTGGGGGAGGAGAGAGGTAGGGATAAAATTTGGAACTCAAAATCATATGGAAATAAATGCTGAAAACGGAAAAAGAAATAAATTAAAAAAAAAAAAGTAAAGAATCTATGGGATCCGTACAATTAGTCCTTCAAGGGGTGAACTTCCAAAAAGTAAACTATTCATTGATGTCAAATATCACAAGGGAAAGGGAAGGGAAGGGTTGTTCAGTTTTTCAATCACGTCTAACTCTTCACAAACCTATTTGGGGTTTTTCTATGATCTAGGCAAAGATACTGGAATAGTTTGCCAGTATCTTCCTCCTCCAGCTCGTTTTATAGATGAGGAACTGAAGCAAACAGCATCGAGTGACTGGCCCAGAGCCCCACAGCTAGGAATAAGCATGTTGCCAGGCACTGTTAGCTCTTTTTACAAATATTGTCTCATTTGATCCTTCAGACCCTTTGAGGTAGGTGCAATTCTCTTCATTTTACGATTCAGAAAAAGAGAAGTGATTTGCCCAGGGTTACAAAGCTAGTAAGAGAGGTGGCTCCATTTGGACTCTGGTCTTCCTGTCTCAATTCAGAGCTCTATTCACTGTACCATGGCTGGGAAAGGCAGAATAAAAGGCCAGCTAAAGGAGATATTAAAGATGGCAGAAAAATAAGTCTTGGAGACTCTTAAGAATGAAGGAAGTGCTTATGTGATTTTTTAAAATGCCAAAAAAAAAAAAAAACAACCCACCAAACCAACAATAACAAATGAAACACCCTAGAAGGGAGGGAGAAAAACCCCTCCATCCTTGGTTACTGAGATCAGCAACTGATGAATTAGAAGGATTAAAGGAGTCTGAGGCCCCCTATCCATTTAATAGATACTTTTCAGTAGGACTTTGCTATCCTTTATATGATCTGAAAAGTATATTGGAAGGCTAAATGGTCAAAGGACAGGAAGAACAATTCCCCAAAGAGAAACTATTAATAACCATAGAAAAGAATGCTTCTAATTGCCAAATAAGCAAATCAAAACAGCCTTGAGGGTTTCCACCTCATACCCAGCAAATTAACAAAGGTGAAAAAAGAAAGATGTGTTGGAGGGGTGGAGAAAGAACAAGACACTAAACCGTTGTAGGCTGAGCTGTGAATTTTAATTATTCAGAGAAGCAGTTTGGAATTAAAGAAAATGAGTAATCCCTTGACCTAGAGATTTCACTTTTAACCCCCAAGGAAGTCATGACAAAAAAAAAAAGTTCCTTAAAAAGTACTAAAATACTCAGAGCAGTACTTCCTGAGGCAGCAAAGAACTGGAAATAAGGTAGTTAGAAAATGGCTGAACAAATTATACAGACATGCTATTATTGTGCTATAAGTTACACATAACAAGTACAGAGAAGTCTGGGAAGATTTAGAGGAACTGATGAAAAATGAACAAAATTAGGAAAACAATACGTACAAAAATGACAACAATGTAAATGGAAAGAATTAAAGTCTAAACTGAATATTCCAGATATCTAATAATCAAGCTTTGTCGCAAAAAAGGAGGCATAAGAAGGCAATTCTCCCTCTCCACTGCAAAAGTTGGGTCCACAAATACGGAACATTGCAGTAAGGTTAGATTTGTTTTGATGTATTGGTCAGTTTTGCTTAATTCCCACCCCTCCCCTTTTCTTTTTAAAAATTTTGTTTGAAGGGTCGGCTCTCTATAGGAGCAGAACAGAAGGAAAGATAGGTACTATAAAAAGAAAAATATCAATAAAAATCTTTTTTTAAAAAAAGAATAAACTAGAAATGTTCCTTAAGGTGAATAAAATGTGATCCAAATTTCATCTCGTTTTACCTGTCTTCAGGGCTGGTTTGCCTTCACCTAATTGATTATATCACTACTTTGCATATAATTGTTTGCTTTGTCTCCTCTGTAAACTCCTGGAAAGCAGAGGCTGTCTTTTGCCTTTCTTTGTATTCCCCAATGCTTAGCACAGTTAAGATCTTAATAAACGTTTATTGAGGGGTAGCTGGGTAGTGCAGTGGATAGAATGCAGACCCCAGAACAAGGAAGGTGCGAGTTCAAATCCAACCTCAGACGCTTACTACCTGTGCAAACCCGGGCAAGTTCACTTAGTCTCATTTCCTCTTCTGTAAAACGAATTGTAAAAGGAAATGGCAAACCACTGCAGTCTTTGCCAAGAAATCCCCAAGTTGAGAGATGAGAGGCGGACGCCACTGAAATGATTCAACAACTAATGTTTATTGATTCAATGATTATCTCAAGAAAACGTTCACAAATATAGAAGCAAGCTAGGTGGCGCAGTGACTGGGCGCCAGCCCCTGCAGTCAGGAGGACCTGAGTTCAAATGTGAACTCAAGACACTTAAACACGTACTAGCCGTGTGACCTTGGGCAAGTCACTTAACCCCAATTGCCCTGTATTTCACCCCTCCAAAAACCAAAGAAGGAAAAGATTCACAAATAAAACAGTAAATGGAAATATAAAAGTTACTCGGGCTTTTTCCCCCTCAGAAAATGTAAAACATTGTATCTCCGAAAGGGAAATACTTGAGACAGGCTTTAGACTTCTCGAACATGCTTACCTTGGGTGTACATGGAGAGTCATAAAGTTGCAACTTTTTCCAGGATACTATTGGGGTCCTAGAGATGTCAACTACAGGGCGTGACAAAGGGCTCCGCTGCGAGGAGACATTCGCTGTCTGGTCAGGACTATCTCTGGAATTGCCTTGAGGGGATGTAGGCTGACTAGAGATCCACAGGGACGTCCCCTCAGGAACCACACTAGTCGGCGTTGACCGAGGCTCAACCATCTTCTCGGGGGTCCGAAATGATGATGCAGGCCAATGAGAAGTTGGAGAAGAGTACGGAGTGGAACTCTGAAGAGCTTCCTGGAGTTTCTTACCGTTTATTCCTTCCTCCCTTCCTCCTAGATTCCCCGCATCTTTTTCACTTGGGAAGGAGACATTCCATTTCAGCACCAGGTCATCATTGTTCTTATTTCCTTCCATCGCAGCCAAAAGGGTTTCAGAGTACTGGTCAGCAGTCTGCAGAAAAGAGAGAATAGGAGAAAATCTGCTCCTCAAATTCTAGGTTTCCCTCTATCCAATGCAGAAGAGGTCAAGATGCACCACTGATATACTTTAAATATTACCTACCAATTAGTACACCACTGATACTACTTAAACACCACCCACCTCTGTAACCTGCAGCTTGTGCCTACAGGACTCCACTTACTTGGAATCAAGAAAACCTCTTGGAGGCTATAAGACATTAAAACCAATTCTAGCCCACAGTCCCGCCTTCTAGGTCCTCGGCTCTCTCCCCTTACCCCTATGCTTCACATGCTAGCCAAAAATGCATTTCATTTTCTAGATGGGCTGGTTTTTTTTTTTTAAATACCACTAGCAAAAGCTTGGGATGAAGTCCATTCTTGCAGAGAAATAAGTGAGTAGTAAACCCAGCACACACTATTTATAAATACTCACCTGCCCCGTGTTTTAAGCTAACAGCTTGTAATTACCATTCAGCCCACCGGTACTTAATCACCCTAGCTAAAGAGCCTCACATAGACTTTGGCTCTGACTCAGGTCCCTAACAGGGAAATTTCTTTGGATCCTCTGACATACACTCATCCCAACTCAGATTCACGTGGGCTGTATCACTTAAAGTTTCAGAGGAACTTTCAAAGGGCTGTTGGGAAGGACGAAGGGACTGACAGATGATAATCTTGGGCTTTTAGAATTGGAAGGGTCTTTAGGGATCATCTGTTCTATGGAATAAAAGGCTAGAGAGGAAGATTACTCACTCTTAGAAGATGGATAAAAATCACTACCAAGAAAAAGACTGCTCCTATTACTAAAGCTCTATTTTGTGTAATGTTTTATACTTTGAAATATCTTTCACTACAGTTTCTCATTTCGTTCTCAGGATAACCTGGGGAAGGGGGACAAATATTGCAAAGAAAAATGAAGGGAATAAAATGAGAGAGAAAATCCAAACTAAAGTCAAGCAAGAACACTCGTGGGAAATATTAATTCCTCTTCTAATTAGACTCTCTGCCTGCTTAAGGAAGAGATCCTAAAAGTCTTGAGAGGAGAATTCTCCAGTTCTCATAATAAAGATGGAGACAGAAATAGTTTTCCATCTTTCCTCTCCTTTCTTTGATTCTCCCTCCTATAGAAAACTCCCAAAGGATTTTGGAAAAGTTTGGAAAGATTTAAAGGAATTCACACTAAGGCGTGAAAGATTGATAGGCTTACCCCTTTTAGAGGGCATTTGTTTCCCAAACTAGAGTATATTACAGGTTCTCTATTACAGGTTCTGGATTTGAATCCCAGACCTGCTAGTTGCTATGATCTTGGGTAAATCACTTCCCTTCATCATTGGGCAGTTTTCTCATGTGCAAAATGAGGTAATAAGACTAGAAATTTTCAAAAATCCCTCCCAGTTTTCTATCCTCTAATTCTAATTCCAGAGACCTCCAAGTAGAGGAATTGGGTGGAGGGGGAAGGGCAGGTATTAGTGGTTTTTAGCAGAGTTATCTCGCTTCTGTGCCTTGGCTAATCGGGGGGAGCTTAGCCAGCACTCAGTCCTCTGGAAAGTCGGGGGAGATATAAAACACGGAGAAGGAGTTTTATTTATTAGCAACCAGCCCTGCCCCACCCACCTGCCCTTCCTCACCTTTGGAATCAATACTAGCTGAACTCATTCCCTTCTGGAAAAACCAAGTTACTCACAGAATGAAAATCTTTTCTTTCTGGGTCACATTTGTTTCTACCATATTAAAGTAGTTTGTTTAAATGTTTGTTTGAAGATTTTTTTATTGACAATTGCTGTTTGTAATTTCTCTCATTTTGAAAGTCTCCAAAAGAGGAGAGGGCCTGGTTTTGTAGCATGGAAAAGAAGAATGAGGAAAAGAGACCAAGCTCTGCAAAGACTATATGTGAAACTATATGTTTCTTCTATACGTGGAGTCTGGGAAGACAGAATGTCTCCAGTGTAGCATTTGGGGCAGGTAACATGCCTTCTGGCAATGAGATTTCTCTTGGTCTTATTTAATGTATCATTTCTGCTTCCCCTTGCTAGAAGTCTGGGGCTACTCCTGGGGGAAAAAGTTAGTATATGTGGCCTACTCTGACCATATCACAGTAGTCCAAGGAAAGTAACAGATGATTTTAGAGGGTTAGGGTGAGTCTGGACAACTGATTTCATCATGTAAAAGCTAGGATTTAAATGGCACCTATTATGTGCCAGGCCCTGCACTAATCACTTTACAAATATTACTTCTTTGATCCTCACCACAACCCTGAGAGTTAGGTGCTATTATCCCTCATTTACATTTGAGGAAACTGAGGCAAACACAGGCTAAGTGACTTTAAGGTCACACATCTGTGGGTCTAAGACCAGATTTGAATCAAGTGTGGGGATTTTCTCATTAAGGATAGGGCAAAGGTCTATCTTCTCTGCAATTTATAGTCTCAGAGAATTGCCTAGGACCCTAAGAGGTTAAATGACTTGCACCTGATCACATAGTCAAGTAGGTGCCAGAGGTAGATTTTGAACACAGGTCTTCGTAATCTTACGGCCAACTCTCTGTCCACTGGGCCATGCTGCCTATTTGACTCTTGAGGTTGCTTAAATTTATCATGCCGATTTGACTTCTCCATCAGCTGCTTCTTTGTTCCACAGTAAGGACTGGAAAGATCTTGGGATTCGGAGTCAGAAATGGTTGGGTTCACTTGCCAGACTCCCCTGTCACTACCTGTGTGACCCTGGATAAGTCATTTTTCATGTTTAATGGGTTTAGTTTCCTCATATCTAAAATGAAGGGAGTAGATGACTAAACCAGAGATGTCAAACACACCTTAGGCTGTCAGCAACATTGCTGAGTGTGTCCCAACCAGATTAAAATGTAAGTGGGAAATACTCAACAAAATAAAAAAAATACAATAACACATAGATAACGTTACATTTTAAAATGTTTATTTGTTTCAGACTCTTCACAGCCCTATTTGGGGTTTTCTTGGCAAAGATACTGGAGTGGTTTGCCATTTCCTTCTCCGGTCCATTTTACAGATGAAGAAATTGAGGCAATCAGGATTAAGTGACTTGCCCAAGGTGACACAACTAGTAAGTGAGGCTAAATTTGAACTCAGGGCCACCTGATGTCAGGGCCAACCCTCTGTTCACTGCTCCACCTAGCTGCCCATACATTTTATAACTCAATCCAATACACTAACCCTCTGAATCCTTATGTACAGAATATTGTCCCCAGTTTCTATTTAACACTACCGTACTAGAGACTAAGGTTATAGTTTTGAGTCTATGATACTAAATATTGTTTAACTTATTATAGTTAGCATTTATGTAACTCTTTTCAGATTTGCGGATCTCTCCACATATGTTTACTCATTTGATCCTCATGACAAGCCTGTAAAGTAGGTTCTATATTATGCCTTTTACAGATCAGGAAACCAAAGTAGAGACAAATTGAAGTGATGTACCCAGGGCACACTAAGTGACAGCCAAGATTTGAACTCAGGTCTTCCTGACTTCCAAGTCATGCATTCTATCCACTAGGCTGCCTAGCTGCCCTTGTTCATTTAAAAATATTTTACTGACAATTATATACATTATGTCCTTTGATCTTCACTACATAGAGAAGCAGAAATTATACATATTTTTAAGCCTCATTCTACAAATGAGGACGCTGAGGCTTAGATAATTTTGGGGAGACTAATTTAATAGTATTTTATTTTTCCAATTAAATGTAAAGACAATTTTTAACATTCACTTACAAACTTGGAGTTTCAAAATGTCTTGCTCTCGTCCTGGCTCCTCCCTGAAATGGCAGTCAATTTGACTTAGGTTATGAGTGCGCCATCCAGTAAAACATATTTCTGTATTAGTCATGTTGTAAAAGAAGAAATAGACCAAAAGCAGGGGAAAAACATGAAAAAATAAAGTGAAAATAGAATGCTTTGATTTGCATTCAGACTCAATCAGGTTTTTCTCTGGATATAGATAGCATTTTCCATCATGGGTCCTTTGGATTTGTCTTGGATCATTGTTTTGCTGAGAAGAGGTAAGTTATTCATAGTTGATCATTGCACAATGTTGCTGCTTCTGTGTACAATTTTCTCCTGCTTCTACTCACTTCACTTTGCATTAGTTCATGTTAAGTCTTTCCAGGTTTTTCTGAAATCCACCTACTCATCATTTCTTATAGCACAATAGTATTCCATTATATTCATATACTACAACTTGTTCAGTTATTCCCCAATTGATGGGCATCCCCTTAATTTCCAATTCTTTGCCACCGCAAAAATAGTTGCTCTAAATATTTTTGTACATGTGAATCCTTTTCCCTTTTCATGATCTCTTGGGGCTGAAGACTTAGCAATGGTATTGCTGGTTCAGAGGGTATGCACAGTTTTATAGCCCTTTGGGCATTATTCCAACTTGCTCTCCAGAATTGTTGGATCAGTTTACAACTCCACCAACAGTGCATTAGTGTCCCCAATTTTCCATTATCATCTCCAACATTTGTCATTTTCCTTTTCTGTCATATTAGCCAAGATAAATTTAAAATAACAATAAACAATAATTTAAAATAACAATAGTTAACATTTAGAGAGCACTTAAGTTTGTAAAGTGCTTTATAACTATTGATTTTCTCCCCACAACCTCCCTAGTAGGTGCTATTATTATCCCCATTTTTGCAAATGAGGAAACTGAGGCAGACGGGTTAACTAAATTATATATTTACATAAGGTCATATATATAGTAAGTGCTTACTCCAGATCTAGCACTCTGTCTACATGGACATCTAACTTCCTCAGTAACTTGCCCATGGTTACATGGCTACTAAGTCTCAGAGGCAGGCATGAAAGCCAGATTCCCTCCTGATTCCTAAATCCAGAGCTTTATTCACTGCCTACCACTTTTTCAGTCTCCTATTGTGCCAATGTGATATATTCCTAGGTGTTTCTTGCCAGACTCTCAGTCAACAGCAGTAAATTTTCCTGAAATGTTCCTGATAGTGATGGCATTCATCACAACCTTCACACTCCCACATCCTTGTTACTCAGCAACAGCACACCTTGGGATCTGGTTGGTTTGCTTCATTCAATTATCGTATTTGTTTTGCTTTGTTTTTACTGTGAAGATCTGACCTAAACAGAATATTTGGTGGAGCATCATGCCCAGTCTCATACTCCACAGGGAGGCTATTTGTGTTCATTTTCATTTCCTTTATGACAGCTATGATAAAGAATATTTGGATCGTGTACTATCTAGTCTCAGGAACTGACAGAGTTAATTTATGTATCTAGGCAGAAATTATGGTGTTTATTGAATTGTGGAACCCATTTTCTTGGGAAAGAAACTGTCTTCTCAAAAAAAGTAGGGGCATATACTCTAATGATACAATAAGGTTTGCCTGAGGGAGGAGAAAATAAGCATTTATATAGGGCACCAGTGTTAAGTCTTTACAAATATTATCTCACTTGACCCTCACAACCACCATGGGAAGTAGATGCCCCTAACAGCCTCACTTTATAATTGAGGAAACTGAGAGACAAACCAAAGTCAAGTGACTTGCTCAAGGTCACACAAGTAGTGTCAGAGGCAGGATTTGAACTCAGTTCTTTTTGTCTGCAGGTCTGGCATTCTATTCACTGTTTATAAGCTCTCTTCTAGCTCTCACATTCAATGTCCTTATCTAATGTAATTTTGTAATAAAATTAGGTGTTTGGTTACTTATTGAAAATTGGTGATAACTTTAAAGATGATTGAAGAGTTTGCTTGAATACATCCATTTGTCCCTTAGAAATTACTTGGGGGGAGATAGTGTTACCCTGGAAGCTTTGAATGGTCATTACTGCTCCTGTGGCTAGGGAGGGACACATAAATACAGAAAAGGTCTTCCCTATTTTTTTCCTTCCCTCAGCAAAGACTTTATTGGGCTGCAGGAGCTGGAGGATGGTACAGAAACGGAGAGCTGGCAATGGCAATCAGTGGTGAATCTTAAACTGAACAATGATAAGAGGCAACATGGAATAGAACATAAAGTGCTGATCTTGAAACCAGGAAAACTTGGGTTCCAATCCTACCTGTGACACATGCTGGCCATGTAACCTCAGCAGATTGCTTAAACTCTCTCTGGATTCTAGGCAACTAAGACCAGACATACTACAGAAAAGATGCCAACCTGACTGGGCAAAAATGATTTTATGCATTAGGAGATCCCTATAGTGATGAAATCTTAGGTCCAGTCTCAATTCTTAATAATATTAAGAAGGTAAAACTCACCTGGAGAGGAAGAAATTTTCAGTTTCGTTTCTCTGGCTTCCTCCCAGAACCCAGAACTTGGAGCTAAATCAGAAAGCTGAGAGATTTGCCAAGATTTAAAAGCGATGAGATGTCATGATTTTGTCTACTGGGTAGGCATTTTGAAAAGACAGAATGCTCTGCTCTCTGAGTCACTGGAGCAGGGGAGGGCTGGGAGGGACCATGGGAAGACAATAAGGCCTAAGTGTCAGAGAGCCTGCCATGGGGGAGCCCACCTTCATGGTAGTAAGTTCCTTATCCCTCCCTCTAGGCCCTAGGGAGTTAGAGCCTATAGGAGAGAGGGAGGGACAGAGACAGAGAGGAGAAAGAGCTGTCTGGGACCATTGCTTGTAGTCAGAGTTTGTGAAAGCTGGTAATCCATCCACTTTTCTCATTGAGATATTGACTGCAATATATGGAGGGAGACAAAATACATCATTTTAGAACCATCCTGTGTGACTAAAATGACAACCTTGTTCTTTCTTTGGAAAGGGCTTTCCAGTCACACCACTGGCCTAGTTGAACGAGTAGACTATACAACAAACTTTTGAGTCTCCCATTACTGTAAATCCAGCATGGCAGAACAACACCCCATTGATCCAGTTACCAGCGTGTTACTGATTCACTTTATACTCTAAGGGACTTGAAAAGCCATATTACCTAAATCGGTACTGGGTAGGTGGGTGGGTGGTCCTGCTTAGTATACTAGTGAATTACTTTTTTCCATTTGACTACTCACTTTATTTGACTTGTAGAATAGTGGACCCACCCCCTGCACTTGAAAGTGAGATTCTCCCTGGGCTCTCTCTGAGAACTCAGGCTGAGAAATCCCCAACAAATGCTGGTAGTTCTTACCTAATAAAGGCATTCCAGCTCCCCTGATTACAGGTATTGACATGAGATCTGGGAGGGGTGGAATCCAGATGGCTGAAACCTGGCAGTCTTCCTTGGGAAACTGTCAATTCTAGTCAATTTGGTGACCAAGCACAGTTCCAGAAGACTCAGAATGAAGCATGTTATCCATCTCCTTGACAGGGAGGTGATAGATTCAAAATGAAGAATAAGACATTTTAAAATATGGTTAGTGTGGGGATTTTGCTTGATTATGAATATTTGTTACCAGGGTTTTGTGTTTTCCTTTTCTTTTTTCCACTAGGGGTAGGGAGACAGGAGAGGGAGAGAAAATACAGCTTGTTACAAGCTGTTAATGTTAATGTTAAATGCCATTTGTTAATGGGCCAGATGGAGATGGCTGACTTTTTACCAGAGTTGTAAGCAAATGCTTAATAAACATCTGGTGATTGATTCTTTGCATTTGTATCCCCCATTGCCTAACACAGTACTTGGTACATAATAGGTGCTTGATAAGTGCCTATTGATTGACTGATAAAGCTTTCCTGGTACTCCTGAAATCACATCATTTTGTCATCCCTGTAACTATTGTACACCTACGTATACATGGATATTCTTGGGAAGAAGCCAATTACAGGAGAACTGCAATGGGCTTATTCTAAGTACTGTGTTCACAGGACCTTAACTTTTCTTCTCGTCATCCTGGTACTCCAACTTTCTTTTCTTTTCTTTTTTTTTTTTAACATTTATTTATTTACTTTTAGTTTACAGCATTCAATTCACAATCCCTTGAGTTCCACATTTTTCTCCCTCTTCCTCTCCTCCCCCTTCCCCACCATGGCAGCATGCAATCAAATATAGGTTCTCCAAATACCTTCACATTAACCATTAGTCAAGTTGTAAAGAAGGATCATAATCAATGGAGTAAATAACAAGAAAGAAGTGACAAGACAAAACAAAACATAGAAGAGAGAGAGAGCAAGTAGTTTGCTTCAATTTATATTCAGACTCTGTAATTCTTTCTCTGGATGTGAGTAGTTTTTTCCATCATGAGTCTTCTGGAGTTGTCTTATAGTCTTGTATTGCTGAGAGAAGCCCAGTCTATCAAAGTCAGTCATCACAGATATGATGTGTCTGTAACTGTGTACAAAGTTCTCCTGGTTCTCCTTTCCTCACTCAGCATCAGTTTATGTAAGTCTCTCCAGGTTATTATCCAGGAGGTTCATCTGCTCCTCATTTCTTATAGCACAATAATATTCCATTACATTCATATACCACGAATTGTTTAGCTATTCCCCAATTGATGGGCAACATTTTGATTCCCAATTATTTGCCACCACAAAAACAGCTGCTATAAATATTTTTGTGGTACCCCAACTTTCTCAAAGTCAGTAACTCGTCAAAGTTAGTCCTCAAAGTCCAGTCTTAGCTGTTTAAATCCCTGATGAATTTCAGCTAAGTAAAAAGTACAAAGGGTCATTTGATCTTGGGAAATTCCTTGCCTTTCCTAGTGCCCAAGTTTTACCATTCATAAGAACAACAACAACAAAAAATTCTCCCTTTATCTACCTCAGAGGGATGTGGTCTTGTCTATAACACATTTCAATTTCCTTCAAGAAAAGTGCATGTACTGTTTACTTTTACTTTTATGAGAGTCAGTACTGAATAATTGTTGCACCTCGATTAAAGAATTGGGAAAAAAAATTGAATTGCCTGTCTCAAATGCCACTAATGTAAGAGGGAGGGAAAGGATGGAAGAAGTATTTATTAACCCTCTACCTGCCAGGTACTGTGTTTTCACAAATATCTCATTTGAGCCTTACAACAGTTGAGGAAACAGGTAGACAGAAGTTAAGTAATTTGCTCAGGGTAATGGCTAATAAGTACCTGGAGCAAGATTTTTAACTCAGGCCTTCCTGGGACTTTACAAAGACTAGGAAGGGATTAGATATTACTTACATGCCTTTATTTCTAATCCCTCTTTGCCATTCCTGGTTTACTTAAGAAGAATGGCATTGAACCAGGATGCTGTTTACTCTGCCATGCAGTCTAAACTTGGGCAAGCAGTCCTGTCAAGTAGCAGATGATTTAAAAAAATTCCTATCACTTTTACAGATTGTTATCCAGTTTACATACAGGTCTCAATGGCACTCAATCAGCAACCTATTCTTTGCCCACCTGGCATCCTTAGAGTCACATGTGTGCAGATCCAACTTTTCAAACATAGTTGTAGTTGGCTTGTTACACAGAACTCCTGGTTCTGCTCTTTCGATTGTGCATTATCATGTATTGATCTTTCCAAGTTTCTGTTTGCTCTTTGAGTTTGTCCTTCTGTGTGGCCACGTCATCCTCACTGCTTCGGTGTATCTAACAGTCTGCTTAGTCATTTCCAACTGAGACATTTAGGTTGTTTCCAGTTTTTCCCTATTACATATAGCATAGCTATAAACATCTTTATACAAATAGGTCTCTGTTTCTCCCACTTTATTTATTTGGGAGAGATTCCAAAGGATGGGATCAGTGGATTTGGCCAGTTTTATGACTTTTGTTGCTTGTCGTATTGCTTTCCAGAAATACTGGGTCAATTTTCATGGTGACTGTCACTTGTGAGAGAAGAAGTGGTACCACGGAAAGAGCTCAAACTGGGGAGACAGAGGATTTGCATTCAAATTCTACCTCTGATACTACCTATAAGGCCTTGGGCAAGTCATTCAACCTACCTGAGCTTGTTTCTTTTTCTGCATAATGAGCAGATTAAACTAAATGGCTTTAGGTCCTTTCCAATTCAGTCTTGATGTTCCTAGGATCTGTTTCCCCATTTCTTTTATAACATTCCATTTTGTTCAGTATCACCTTTCCCAAAGTACACAATCATAGAAGGTTAGAGCTGGAAAGGATCTTAGAAATCTTCTAGTTTATCTCTCTCATTTTGCAGGTGTTATGGAGGCCCAGGGAGGGGAAGTGATTTACTGAAGGTCACAAGGGAAGTAAGTAGCAGAGCCAGGAATTGAACCCAGGTCTCCTGGATTCTTTATCTATTTGTTTCACACTACCACATTTCCTTTAGGTGAGATTGGGCCTTGTGGTTCTTTTAATTTGGATTTCTTTAATTATTAGTGCAACTGGCCATATTTCAGGTGTTTATTTACTGTTGGGTTTTCTCTTTAATGAATTAGGTGATTGGCCAAGGTTTCCCACCCCTTGGCATGTAGGTTAATTCTTTTCCTAGGAACCTGGGTAACATCATAGGAAGACCCTTAAAACTTGATCATCCCAAGGAGCTAAGGCATAAGCTACATAGCTGTTGAAGCAGTTCTCTAGTGGCCTCAGGTTGTATTATCTGAGACTCCCTGTCTGCCTTGGGCTGGCACTTTTGGAGTTGGGGCCCTTCCAGACTTGGCAGATCTCCCAACACTGAGTGAGGCACCACACCCTACCCTGCTGACCTGAACAATTTCCATATGGAGGTTAGGGAGACTGAGTCTTCCAAGTTCCTTGTCAAGTTACTTTCTCAAAAAGGTTAAGTAAACTTCCTCCTCTTAACTGATGAACCATAAATTCCAATATGAGACCTAAACCACCAGGAGACTGGCTTCTGTGACTTATCTTACCACATATCCTTTGAGTAAGCAGCGAAGATTGGTAATTATCCTTATAATTTTGTTATTCTGGATATTAAGGTTTCATCTTCGAAGTACTTCATAAAACATTTTCCCTAATGTGACTCCTGGCCCAGTAAATCCATAATGGGCTTCAGCTTTGAACTTATCAGATAGGTTCATGGCTAGGGAGGCAGGGAGGAAGGTGACTGGGAATCAAGCTTCTCTTTGTTTAACTCATGGCTCCCACTCTAGAGGAAGTCAGAAAAATCTTTAAAAAACAGTTTAGGTAAGACCCACATCTAAGCTTTCCCCCATGGCAAATAATTGGGTTCTTTCTAGGAACAGCATTCAAAGGGCAATGTGAATAACTAGTATGGGACAACAGATTATTTCCTTCACCATTAAAACAGTTTAAGGCACAGAAGAACTAGAAGAAGCATATTACAAGTAAAAGTCAACATAAAGCTATAATTTATCACATGCTACACTCTCCTAATAGATAAAGACAATTTTGAGGGGCTATCAAACAGATATTTAGAATATTTCCCCTTTACCTCAGATTTACATCATCTAAGCAACTCTAAGAACAAGCCAGCTGCTGCATAGCTTGGACTTTTGGTCCTTCTGTTGAAAAAACAAAAACAAAAAACCTAACAACAACCACCCAAAAATCAAAACCAAAAAACCCTCCTGGCAGTGGTACTTTTCTTGTTTGAGAAGTGTTTTGGTAGAAATCATCTACTGAGCATCCTACACCCAGCTAGGAAGCACGGAACTTCTTGAGTTTATGAGGTTACTGCCAAGACTGGAAAACCCATTTTTAAGGATTGTTGCTGGTTGGATGAGTTTTGATCAGAAAAAAGAAACAGAAAGGCAGAAGAGGGAGCCATGGGCTTGAGATTCAGTTGAAAGCTTGTCCTTGGCAAATACATTCACCTTGCCATGTGCTTATTAGTGCCATTGCCTCTTGGGGGGAGGGGAGCAGAGGGGAGGGGAGGGAAAGAAATCTTTTTCTACCCCTGCACCCCTTGTTAGAAGTTCAAGAGAGAGATGAATGTAGGCAGGACATCAGAAGTCCTAAAAACATTTCTCCTTGTTCTTCTTACAGATGATTCTTCCTGATTCAATTGCCAATCATTTTCAATGCAACCACCATCACAAACACTTAAGAGTTGCCAAGTCCATGCCAAAGCACTTGTCTTTTCTGGAAGAGACCAAAGAACATGCCCAGTTCCATAGGAGTTGCCTCCAGATCAGCAAACCAGATGTTTCTCTTGACTATCCCCGTTGCTGTTTTTGTCTTTATATTATTTTTATAATTCTATTTTCTTAAAATCACATAATTAAAACTTATTTGTAGTTGTTTGATTGTGTCTGACTCTTCTTGAATTTTTTGGGGCTTTCTTGGTAAAGACACTGGAGTGGTTTGCCATTTCCTTCTCCAACTCACTTGACAGATGAGAAACTGAGCCAAACAGGATTAAGTGACTTCCCCAGGGTGACTCAGTTAGTAAGTATCTGAGACCAGATTTGAACCCAGGTGTTTCTAACTCCAGGCCTGGTGCTCTATCCACTATGCCACATAGCTTAACCTACCTCCAATAAATTTCTTCTTTTGCTTCATTCAAGAATTTAATGTCTAAGATATTTTCCAGTTTTAGATCTATGATTCTATGGATTGAATTAAACTGAATAGAGTCAAAATAACTTAAGACCATATGGTTTCAGCATCAGATCAGAAACTCATTGATGGCCAGTCTGTTGTTCCTTCAGGGAAGCTGAATATGCCTAGTGCCTACATATATGCATACAACCTTTCTTCCAAGAGTTGAGTCTCTCAGCCTAGATAATACAGGGACAGAGTTCCTCAGTTCCATACTCCTACCCCTTTGTTCCACCTCCTCAGGCTACTAAAGCTTTGACAGGTATTCTATGTGTATTATAATACATAGGGTATGCACACATATATTGGGGTATATATGGGAATAGTGTAGAGAGATGTGGTGTAGTGGTTAGGACTGCCTCAAAGTCAGGAAGACTAAGTAACAAATCCCTTTGGTGTCCTAGGACTATAAATTACAGAACAGTTATTAATCTTTGGTAGTAGTGGGACTTTCCTCACCTGGGATTTTTTTTTTGCTTTTTTGGGGGGGCAATTAGGGTTAAGTGACTTGCCCATGGTCACAGGGGTAGTAAGTGTTAAGTGTCTGAGGGGGATTTGAACTGAGATCCTCCTGACTCCAGGGCCAGTACTCTATTCACTGAGCCACCCAGCTGCCCCATCACCTGGAATTTTGTATACCTTCTCAACAAAGAAAGTGTGATATTTATATAAATACTTATTGTGTATATATATGTACATAAACCATAATAAGGGCATGTGCCATATATGTATGCACAGTGTGAGTATATATCTGAGACAATACATATATGATATTAAGCAATGTATTTATGTTTAAATGCATATTATATTTAAACGTAATGCACAATTACACAATATATAGCATATATAAATGTGTACAATATACATTATGCGATAAGATATACTCGCAGTGTATCTCTGCGTATCTACTGTGCACATATATAGTGCGTGCACAGCCCCCCAAACGCCCATCAACATTTTAATGATCCAATCTATACACGTGTGTGTATTTAGGTGCACATGGACCAGCAGCCCCAATCAGAGAAACAAACGGGAAGGAAGATGCAGGAGTGCTCAGCCTCCGGGGTGCGCTGGGAAAGCGCCACCTGGCCGGAGGACTGGGGGGCGGCCAGCTGGGTGGGGAGCGCTGTGCAGGTGAGCTCAGGCGGATAGCTGAGGTGGAGAAGGAAGAGGAGGTGGAGGAAAGCCGAGGGCTAGAGCCTGAGGCCAGAGAGGGTCCCTCCCGCCGGGCCGGGCATCCCCGCTAGCCCGCCCCTGCCTCCGCCCCCTCCCCGCCCGCGGCTCCTCCTCGCTTCGCCATGGTGGAGCAGGGAGACGAGGCGCCTCTGCTGCGCTGGGCCGAGGGCCCAGCGGTGTCTCTGCCGCAGGCCCCCGAGCTCCAGGCCGGCGGCCGGGGATGGGGCGCCGGGGGCGGCAGCGGGGGGCTGGGGAGCGGATCTGCATCCGGGGCCCGGCTGGCTGCAGAGCCCGGGAAGAAGAAGAAGGAGAAGGAGGAGGAGGAGGAGGAGGAAGAAGAGGAGGAGGAGGAAGCGGAGTTCGGTCCGGGGGAACTGCTGCGGCGGCCGTCCCGGCGGCTGCCTTTAGAGGAGGAGGAGGACCAGGTGGTGGCCGTGTTCGTGGTCACTTTCGATCCCCGCACGGGTAAGAGCCCAGCCGGAGCCCACCTGGGCTGTCGGCCTGGCAGCCGCTGGCCGCTGACTTGGGGGCGGGGAGGGGGGGCGAAGAGAGGCTTCGCTGCGCGCGCATCGCACCAACACACCTGCACCCCAGCTTCGTAGGGTCCCCATTGGGAGCGGAGGGAATTAAAGCCTCAGTCACTGTCCCAGAGATTTCTGGCCCGGATGGCTGCGGGGTCTGACACCCCGAGCCCTTGAGCCCAGGTCAGGCAGCGCGCTCTCCCCGTTACCTGAGTAGGGAGCACGCCCACCTCCGGCTTGGGTGGGGAGGTGTGTGAGCGGCTCTTCAGGTGACTTCCTCCAGTATGAGCTTGCTGTAACGCTTTAGAAAGGTTGAACCCTTCACCTTTCCATTGACTTTACAAAATTCTATCCTCTGGCTTCCTAGCAGGTCCTCAATCCCATAACCCATCCCCACCTAGCGGTGCTCGTTCCGCCTCATTTATCCTAGACTTGAGTAATCGCGGCATGTTTTCCATACCTGGCTACACGAGTTCCCCCCTCTTTGAGAAGAGAATTCCTGTAGCTGCCTTCTCTTGAAACGTTGCTTTAGGTATCCTGGGATTCTGTCCTAATGGATAAGTGCAGTTTTTTCCTTTGATCTCAGGATCTCCTGAAGTTAGAAGCCGAGTAAAGCGATTAGGCTGGAAGCCTCTTTAAATAAAGCCTCTTCAAGGCTGGGGGGAGGGAGAGGAAGGAGAAGAAGTTTTCGAAAGACTATATTTCTTTATGTATTTCATGGAGTGCTGATAAGAGTGAGTATAGATTTCTCCTGGGTATTTCCAATTTAACATAAATCAAACAACGTCCTTCCCCCTACCCTATCCATATATTCTCTAAATTTCGCTATTTTTCTTGAAAGCTTTACCACCCTTCCAGTTAGTAAACATTTATTAAGTGCCTATGGTGTGCCTGGTACTTTGCTAAGCACTGGGGATACAAAAAAAATGCAAAAGACAGTCCCTGCCCTCAAGGAGCTCACCATCTAATGGGGGAGACAACAAAGCAAGCAAATATACAAATTATTTGCAGGGAAAATAGGAAATAATTGAACGAGGGAAAGCAGTAGAATTAGGAGAGGTTGTGAAAGGTTTCCTGTAGGAGATGGGCTGTTAGATGGAACTTAAAGGGTGCCAGGAGCAATAGGATTTTAGTTGGGATTTAGGAGGTGAAAAGGGAGAGCATTTCAGAAAGGAAGGTGACAGCTGAAGAAAATGTCCTGAGCCTACAGATCCAGTGATCCAGTGTTTTGTTCATGAAATCGAAATGAGAATTGATGGATGGAAGACTACCTGTTGGGGGGAGTAAATTGTAAGAAAACAGAGAAGGTGGAAAGGGACCAGGTTATGAAGGGCTTTGAAACCCAAAGAAAAGATCATGTGATTCTTAAGGTAATAGTGAACCACTTTGATTTGAGTAGGGGTGACACCGTCGGGTCTAGATGATTTTTAGGAAAATCACTTTGGTGGCTGAATGGAGGAAGTTTGGATGTTGGAGAGATTGAAAGCAGACAGAGAATAAGTCAGCGTGAGGTGATGAAGGTGTGTACCAGTGATGGCAGTGGCAGAGCAGAGAAAGGGACACATTTCAGAAATGTTGCAAAGGTGACAGACAGTCCTTGGCAACATAGTGGGTGAAAGATAGTGAGGAGTTGGGTATGACATTTAGGTTATGAGAGTAAGGGACTGAGAGGATGATGGGAGTGCCCTCTATAATAATAGGGAAGTTAGGAGAAAGAAGGGTCTAGGCCCTAGACAATCGGTTCAAGATGTCTGAAAGGCATTTGGAGGTTGGAGATCATAGGTCTGCAGAGGATTCAGAACAGGATAGGTCGGTTTGAGAATCATCAGCTTAGAGATGGTCATTAATTTCATGGGAGCTTATGAGATCACCTATAGAAAAGAGAAGGATCCCCAGGACAGAACCCTGTGGGACACCTCTAGTCAAGAATTATCCCAATTACAGTTAGTTACTCTCAGTTTGCAAATTTGGTGTGTTGCCTCCCCCCCTCCTCCCCAGGCATTGCAGAACCTAAATTCCTTCAGGTGACAAATCTTGTCGTTTCCCCCACCTCCAAGTCCACTGCATCCATCTCCTTTTTTCCATTCAAGAAGCTCCTACCTTGATTCACCATCTCTTACTTCATATCGTCCTTCTCCAATCCATTCTCTACACAGCTATCAAAGTGACTTCAGTAAAGTGCATGACCTGGCATGTCAGTCTCCAACTCAATTAACATTGTCTCCCTGTTACTTCAAGGATAAAAGTATAAACAACTTTGGCATTTTGAACCGTCCAGAGTAGAAATTGATGAAAACTATGATCCGTTAGATGAAATTAAACTTACTGTTTTCCAAATATGACACGCTTGTAGTTCTCCATTGATTGTCTCACACACCTGGAATGCCCTTCTTCCTCAACTCTGCCTCCTAAAATCCTTCATTTCCCTCAAGGCTCATTTCACAGGGCAATTTATTCTTGAAGTCTTTATTGACTCTCTTGTCCCATCAAATTACCTTGTATTTAGAGGTAGAGTTGCATTGTGGATGAATAGAGAGCTGGCCTGGGAACCCAGAAGACATGCATGGGTTTACGTTTTGTCCCAGTCACATGCTTTCCCTGGGCAAGCTACTTGATCTCTTAGTGCCCTGGTAATTTAGGACTATAAATTGTGGAGAAGGTATAAACCTAAATTGGAAAAGGTAGGGTTTGTTTTTCATCTGAGAGCTCTCTTTGCCAATGAAGTCACAGATCCAGTCTCTGTCCCTAAAACGTACATACATACATACACATACATACATATACACATACACACATACATACATACACACATACACATATGTTGTCTCTCCTAGCCAGGTCATAAGCTCTTGAAAGAATAATCCACTTCGTTGTTTGTCTTCATTTCTCCATCATGTAAAACAGTGCTTGGTTGATAAGAGTGCATACCTTTATTCCAAAGATCTCAGCCTAGTGTGAGGGCCACTCAGCTTTATTGCTGGGTTGCTACTTGGTGTCCTAGTAGAAAGAGAAAGGATTTGTTGCATCAGAGTTGCCTGAGTTCAGATTCTTACGAAGTTACTTATTTGCTGTGTAATGCTTGGGCAAATCACTTGCTTTTTGAACCTCAGTTTTCTCTTCTAAAGAGGTACAATTGCCCAGACCTCCTGTTGGTGATTGGGAGGATTAGATGAGATTGTGCATGTAAAGTGATTATTGTGGCATGGTACCTATTATATGCAAGGATAGGACAAACACCCGTGTCCTTTGGGGAATTCCTGCAAGAGGTGGGATTTATATCTTTCCACCCCACCTAATTAGGGGGTGGGCATTAAGGATCTCCAGGGAAGATGGTTGCTGCTGGTAGGAAGACTCTTTTATTTAAGGACTAAGAGCTGTCCAGGACAAAACTAGCCAGAGAACTCTAGAAATAGTTGTACCATTAATTCTAGATTAAAATGGATACTTTTCAAAAGAAAAATATTTCTCATGCTCACCCACTAATAGACTTGAGCACTAAACTCAGCTGTTTTTGGTTAGAGTCTAAGAGGAAGTAGGAGGAAAAGGGGGTGGTGGTGGTGGCTAAGAGTGGTTAGTGAAAGGGTAAGACATCCTCTTCTAGAATTTTTTTTAGAAGAGGTACTGTTTAACCCATTTGAATTTATTAAAGGTTTGCTTAGTGGGTGGATTTATACACTAACTATAGCTTTTCATTTGTGGTGCTAAACACATTTTACAAACACTACTTATGCTTAGAGCACCTTTATCTGTGGAGAAAGGGAAAGCTTCCCTGAACCAGTAGTCCTTGGTGACCAAAAAAAACTAGAACCAAAACGTAGTGGTGCCAATCTGTCCCCAGTTGTTTCACAGTCAATAAAAGTTGGGTTTGAGAGGACTGGGAGGGGGGACAGGGAAAGTGACATAAAGGTATATTTGTATGTATAGAAAAACTTATAAGAGATTGGTCCCTGTAATGATAGTGGCTAATGTTTAATGATAGCAGATATCAAGAACAGGATTGGTGGTATGTGTACATTTAACCCAGGTTCTGTTTCCTATTCTCTGTCATTGACTCAGATGGGAGAAAGGAGGTATGAAGGAGGAAAGTTTTAGATAAGGACATTATCTATCTCTGTTTCTTCCCCCCCTTTTTTTGTAGGAAATAGCTCTTCTGTTCCCCCAAGCTATTACCATGGGCCATAGAGTTGTGCCCCCAAATACTTTAGGGCAACTATAAAAATGTAGGAGACAAAATGGAACAAAATAATGCCCCTGAGAGATGATTTCTTTTTTCACCCTTGAATGCTCCATCTGCTTAGAAAACATTTTGATGTTCCTTGGCTCTAGGACCTAGAGTCTAGGTTGACATTTTAACATTTTGACTTGAGCAGTCTACAGTCATTACGTACACCTGTATGTAGAATTTGCCTCAGGTGGCACAAAAATTAAACTGGAGTGTAGACAGCTGAGAGAACTTGAGGAGACAAGTTTTCTTTGAGGGGTTACCACTTTGATGTCTGAGCCTTCTTTTTCATTTGAACAAATATCCATGTACCTTGTAAGGGGGAACCATAACGGCCTGGGTCCTCAGGGAGATGATGCTATAGGAGGCTAGAATGAACACATGTACACAGGTGATTTTGAAGCAAGTTAGAAAACGATTAAGTGCAAGGCCTCTGCCTTGTACAAGAGAGACCTTGTTTATTGAGCATGATCAGAGAAGGATGCTTGGAGGTAGCTGCTGAGCCTAAAAGGAGAAGAAATAAGCTAGGAGGCAGAGAAGTTATTCAAGGCCAGGAGATTTGGTGTGTGCAAAGGCACTGGGGCAAGAGCCAGGTAAGGTGAAATCAGAAGGTAGCTGAGTGCTGTGAAATAATGTTGGAAAGCTGCAGTGTAAAAGTCCTGGCATGGCCGCCTCCAAAGTCATCATTTTACTCGGCAGGCAACTGAAAACCACACTAGGTGATCTTACCTGTGCGTTTGAAAGGTTACTTTGGCAAGTGTGTCACGGATGGAATATAGAGGAGAAACGGGGGAGTCAGTAGGAATAATGACAACTCACATTTACATAAGGCTTTGCTGTTGTTTAGCTGTTTCATTTGTGACTCTTTGTGACTCCATTTGAGGTTTTCTTGGCAAAGATCCTGGAGTGGTTTGCCATTTCCTTCTCCAGGTCTTTTTATAGAAGAGGAAACTGAGGCAAACAGGTTAAGTGACTTGCCTAGGATCACATAGCTAATATGTGTATGAGGCCAGCTTTGAACTCAGCAAGATGACTCTGCTACCTAGTAGCCAGGGTTGTACAACTGCAGACAGTCAGAGTTGGAAGGGACCTGAAAGGCCATCTAGTCCAGTGTCAACTTGAGCAAGAATGTCCCCCACAATTTTTCGGATATGGTTATTCAGATTTTGCTTAAGACCTTCTGAGGCAGTTCATTCTATTTTGGGATTCTACTTTAATTGTTGTTAAAAAAAATTAACCGTACAGCAAGGAAAGGAAGCTTTTTCTTTTCATTTGGCTTCTCATCTTTTTTACCCATTGCCCATAGTTCTGGATGTCAGGGAATTCCTGGTTTTCCTCTTCTCCTGTTTAGCAAATTCTAAGATGAAGTAATCATCATTTCCACCCTATCAGCTGATTCCTCCTAGTTGGTATGAATCAGAGCCAGATTTCCCCCTTGTTTGTTGCTCTACCTTTTTAAGAATGAAGTTACATTATGATAGGTCAGGAATTTTTTTTGTTTTCTCTTCCTTTAGTAGAGAGTTCCAGCAGGTGTGTGCACACTGGAAATTCTTATCACTAACATATATCATGCTAGGTTTATTCCCTTTCTCAGACTCTTCATTTAGTTTCTTCTACCTGTGCATGTGGTCTGTACTGTACTATGATGACAATATCACTTTGTTTCTGCCCCCATTTATCTTCACTCAAATGCATGAATATATCTCACCATTCTACTTACTTGTGGTTTCTGGATTTCCTCACATGAGTGACATGCTATTCTACTACCACCACTTACCTTTGAGTAAGGTTTACACTTCTAGAAACCTTGCATTGAGGGGTCTCACTTTACCAGGTCTCAGTGGGATCCATGAAATCAGACTTTTCTTTTTTTTCCTTATACAAATATTAGAATTTCTAGTGCATTTTGTTCTAGTTTACAAAATGTTACCCAAATTTGTGTGTAGAGACATTTGAGATGATGAGTTTTATTGAGTCCTTTTGATAAACCCAAAGACTCCAGCTTTTGGGAAGAACTCACTATTTGACGAAAACTTCTAGGAAAACTGGAAAACAGTATGGCAGAAACGAGTTCTCTCACACTGTATACCAAGGTAAGGCCAAAATGTGTACATGATTTAGACAAAAATATGATACCATAAACGGATTGGGCATATTGACTCCATACTTACTTACTTGAATAAGATGGGTGAATTTCTGGTTTGTCTGCTGTCATTTTTCCTATATTATACTTATGGTATTTAGTTTGGTATAGAGTCCATCAAGTCTTCCCTGCCTCTCTTTTTGATTATGTTTGTTAGTCTTCAGGCAAATATATTCCTATCAGTTTCTAAGGTATATTCCATTTTTGCCTAGGACAACTTGTTTTTCCTATATAGACCTGTGTTCCAGAAATCTAATTCCCATTCTCAGACACCATCTTCTTAAGCAGCAACTCACTTTCCAGATATCTTCTTTCTCTTTTGTGTCCCTTGCCTTTGATGAGTACCTATGTCTCTAAGGTATTCGCTTCCTTGCCAAAAGCTTCGTAATTTTTGGTAAGGCTTCCTAGGTTCTTTCTGGTTTTGTAATTTGAACCCACACAAATCACCAGAACTGACCCAGTTTGACAAGTTTTGGTAGGTTCCCCATCATGCCTGGGATACATGCTCCAGGAAGATAGCCCTTTACTGTTAGCCTCATCCCTAAATAATATCCGCATGCCCTGCAGTAGGGAGTCATCCATCATCATTACTTGTCTCTTCTTCTGACCCTTACTGGATCATCTCTCAGCACTTTTGAATCTATAATGTCATTCCTTGGAGGCTAGTAGCTGCTAGTATCAAAGTTAGAATTTGAACCAGTCTCCTATGTCAGAGTTCAGCATTGTTTCTACTACACGCCTTCATAGGCGCATGTGGCAGAGGTTTGGCTTTGGGAAAGAGGAGTAACACCTCGTTTTCTAAGATGAAAAGGAAGGGGAAAGACGTGGGAAAAGACTTTTTTTCTTTTACTTTTTGGAGGAATGGCAGGGCAGTTGGACTTAAGTGACTTGCCCAAGGTCACATGGCTATAAGTGTTAAGTGTCTGAGGTCACATTTGAACTCAGGTCCTTCTGACTCCAGGGCTGGTGCTCTATTTACTGTGCCACCTAGCTGCCCTGAAAAGACATTTTTCAAGTGATAGAGGAAAGTTGCATATCTTCATTCTTCTCAGTAAAGTGGAGAACTAGTTTCTCAACTGAGAAAGTCTGAGATCCAATTAGAAGCTTGAGGGGAAAAGGAAATAATTATTAGGGTTTTCTTTTTCCCTTTTAAAAATTCTATGAATAACAAACATCAGATAACATGATCACCTCCATATATACAGTGGAAAAGAATTGGGGAATGAGAGGTAGCTAGGTGGGGCAGTGAATAGAGCACTGGCCTGGAGTCAGGAGGACCTGAGTTCAAATCTGGCCTCAGACACTTAACACTTGACAGCTGTGTGACCTTGGGCAAGTCACTTAACCCCAATTGCCCCTACAAAAAGCAAAAAAGAGGAATGTATGTAATACACACACACATACCTGTCCATTTTCTATGTACAAATTACTTTTCTTTTTATATAATAAATTCAGCAACCCTACTTGCCTATAATTGCTTCTGGCCTTCCCAAAAGGAAGTTTTAGAAATATTCTGTGTAGAGAAATGAAGGGATAAAGGAGTTAACTTACCTAGTCAGTACAGTTTTAAGACTTTCTAGAGTAGCTGCTTCCCTGCTCATTAGGAAACTGAAGAGCTGCTGGGAATACAGGGAGTGATGGGTTCCTGGTCAGGGATGGAATGTACCTAAGGAGAGCAGGAGAGTATTATCTGCCTAGAGATGTTGAAACCTAATCAGAGGGCCTTTAAACTGCAAAGCAAAGGAGATGCACAGAGCTGTGGATTAGCTAGACATGATACAGAGTAGTTACTTTGTAGAAAGAAAAATAACAAAAGATATACTCAGTAATTTCTAGGAGACAAAAATCTAAGGAAGAAGCAATATTCCTGGCCTCATGTTTATACGCAAAAGCACATAGTGTGGTTAATAATCACAAGGTGTACCAGAGATCCTAACATAAGCAAATCAGACCTTGTAAGTATTAAGAACTGGCTAGGATCATTGACTGTAATGCGGCTTCCGAAGGGTATATACCTTATTCAGAATTAATAGGATAAGTAAATGGGCAGAGAGCAGATTATTACTATAAGCAAATATAGTTATTTCATAGTAGACGTTAATTTATATTGTGCTATTTTTATTATTAGCGTAATTTTTATTATACATTTATATATTATAATTAATATGTATTTAGCAACCAGAAGGGAAGCATGGTGGGGGGGGGGGACATTTGGGTGAATATCAGTAACATCAGAAATAATAAATATTGCCATCAGAGTATGTTGTAAAACACCCAGAAAAGAGACATAGGAATAAAAGCACTTGAGTCAGGCAATCTGGTTTTAAATCTTGGCTCACATACTTGCAACTTGTATTGTTGTTAGTGTTGTTGTTGTTTCAGTCATGTCTGACTCTCCATGACCCCACCTGAGGTTTTCTTGGCAAAGATGCTAGAATGGTTTGTCATTTCCTTCTCCAATTCATTTTACTGATTAGGAACTGAGGCAAACAGGGTTGAGTAACTTACCCAGGGTCATGCAGCTAGTAAGTGTCTGAGGTCAAATTTGAACTGAGGTCTTCCTGACTCCAGCTATCTACTGTGTCACCTCCTATCCTACAACTTGTATACATTTGGGTTATTACTTTGAGCTCAGTTTCCCCATGTGTGAAATAAGGGGACTGGGCTAGTTGGTTAATTATCTAGACACCCTCAGGAACTCTACATTTTCCAAAACCAGAGCAACTAATAAGTTTGATTTACATTGGTGGTGTTTTTAATAGGTAGCACAATCAATAAGGGACATTTTTATTCTGGAATCATTCGTCACTGATAAGAAGGACCTGGTTCCTGGGATGTAAATGATGAGAGCTTTGGCTGTGAAAGTAGCCTTCAGTCCTAGAACTGGTGATAGAGGAGAGGAAAGCCATGATAAGACCCTCAGATTTGGGAAGATTCTCCGAACCTCAAAGGGTCCAAAGAAAGGAAAGGTAGAGTCCCACTGATTAAAATTCTACAGGAAACATTAGGAGGAGTGGGAAGCTCTCTAGTATAAAATACAAGATCTAACTCCCAAGATGAAGATGAGGGGAAGCTATCTAAAGAGAACAATATGGATGTACAGGAAAATCATTGACCAGCCTAGATTTTGACAAAAGGTCAATGCAAAAGTGGCATGGCTGGGTAATAATAGTATCTGAAGCACCGAAAGTCAGAATGAGTTGAGGCCAGTAGATAAAATTAAAGATGGAAAAAAAGAATTAAAAATTATTCTTGGGGGTTAAGAGGAAGAGCAAAGAAGAGCTAGGACCACTGCTCGATGTGGTTGGGAGCATGGTCATGGATGGTAGGTAGGAAGTCGTGATGTTAAATTCATTTGCCTGTTGTTTCCCTGTCAGGGAGAATGATCCTTGGATTGGAAAGGGCAAATGAGTGACAAATGTGACAAATGAGGAGCTGAACCCCCACATAAGCAAGGAGTACTTACCTTGAATTAGTAAAGAGCCCACCTAGCTGTCCTTGAGGAGCTGATATAAACAGTCCCAGTCCTAAATCCCAAGGTACTGAAAGTACTGGCTGAGCCACTGCCAGCGATCTCCGAGAGACTGAAGCACAGGGGACATGCAGCAGGGTTGAAAGGATATAAATTAAAAGAGAAGAAGAAGAAGAAGAAGTTGCTAGAATAGACAAATCTAAGGCCAGAAAAGCTTGACTTTGATCCTGGCAAAATTCTAGAATGTTATTAAAGAGATGGTTAGTTGAACATCTAGAAAATTAGGTTGTGTTAATATATTTTCTAGACATGACCTGTGGCAAACATTTTGGTCTTAGAGTACCTTTGCATGCTTAAAAATTATTGAGGCCTCTAAGGCGGTTAGGTGGCCCAGTAGATAGAGCACTTCTAGGGGTCCTAGCATTGTACTGTGAGAACCACTGAATTAGCACTGTCCGGAAGTGGACTGGTCTGTCTCTGAGGGCAGTTGGTTCTTTCTCACTAGAGATCTTCCTTCAGGGCTGTGTCAGATATGATGAAGGGTGGGGGAAGAGGGAATTATGGTTGGGGTAGGTATTGGAGTAGATGACCTCTGAGGTCTCCTCTGACTCTTAAGGTTCTGTGGAGGCTCATTGTGTTAGTGGGTGGGAGTGGGGAGGAGGTACAGTTATCCCTTCCACGTGGGGAGGGGGTTTGGGGAGAGTTTTAGCCCCCCTTTGTACCAGAAAAGAAGTGCTGAATTTTTTCTTTTATGAGGTATTTACAGTACTTTATTGTAAAATGTGGGTTAAGTGTCTGGTCATAGACTCTGTGTCATCTGTGACTTCTGCTAAACTCCCCCCAAATTCCCATTTAATTTCTGAGGCTGACTGGCAATATGTCGATGTGGAAGGGATAACTGTATTTGGTTTTCAGGATTAGGAGAGAGGGAGCAGTGAAAGAGCAACGGGACAAAAAATTCAAGGGTAGCCGGAAGTATAAGGGATGGGCTGACTGAGGCTTAGAGGATTGTATGACGTGCCCAAGGTCACGGGGCTGCTACTGTTACTGTTATTACCACCGCCCGCTGTGACAGTTATTAATGGCTGGCATCTCTATAGTGCTTTAAAATTTACACAGCACTTCACATGCAGCATCTCACTGGATCCTTCACAACAACCTTGGGAGGCAGGCGTTATTGGGTAAAGCCCAGGACTTGAGTCAGGAAGGCCTGAGTTTGAATCTTGTCTCAGACACTTAGCTCTGTGACACTGAGCAAGTCACTTAACTTCTTTGTGCCTCAGCCGCTTCATCTGTAAAATGGGAATAATAGTATGTATGTCACAGGGTTGTGAAGATTAAATGAGTTAATATTTGTAAAGCCCTTGGAGCTCTTTATAAATGCTAACTATGATTATTATTATTTGTTGTTCAGTTCTTTTAGTCAAGTCTGACTCATTGTGGCCCCTTTTTGGATTTTCTTAGGAAAGATACTGGAATGTTTTACCATATCCTTCTCCAGCTCATTTTACAGATGAGAAAACTGAGGCAAACAGGGTTAAGTGACTTATCTAGGATCACACGGCTAATAAATGTCTGAAGTCCTGTTTGAACTCAGGTCTCCTGACTTCCGGCTCAGTGCTTAATCCACTGTGTCACGTAGATTCCCAGCTATTATTATTATTACCTCCATTCTATAGTTGAGGAAACCAAGGCACTGAAAGGTTGAAGAATTTGAGTAGGTGGTTTAACCTTTACTCCCCTTCATATACCCTAGAATCCAGTAACACTGACCTTCTTCCTGGCCTCCAACATGGCACTCCACCCTCCGACTATGCGTTTTCACCAGTTGTTGCCCCTGCCTAGAATAGTCTTCTGAATCAGCCTCCTTGCATCTCTGACTTCCTCCAAGTCTGAGCTAAAATCCCATCATTTCTAAGAAGCCTTTCCCAATTCTCAGTGCTAGTACCTTCCCTCTGAGATTACCTCCAGCTTGTCTTGCACAGTCCAATTCTGCTTAAATTCTTGTTTTGAAAACATTAATTTGCCCCAAAGTGATTAATATATTAGGAAACAATTTGAGTACAATGTGAAAATCAAGTTTACCAAGGTGATTCACTCATCTGCTCTTGAAACAGAAAACTGTAGCTAAACTGAGAACAAAATGCACACACCTCAAACATTGCTGGAGACTTCAGTTTAAATAGCACTTTACTTTAACTCACAAGCTACAACTCATCCCAAGCCCACTTCCACAACAAAACTTAAGGACTTTTTCAAGATAAAGTAACATATTTGTTATATCTTTTTGGGTGTAGTTGGAGCTGTAAATGGGGGAAGGGTAACCTGAACCCACAAAGTCTGACATCACCGCTATTTATCATATTATTTATGAATGAACTATTTTATACCTATAAATTGCTGCTTTTTAAAAATAGTTTCCTATATTTTTTTCTGTCACTGACAGGGTTTTTGAGTGTTATGCTCCTAACCCCATTTTCCCCATAAGCTCTGTGGTTTTTATTGCATAGTTTGGTGATTTTTTAAGAGCACATATATTCAGTTATAGCAGAACTGACTGTATCTTGTTTGTATATGATTATTTGCATTTATGTACACCCCCCCCCCACCCCCTGCCAATCATATACTGATTTTCTTGAGGACTGAGACTGTTTTTGCCTTTCTTTGGATGTCCAGGCATGGTCCCTAGCCCATAGTCCCATTGTGACTTCTTAATAAATGCTTATTTACTTGACCAGGTCACACAGACAGTGATGTGTCTTAAGTGGGATCTGAATTCAGGTCCTTTTGACTCCCAACTTTAGCATTCAAATCACTTCAGCCAAGCTGGCTTTGTCCACAAATGAGTGCTTGACTTTTCTCACTAGCACTTTTTGGAGGTGAAGAGTCCTGGGAACAGAAGGAAGGAGCTTTAAGTAGTTCAAGACCCATCTCTGGGATAAATTTATACAGCTGTCTATATATTGATTAAGGGATTCTTCTACACTAGAGGGAATCTCATGCCGTGAGTAGAAAATTAGGGTACTAGAGAAATAAATTCTAGCCAAGGTAGCTTAAGAAATAGCATGGTGAAGAGCATGGAGCATTGGATTTGGAAGGTAGGGGCAAGGGAATGAAGAACAAGTATTTAAATATTTTGGCACCTGCTACATGCTAAGCACTTCACAAACATCTCATTTGATCCTTGTGATAACCCTGTGAAGTAGGTGCTGTTATTATTCCCATTTACAGTGGAGGAAACTGAGGCAAAATGATTTAAGTGACTTGCCCAGAGTCACAAAACTAGCAAGTGTCTGAGGCCAGATTTGAACTCGGGTCTTCCTGATTCTAGGCCCTGTGCTCTATCTGTTGGTGTCTCCTAGCTGGAGTCTGGAAGGCCTTGATTTGAATACATTTGAACACATCCCCTAATCTCTTAAACACATTGACCAAACCTCTCTGGGCCACAGTTTCATCATCTGTAAAATGAATGGGTTGGCCCTGATGCCCTCTCAGGTTCATTCCAGCTCTAAATTTATGATCCCATGCTAAGTTTTACTACACATCCTAAAGTACCTACATTATACCTAACATTTTGTTAATTTGGTGAAGTATTTCTCATTCGCCTGTTTGAAAGATTACATCTGTTCATATAGATGTCGTGTAAATATTATAGCATCGATTACCTTTGTGGTTCTCAGTCATTTTATAAACAATAATTAATAATCCTTGGAGCATCTTCATGTAGTCAATGAAGTACTTGCTTTTGCTTGTCAGTTTATTTGTTTGTCTGCACAAAAGAGATCACAGGGTGTAGAGATCAAGAGATGGGGTTGATATCGTTCTGTTGGATCAGAATCCAGGTCATCTGACTCATGGCAAAGAACAAATTACTTCCAAATACCGGTGGAAACAACATGGCGAATGGATGAAGGAAAGAAAGACCAGGAAGTTCTTTTGTATAGTATTTACATTTCTGTACAGGCCACTTTGGGCTTATTCTACCATGTCCCAATTCTTTATCCTGTAGCCTCGATCACCTGTAAGTCCCACGTTGGACATACCTTCCATCCCTGTGACTGCTCCCTCTGATTGACTGGCTCAGTTCAGGACCTCCATTTAAAGTGGGTACCCAGGCCAGGCATGTTTCATCCTCTCCAGGTTGTGGGCAGAATTCTTCTACTTTGCCCCTCCCTCCCAGCTTTCTCCTCCCACCTCCCTTTCAGTTTCTTTTTGTGTATAGGCTTTCCCATTAGAATGTAAGTTCCTTGAGGGCAGGGACTGTTTTTTATGTCTGTTTCTATTCCCTGTGCTTACTTCATTGCTTAGCACTTAAGAATGGCTTCCTAAATGCTTGTTGACCTGACCATCTGATTACTGAGCTTCTTTTATGAGAAGAGAGAGCAAATTTATGAGGGAGTCAGGGAGAAAGTTCCCTTCTATTTAAAAAGAAACGACCCTGGTGAAATGGTTTTTAACCCTGTCTTCCTCCTCCCTCCTTTTTCCCCCATTGGGTTTGGCAGTGAAACCCGATTGTGGCTGCTTTTCATTTTCCTATTAATCTCACATTGACCACATCTTTCCCAGGTTGCTGATGATTCACCTGCTCAGCTTGTGGTTTCCTGGGGAAGTCAGTTTGTGGTCATTGGCCATGATTTCTATTTTAATCTTTAGGAACTCAGTGGAGAATTAAGGAAAATAACAAGGTGTGTATGAAATGATACTCTTCCTCCCCACCCCCCTTCAGTACTTAATCTAATGGACTTTTAGACACTGGGGAAAAGCTAGCTGGCACTGGGTTTAATTTCCAGGTTCTAAATTTTACCTTCTTTAGGTCTTTTCTTAACACTTCCTTTGCCTTCTGATATTTTATGCTTACAGTTTTAAAAACTTTAAAAAAACTCTTACAGTTTTAAAGTCTCTTTTTGTGAATGGTATCTGGGGCCAAAATCAACAGGACCTTAGGTTTGTTAGTCTTATCTGCCTCATTTGACAAAAGAGGAAACTGAGGCTAAAATAAATTAAATTTAGTGACATGCCCAAAGTTAACACAGGTGGCAAAACTGAGATTTCAGCCCAACTTTTCTGACTCCAAACCTACCCCTTTTCCCCACTTCACTCGGCCTATCATGAGTTATTTGTCCTGGTACAGACTAGGTCAGATCTCAAGAGGATTTTCTTTAGGCCTCTTAGATTCTGTGATTCTTTAAAAAGACTTTAAAAAATAATTTTGATATTGTCAGTCATATCCAGCTTTTCATGACCCCATTTGGCAAAGATGTTGGAGGGGTTTACCAATTCCTTCTCCAGCTCATTTTACATATGAGGAAACTGAGGCAACCAGGTTAAGTGACTTGTCTTAGGTCCTTGTATTGCCAAGAAGAGCTAAGTCTATCAAAGTCATTTGTCACACAGTGTGGCTGTTTCTGCGTACAATGTTCTCCTGGTTCTGCTCATTTCATTCAGCATCAGTTTAGAGAAGTCTTTCCAGGTTTTTTCTGAAATCTACCTGCTCATCATATCTTATAGCACAATAGTATTCTGTTACATTCATAAACCACCACTCATTTGGCCATTCCTCAACTGATAGACATCCCCTCATTTTCCAATTCTTGGCCACTACAAAAAGAGCTGCTAGAAATATTTTTGTACATGTGGATCCTTTTCCCATTTTATATCAAAGGATACGCACATTTTTATAGCCCTTTGGGCATAGTTACAAATTGCTCTCCAGAATGGTTGGATCAGTTCACAACTCCACCAACATTGTATTAGTGTTCCAATTTTCCCACATCTTCTCCAACATTTATCATTTTCCTGTTTTGTTGTGTTAGCCAATCTGATAGGTGTGATATAGTAGCTCAGAGTCGTTTTGAAAATGCCGTTTGGAATTAAGATCTCTTCATAACCTGGTCTTCTTTTACCTTCCAGTATTCTTAAATTTTATTCTCTCACAGGGTACTCTTTGGTCCAGTGACACTGGCCTCCTGGCTATTCCACGAACAAGACACTCCCATCTCTCCATGCCAGGCATTTTCTCTGGCTGTCCCCATGCCTGGAATGCTCTGCCTCCTCTGCTGCAACTACTGACCTCCCAGGCTTCCTTCAGCTCCCAACTAACGTCTCACCTTCTACAGGAAGCCTTCCCTAACAACCCCTCTTAATTCCAACGCCTTCCCTCTGTTGCTTATTTCCTATTTTGCCTGTATATAGCCTACTTTTTATATATTTGTTTGCACATTGTCTCTCCTATTAGATCTTAAGCTCTTGGAGGGCAGGGACTGGCTTTGGCTTTTTTTTTGTATCCCAGTGCTTAGCACAGTGCCTGGTACCTAGTAGGCACTTAATAAATGTTGATTGATTGATTTCTAGTCTCCATTCATTCAATAAGTATTTGCTAGGCACTTACCACATGCTAGGTCCTTTGTTATGAGCTGAAGGTACAAGAGCCAAATTGAAATATCCCCTGCCATCTAGGACCTTACATTCCATTGGAGTGGGGAGAGGTCAACATGGACCCAGAAAAGTAAATACAAAATATATACAAGGTATCCCCCAAATCTACTTTTGGGATACCCTGTTCAAGGGTATTTCTGAGGATGAGGAAGGTGATGACATCTTGTAAGAGGGGAGGGATCAGGGCGGACTTCTGGTAGGATGTAGTCCTTGAGCTGAGCTTTGATATAAGCTTGACATTCAATGAGGCAGAGGTGAGCAGGCAGTGCATTCCATTCTTGGAATGACAAGCAGAGGAAACAGGCTCTTCTCCAGCCTGAGTGCCTTTTTTACTTACTAACCTGATCTTTTTCTGGACATCTGTAATGTCATTATTCCTATGATAAAGTCCTTTGTGAGTGGTGCTTCAGCTGATCCTCAAAACTGAACAGAGAGAGTAAAAGCCAGACTATGTTAGGGAAGACAATCACTCAGTCACACATTTTAAATAAGGCCTTCAACTTCACTGTCTTAAAGGTGAGGTTGGTAGGTGGCTCTGTGATCTGGGGCCCCCAAAGATCCCCATCTTTGGAGCTCCCATGCTTCATGGTGACCCAAGAAAATGTAACCTTGTTCCAGTTTTCAAGGAGCACAAGTACTGAATGTGAAATGACCACAGTCCTAAACATCTTCTGCTTCAATTTGGGGGAGGGGGAGAGAGACCCATGCAGTTCTACTAAAGTTTGAGAGGAAGCCTTAGAATCTTTGAGAATTGGAAAGAAAAATGGATGGAGGGAAGGGAAGGAAGCTTATTGATTACAGCAACAATTAGCTCAGACACCACCTGTGTGGGAAATTGGCTACCCTGGGCTAAACCCTTCTGCTGGAATAACAAAGGCTGTCTTTTCGTCCTAGCTCTGGCTCCTCCTTCGCTTTTAGAGACAGGTCAGGGTAGCTACTCATTTAGAAAATGGAGGGACCAAGAATGTGATCAAGTAAGATTTCCCTGATTGTTGTTGCTGTTTTCAGTCCTGTCTGACTCTTCGTGGTCCCATTTGGGGTTTTCTTGGCACAGATACTGGAGTGGTTTCCCGTTTCCTTCTCTAGCTCATTTTACAGATGAGGAAACTGAGGCACACAGGGTTAAGTGACTTGGCCAGGGTCACACAGCTAGGAAGTAAGTGTCTGAAGTCAGATTATAATTCAGAAAACTGTCTTCCTGACTTCAGGCCAGGCACTCTATCCCCTTTACCACTGGTATTGAGGGCCAGTTTGTGATGAGAGTCATTTCCTCATCTTTAAAACAGAGATATTAATACCTGAACTAGATGTCCCCTGAGGTTATAGGACAGGCAGACATGAGAGTAGTTATTATTCCAGAATCTGAATGCTCCAGAAATGGAAGTTGATCATAGGACTTAAAGGCGATCTCCTAGACATCATCTGGTTTGACCACTTCATTTTCCAGGTCAGGAGATGGGGACTAGAAAGGGGATTGTTAAAATGACTAGAGTAATATGTAACAGAACTGGGGTTGGAACCCGGGTCCTCTTGCTTTTAAGTTGGTCCTGTGCTGTATAGTGGTTTCTAAATTGAGAACTCAGCTTATTCTCCTTCACCAGCTTCCTCAGCAAGTTTATTATTATCATTGAGGCAGTTGGGGTTAAGTGACTTGCCCATGGTCACCCAGCTAGTAAGTGTCAGATTTGAGCTCCCATCCAGGGCTGGTCCTCTATCTACTGCATCACCTAGTTTCCCCCTCAGCTTATAACTGAGTTCTTTCTGTCTCTTCCAGTATAGCATCGTTTTGTCCTTATCGGATTTCCCTCCCCTCCCTGGGGTGGGTTAATAGCCCTTCTTTGCTGTGTGCATAAGGGAGAACATCCCTCAGATATGGCTTGTGGGAGGATCTCACCTCAGTCTCTCAAAGCTGGAAAGGATCTGGGAAGCTGCCTCGTCCCACCCCACTGGGAGCCCCCTTTCCCAGTGAGGCTTCATCCCATGCGCCTCCCTTTCCTCCTACCCCTCCTGTACCCATTCAGAATGGGAGCCTGTATCTAGCAGGGTGTCTGCCTCTGGAGGTAGAATTCCCTTAGTTTTCTGCTGATAATGGACAAGGGGATATGAAAGTGAATGTTGATTGTAAGACATAAATAAGCTCCTCTATGACAGAGACTTGTCTCTCTTTGGTTTTTACATCCCTGGTACAAAGCACAGGGTCTGGCAGTAATAGGTAGTTACCAAATGCCTGTTAGTTATTGGCCTGATTGATTGGTGCCTTGAGAGCAACAACAACAAAAAGAACTTGGGAGGGCACTATCAGGTGTTGGGTGTCACACATAGCCTGGCAGCAGGTATTATTTGGGTGGCAAGTGGCAAACTGGAGAGCATGTCTGGCCTGAAGTGAGGAAGACTCACTTTCCTAAGTTTAAATCTGGACTAAGACACTTACTAGTTGTGTGACCTGGGCAAGTCACTTCACTCTGCCTCAGTTTCCTCATCTGTAAAATGAGCTGGAGAAGGAAATGGCAAACTACTCCAGTATCTTTGCCAAGAAAATTCCAAACGAGGTCCCAAAGAGTGGGACATGGACAAAATGACTGAACAACAACAATCTGCCTAGGGCACAGCCAAATGTCCCTTTGTGGTAGTAGCAGAAAGGCAGTCCCTGGAGAAAGAGGCTTGCTTACTATGGGAGGCTATAATCCTCAACAGTAATAGCTCTGACAATAGTTGGCATTTATATAATGATTTAAGGTGTGCAAAGCACTTTCTGAATATACCATTTTATCCTCACAACAACTCTGGGAGGAACATTATCTATGTTCTGTTCTGTTTTTAGAGTTGCCTGGTGGCCCAGTGGATAGAGCACTAGGCCCAGAGTCACGAAGACCTGAGTTCAAATACTACCTCAGACATGTGACCCTGGGCAGGTCACTTGACCCTGTTTGCCTCAGTTTCCTCATCTGTAAAATGAGCTGGAGAAGGAAATGGCAAACCACTGCAGTATCTCTACCAAGAAAATCCCAAATGGGGTTAAGAAGAGTCGGACACAACTGAATAACAACTAAACAACAAACATTGTATTTTTACTTATTTTGTTAAATATTTACCTCTCCTTTTCAGCCTTGCCCCAAATTACCTTCCTAGACTCATTGGGTATTTCTTAATTGGGTTTTTTTTTTTTGTGCTTTTTTGGAGGGCAGTTGGGGTTGTGACTTGCCCAAGATCACATGGCTAGTTTTTTTGTGTGTGTGTTAAGTGTCTGAGGCCGGATTTAAACTCAGGTCCTACTGACTCCAGGGCCGGTGCTCTATTCACTGTGCCACCTAGCTGCCCCATTTTTTTAGGGTTTTTTGGAAGGCAGTTGGGGCTCAGTGACTTGCCCAAGGTCACACCTCATTAAGTATTTCTTACCATCTCGCATGCTGTGATTCAGTCAAACTGGCTTTCTCTCTCTTCCTCACATGCAATATTCTTTCTCTTTTTCTTTCTTTCATTTATCTATCCATCTCTTTCTTCCTCACTCCATCCCTCCCCATCCCCATGTCCAGTCCACCTGCGCTGACTCGGCACCTAGGCCTGGCAGGTGCTCCCTCCATACCTCCACACCCCGGTGTCTCTGTTCTTTAAAGATGCAGCTCAGGTACCATCCTCTACGAAGCCTTTCCTGATCTACCTCTTCCAGTTACTTTGTATAGATTTGTATTTTATTAACCTTGTATTTGTTATACATACCTATGTATGCATATGTTTTCTCTTTCATCACAATTTAATTTCTTATCCACAAGATTGTCTCCTCCTTTTTCATGTGGATCCCCAGTGCCCAGCGCTGTGCCTGGAATGCATTAAGAATGCACTTACTGATTGGCTGCTTCCATGATCCTATGATTATGATATTTTAAAACCCATGAGATGAACACTTGAGTGAGGCATTTGTTCTCACTCTGTAAGGAATTAATTCATGCTGTTTATCTGATGCTTATAGGATTGTGTCTGCTTCCGGCATTTCATTATTATGCTATTTTCCTTGTGAAACTCAAATTTTGACTATATGACAAGATAATTGAAAGTAAACTACTGTGTTCTGCCTCATCCATTTTCTGAGGAAATGCTATCATTATTATACCGAATCCACAAATTCAGTGACTTATGGAGTGCCTTAAAATATAACCTAAAAGACTCTTTAGGTGCCATCGTGTTTACAGCTCTGATATGTAAGTAGTCACTGAGTAAATATGTCAACATTTAGAATAAAGCTTTTTGCTTCAGCAAAGACCTTCTGTCTTTAGAGAGAGCGTTTTGTGTTTCCATTAGTGTACAGAGAAATAATCATGAACATTATGCAAATGTAGCTGTTACATCTAATTAATAGTTGAGTATTCCTAGGGCATAAAGAGGCAGTTAGATGGTTCAGTGGATAGAGCCCTGGGCCAGGAGTCAGGAAGACCTAAGTTTAAATCAGACCCCAAGACATTTATTAGCTGTGTGACCCTGGGCAAGTCCCTTAATCCTGTTTGCCTCAGTTTCCTCATCTGTAAAATGAGCTGGAGAAGGAAATGACAAACCACTCCAGTATCTTTGCCAAGAAGACCCCATATGGATGTTATGAAGAGTTGAATGTGACTAAACAACAACAAGGAGACCACAAGGCATTATACTGTGGTGGGGATTCAAAAGTGAGGATGTCTGGTCTAAAGAAAGGAGCATTGAGCTGGGAGAGAGGAGGATCTAGTTTTAGCTCTGGCTGTCACTAACTAGTTAAGAGACATTGTGGGGGCGGCTAGGTGGCGCAGTGAATACAGCACTGGCCCTGGAGTCAGGAGGACTTGAGTTCAAATCGGGCCTCAGACGATTAACACTTACTAGCTGTGTGACCTTGGGCAAATCACTTAACCCCAATTGCCCTGCCCTTCACCCTTCCAAAAAGTTAAAAAAAAAAAGAGAGAGAGAGACAGACAGACAGACAAACAATGTCTGAGTCTCTTTGGGTCTGAGGTTCTGAATCTAGAAAATGGGGGAAATGATCTGTATGAACCTTTTCAGCTCTAAAGTCTGTGATAATGTAGGTATGAGATGGCTGAGATGATGGTGGAGGAATGGAAAGTATGTGCCACAATGTTAACAATGGGGGGGTGGAGCCACATGTATAGTAAAATATAGAGAAGGGCGTTGTTGGATCAGTTGAGTGTTGAAGTGGGTAGAGCTCTGGGCCTTGAGTCAGGAAGATCTGAGTTCAAATTTAGCTTGGGATACATAGTAGCTGTATGACCTTGAGAAAGTCACTTTCTGCCTCGGTTTCCTCATCTGTAACATGGGAATGATAATAGCACGTAGCCCCCAGGCTTGCGAGGCTAAAATGAGATGATATTTATAAAGCACTTTGCAAACTTTAAAGTACCATATAGATGCTATTTAATGTTATTGTCATTAACAGAAAGACTAGAAATTGATGGGTGAGGTACCCCTCAGGGGTTGGTTGAACAAGTGGGGGTATATGTATATCATGGAATAATTTTATTTCAAAAGAAATTACAAATTGGGGAGTTCATAAAGGCGTGGGAAGACTTTTGATGAGGCAAACAGATCTAAGAGAATGATGCACCCTGACTTCAGTGTTGTGCCTAATGCCAAAAGGGCTCGGCGGTCTCTCGTGATCACTTGCAGTGATGATCTTTACTTAGGAAAACATCATCCTGTCTCTCAGTAGAGGGGTGGGAAACCATGGATGTGGAATGCAGTATATACTTCAGACACAATTACCTTATCGGTCAGACTTTCCTTTTTTGGCCCTTTGAGGGAAGGCTTGGGGGCCCTGAGTATAAATGGAAATTACTTAGAAATTCACAGAAGGCATCTAGTAAAAAATAAATAATGGTCACAAAATCTTAGACCTAGTGCCGAAGGGCCCTAAGAAGCCTGGTAGCCCAACTCTCTAATTTTAAGGATGACTTTCCTAAAAGTGACTTGCTTAAAGTTGCAAATCTAGTCCGATAGAAGTGGGATTTGAATCCTGGTCCCCTGACTCTAGAATCTCTTTTTTCATTGTACAAAAAATATTTTGAAGGAAGGATTGATCGGACTTAATGGGCTACATAAGATGACAGAATGAAGAGAAAACTCCAGGGGTTCAGTCTTTGTTGACTGAGAAACTGGTTATGCCAGTGACAGAAAGAAGGAAGTTCTGGGGTAGGAAGGCCTTTTTGTTGTTGCTGGGGAGGATGAGTAGATGTCCATGCATATGCTGTTTTAAAGTTGATAGGGTTTTATATTCAAGTAGATATGTCTATAAAGGACTGTAGAAAATGCAGGTTTAGAATTTGGGAGAAGGATTAGGACTAGAGATTGAGCTTTGGGATATCTGTTGTGTAGAAGCGATGGAGTGAGAAGAGAAAGATGAACAGAGAATTGAAGACTGAATCTCAGGATCACCTATATTTGCAGGGGCAGGGAAGATGTGTGGGAGAAAAGGATCCCTGGTATAACATACTATGGAAACCAACAGAGTACCGAGGTTCATGAAGATGTGTTCGGTGTCAGCAACGGTCAGAAATATGAGAACAGAGAAAGGGTTGTTAGATTTGCTAAGGTCATCAAGGTCCTCAGAAAAGTTGATTTTAAGCTAGAGTGGTACGGACAGAAGCCAAGTCTTGAGGAAGTCTGCTGAAATGAGGGCAGTGGTACAGCTCTCGTGAGACAGATTTGGCAGTGAAAGGAACAAGAGGCTGGCTGGTGTGGTCAAATGGAGCAGTAGATTCAAGAGAAAGCACTTATAGCACATAAGAGGATGCTTTTGCTCCACATGTAAAACTGAGGAATGAGGGGCAGCTAGGTGGCTCAGTGAATAGAGCACCAGCTCTGGAGTCAAGAGGACCTGAGTTCAAATTTGGCACTTAACACTTACTAGCTATGTGACCTTGAGCAAGTCACTTAATCTGAATTGCCCTGCCTTGTCCTCCCCACCCCAAACAACAACAACCGAGGAACAGAAGGATGTTCCTTTGTAATGTCTCTTTCCACATCCTCCAGTAAATATTTGATTGTGTGAGTGGTAGAGTAAGTCACTGACATTTGGAGGGGTTTGTTTCAGGCTGAACAACATGGATCTTGAGTGGCCTGCTCTGTCACACACTCTCTTTTTGGAGCAGTTTCTTTCAGACTGACCTGTAACCTTTATGTTCCATAGGTAACATGCTGGAATGGTGTCTGCCTCAAGATATTGATCTGGAAGGGGTTGAATTCAAATCTATGGCCAGTGGGTCACATAAAATTCAGTCTGACTTCATGTAAGTATTTGTGAACTCATATCCTTCCTTTTGCTTCTCCTTGCCCCTCTCCCCTCTAAAAACTTCTTTATCTTCTAGAAAAGTATGAAACCTCTACTTTGCCTCCCATCCCCAACATAGTGGTTTGAAACTTTCATCAAAGAATGATGTTTTCTTTGGGTCCAAATGAACATTTTATGTTCTGGGCATCAAAACCCAGCTGCCAGTTTTAATGTGAGATCAGACTTTGAGCTGCTGTTTAAATAAGGCACAAACTCTGGCCCTCTGATTCTCTAGTCTCTCTTTCAGTTGTACTATTCTAAATACAAAAAAATATATATTTTAAAATATATTTTCAAGGAAGAATTATCAAGACTTCATAAGATGGGGGTGGCTAGGTGGTACAGTGAATAGAGCACCAGCCCTGGAGCCAGGAGGACCTGAATTCAAATCCAGCCGCAGCCACTTAATACTTACTAGCTGTGTGATCTTGGACAAGTCACTTGACTCCCATTGCCTTGCCTTTCCCACTCCTAAAAGCAAAAAAAAGAAAAAAGACTTCATAAGATGAGGTCAGGCAAACAAATACTTTTAGTGAGAAGCAGGCTGAAGGAACTCAAAGGAGTAGCTTCTCTTGATATGGACTGTATGACTTATGACTTATGCCTGGCCTTGAACAAGGGAAGGAAGTAGCATGACCTTGTTGATCACAAGCTCTACTGCACTGAGAGAGGAAATAAAGAGAGAAAACACCTTATGTTATGCAGGAACCATTGTCTATGTCACAAACACAATGCCACCACTTTAGAGCTGGAAGGGACTTTAGTTTTCACTTAGTTCACTGTCTTCATTTTATAGATGAGGAAATTGAGGTTCTGATACTTTCAATAATTTTTTTTAAGGTCACCAAGGTATGTCAGAACTAGAATTTGGATCTCCTGACTCGGAATCCAGTGCTCTTTTCAATACCATATTGGTTGAGAGGCAGTAGTGAAAGAGTGCTGGACGGAGAGAGGGTCAAGAGAGATGGTTTGATTCCTAATTCACACGCTTAAGTATGTCTGTGACCATAGGCAAGTCCCTCAATTTCCCTGAGCCCCAATTTTCTTACCTGTAAAATAAGGATATTACATTTAGAATTATTTATCTTGACCCTAACTAACCCTTGCAAGGTTGTTGTGAAAATTAAGTAATAAAATCATTTACATAAAGTATTTAAAAAACAAAGTCCTAACCAAATATCAACCATTATTTAGAATTATTATTACTTGACAGGGAAATTGGGGGGTACAAGAGGGCAAAGGGACTTATCCCTGATCGCATAGCATGTGAGTGGAAGAGCCAGGCTTTGATCTCTTGGGCCTTTCTGTATCATATGGAATCACAGAATCATTTTAAAATGTGGGCAAATAATTGCTTTCCTATTGACCAAGCCCTTCAATTTATGAGGATGGAGATAATAAAGGGAAAAGATGGCCAGCTACAGTGGTTTTTTTTTCCCATTCATTGCTATTCTGACACTGGAGCATCATGAGTAGGAGTCATTTGGAAGAGGAACAGCATTCTTTTAATCTAGGGCATCTTTAGGCTGTAGCCCAGAAGACTCTTAACAAGAGATGACAGTGATGCTCCCCAAATGAACCATGCTAGCACCCATAGAACTTGTGACTGCATAACTTGTTTCCTTTAATAAATAGCCTGTGGGGGCAGAGTATACCACCTGAACATTCCCTGCCCACACTCTGGGATCATGGCCTTCTTAACTTTGACCCCACACCCAAAGGCTGCATTGCCACTGTGGAGGGAAAAAAGCATTTGGATGTGGAATCTAGGAGCCAAGGTTTGATTCTGTTTTTGCCGTCTTGCCTTGAGCAAGTTATTTAACCTTTCTCAGCATTGATTTCTATATTTAAAAATAAAGGGAATACTCAGGCACTTAGATTCCAGGCACTGAGAAGCAATACAGGTATTATTTACTCCTTGAAGGGTGTTGTGAGAATGTTTTGCAAGGAATAGAACTATTTGTTAATAGGATGGTAAAACAACTTTTAAAAGAAAATAAGAGTGTAATTTCTATGGGGTTGGTTTGCTGCTTGACAGTGCATATAGTATATAAAACAATTGTTAGTCACTTACCTGTGTGCCAGGCACTGTACTAAGCTTTGTGAGTAGAAATACAAACAGAAAGGTCTCCCTGCCTTCAGAGAGCTTATGTTAAAAAGAGGAAGCTGAAAAACAAGAGCATGGGAGGGTGGTGAAGGTACTTCCTAGTATGGTAGAGAAAGACTTGAGAGTCGAGAATTGATCCAGAGAGGAATGAAGACATGGCCAGCTTAGGTGTTTTCCTTTCAATGGAGGTTCTGGGAAGAACTGGCCAGTCAGCGAAAGGGATTGCTGGGCCTCAGTGTCCTTCCAGAGTGAGGAGGCTGCTCTGGCATGATGGGGAAAGTCTGGACACTCAATCATATTACATGGAATGAAGCATGTTTCCCTACTCCTTTAGCCAATGTTCTGTTCATTTCCCAAAGACTGAGTTCTGTCCATTTCCTATCATGCTACAAGCTCTAGAGATGTTGCCTGCTAAACTCTTCTTTTTCCTATCATTTGCTGGGCTTCTAACTCACAGAGCTTTTTAACAACTCTCCATCTAGAGCTGGGAAGTTATTTTAGTAGCTAAAAATACTGTAAAGCAAGCTAACCACTCCATTCTTTACCATTCTTCCATTCTTTCCCCAAGAACGGACCTATTTGCCATAGGGAAGAAGCTGGCCCATTTGTATTTCCCATCTTGTGGATGAGACTGAGAAGGTGCCTCCATGAACTCAGTCGCCAGTTCTAAAATGGAGAACTTGAGGTTTCTACTTTGTTAGTTAAAGAAAAGATAACCCAGCTGCTTAAAGACCTTTGGTGTCCTTTTGAATTCTTCTAGAAAGTGACTTGACTATCAGTTCCCCAGTTGTGGTCGCAGGGACTGAAATAGCATTATTTCCTTTTTGTGTAACGGGAACCCGAATCTAGGGTGATTTGTTCAGCCCTTACTGAAGAGAGTGAGTGAAAAAGGAGAAGAAAGTTCAGTCAGCCTTGTGTTTAAGCACTGGCCTCATTGAAGGCTTAGAGACAATTTTATTAGAGCCATTTGTCGTTTTTTTAGGGGGAGGGAGGAAGTGGTCCTGGAGAGTTTTTTTTTTTTAACCATGTGATGAATTACCTTTGCATAAAAGATGGAAGGAAAAGAGGAAAAGAAATCCCACGTTCTCAGTGATAGCTAGCTAACGAAGCAGTTATGACTACTCTTTGTCAGGCACTATGAATAAATGAAGACCATTTGTTTTATAGGTGACCTTTCAGAGGGACTTCTCTAACTGCCAACCAATTCATCTGGGAGACAGGCTTAATCACTGACACTTACTCAGGATAGTTTTATATAATTTAAAATTTTCTTGTGACCTTAGTCGTTGGTATACAAAGTATACAAAGAATGAGAAAAAACTGTATTATACTAAAAAATAACATTTACATGCCATTATACAAAGCCCTTTACAGCTATTATCTTGATTCTCACAACAGTGCTGTTATTAGTTTAGTACATATTGCTAATATAAAGAACTGTGTACTTCTGTTATGTATAGCTTATTTCTTAAAAGGCATGTGTACATGTATATTCAGTTAGTCAGCAAACAAGTATTAAAGTGAGGTATCTACAGAGTAGACAGAAGATAATCCTCCTAGAAAGCACTAGCAGCTTGTTTGGACTGGCAAAGGCTTCCAACAGAAGGATTTGAACAGAGTCCTAAAGGAAGTCAGGGAACTAGAGGTCAAGGTGAAGAGGGAACACATTCCAGCCATGGGGACAGCCAGTGAAAACATAGGACATGGAATGTTATGGTAAAGGGACAACAGTATGGCAGTAAAGCTTGATCTTGAACTATAAAAGGAACCAGCTTGTGAAGGGCTTTAAATGCCAAACAAAGGAATTTGTATTGGATCCTGGAGGTCACAGGGAGCCATTTGACTGGATAAGGGTGGTGCTGGGTAGCAAAATCACAATAGTATTTGAGTGGAAAATAGCCTGGAGTGGGGTGGGATTAGATTGCAAGCTCCTTGTGGACAGGGACTGTCTTCTGCCTTTTTGTACCAAGCTCCTTGTGGACACAGGGACTGTCATCTGCCTCTTTTTGTATCCTCTGTTCTTAGAACAATGCCTCACTTATAGCAGATGCTTAATGTTTATTGATTAATTAATTAATTAATGAGCAACAGAGAGACTAGTTATAAGACTGATAAAGTGGACCAGGGGAGAGGGAATGAGGGGTGATCCAAGGGTGATAGCTGTGTGAGGACAGAGAAGAGTGACCTAGATGGTGGTGTTGTCAGGATAGAAACGAGATTTACTTGTGTATTAGGGAGGTGTTGAGAATACCATTAAAGCTGTGAGCTGGGTGATAGGGAGGAGAAGCAGTTAGGTGGTGAAGTAGACTCAGGGAGAGTTGAGTTCAAATTTTGATTCAGGTATTTATTAGCTGGGCAGGTCACCACCTCTGTCCAGCCTAAGTTTTCTTATCTGTAACATAGTATTTACCTACCTGTGAGAATAAATTAAGTTAATATTTGTAAAGCAGTTTCCTTACCTGAAAAGTACTATATTAATGCTAATTAATAATAAAAATAAGAAATTTAACAAAATGGTAATAAAATTGTTTTGTGTTCTCTTTTATATTTTTTTCTGGTTTTCTTTTTTGCATTAAGAAAATGAAGTTTTACCGATGAGATTTAAAAAAAAATAATTTTGGGGCAGTTAGGTGGCCCAGTGAGTAGACCACTGGTCCTACAGTCAGGAGGACCTGAGTTCAAATGCAGCCTCAGACACTTCACACACTAACTAGCTGTGTGACCTTGGGCAAGTCACTTAACTCCAATTGTCCTGTCTTCCCTCCTCCAAAAAAAAAAATTATTTTCTAGGTTCTTTTCCTCCCTCTACCACTACACTACCCATTGAGAAAGTAAGAAATATGGTACCCATATATGTATGAAGCCATGTGGAACATATTTCCACATTAGCCATCTTTAAAACAAAGTAAATTAAATTAAAAATATACTTCAGTTTGGGCTCTGAAATCATCAGTTCTCTCTGGAAGTGGACAGCATTTTACATCATGAATTCTTTGTCATTATGGTGGATCATTGTGTTGATCAGAAGAGCTAAGTCTTTCATAGATGATCTCTTTACGACATTGCTGTTACGTCTTCTAAAGTACATCTTTGTATAGTGATGTGTTGTTTAACCACTTGGAACAGAAATAATTGGGCAGAACACTTACTTTCACTCTTTATACACCACACATTTATCTCTTATGTGAAATCTAAGAACATTAGTTAAAATTACAATTCCACAGATTCTGTTTTCTGCTTTCGTTGGTCATATTTCTTGTTTGGGGCTTTTTTGTTTGTTTGTTTCAGTTGTAGATTAAGATGCTAGATACTGTAATCTTCATGTTTATTTTAGTAGGTACTGAGTTATGCTGTATGTATCAATAAGGTTATGGTTTGGATGGCATGCTTGACTTATTTCATTATTGCAAATTTCTGTTCATGCAAAGTAGACTACTCCAGAATAGTGTGGAAATTTGTAAACCTTGTGGTATCAAGAATTTAAATATGCATTTTATGGAGTCCTATCGTACAAAAGGTTTCTGCTGTAATTTTCTTTCCAGTTTTCATTTGATAGTGTTAATCATAATTAAAGTTGCTTAAATATAATTGCTTTACTGCATTTCATTTACCTGAGTATTATCTGAAATTGTTGTGCTACCCAAAGTAATGTTAGATCATTTCCAAACCTAATGCATTATTCATATTAATCTTTATATGCACTGTTATTGCCGGGTAAAGGGGGATCTAATTTGATACCACCACCATCACATCAGATCATTTTGTACATTTCGGTGGCCTTTTAAAAGAAACACCAAAAAAACAAGAGTACTTAAGCAAAGATTTGTTAAGGGACAAATATATTTCCTCTTAACCATGTGAAAATATGACATTTTACTGGCATGTAATTTGTCTCCTAAAACTCCTGAACAGTTCAGTCATTAAAATAAATCATACATTGTAAAGCTAAAAAAAACCTCCCAAAGCCAAAACCGATATTGCTGTTACCATATAGATTGTTCCACTGGTTCTACTGACTTCACTTTGCCAGCTCATGTAAGTCTTCCCAGGATTTTTCTGAAATTATTCCTTTCCTGATGGAATTTTTGAGTGTATCATTACCCACTAACCTACCCCTCTCTACTCCTCTCCCCAAATCTAGAGTAGACTTTTGGTCTGTTAAAGAACCACAAATGCATAGGGTCACACTTTCTATGGGGAGAGAGAACCTCTGTCAAAGTTTCAAACTAAAGATCACTTCACAGCAAGCTTATTAAGTAGGGGAAGAGACTGCTTTGAGCAAGTCCCTTCACCCTTCCAACACTGAGAAAACAATCGCTCCGTTTCACCTTGTATTCCTGGGGCTTTTGGGGTTTTTTGTGACCATTTTGGTTTTCCTCAGCTATTTCCGGAAAGGCCATTTCTTTGGCCTTGCCTGCTTTGCTAACATGCCTGTGGAGAGTGAACTGGAGCGTGGAGCACGTATGAAGTCCGTAGGCATTCTTTCGCCTTCCTATACCCTCCTTTACAGATACATGCACTTCTTAGAGAATCAGGTCCGGTAAGTTGTACCTTTTTTGTGTGTCCACTTTTATAAATCCCACCAGTCTTAAAGCTCTAACCCCCCAGGTCACTTTCATTATGATGTACAATTACAGAAGGAAGTTTTTTTTTCTAACAAAAGGATTTTAAGCCTATTTAAAAAAAATTTAGTTTATTTCCACATAATATAATAGTCAACCCCTGGAGTGGGATTTTTCTTTAATATTCTATTACTTAAACTTAGAGTTTAATCAAAGTATTCTGAGGCTTGAACTTTGTTTACTCTAACCAAAACAATCACTCCCTTGCCTTAGGTGTGCAAAAAGAACCTCACTTTTTTTAGATTGTCCCTTGTATTAATTTGAGAGGTACAGGTTATTACTTATCTGTTGTGCACAGTGTGGAAGAATGAAGTAGACTGAGAAATCAGATTTTTCCAGGGAGTCTTTATACATTTACAATGCCGCTGTCTCTTTGTTTGTAGTTTATAAATTCTTAGAGCTTCACATGCCTACGTTCAGAGAGGGATACCAAAATGCCTTCCAAAAGCCGAACTAACAGCACAAAAATAATTTCTGTTACAGAGCTTTTACTTTGAGACTGGAGGGTTTTTTGGCAGGTGGGTTTGTTTTTTGTTTTTTTGGCTCATTTGGCATTTAAGGGGCTTAATTCTCCCCCTCTTAATTTTCATGTCTATTTTACTTTCCTGCCACCAGGTGGCAAATGAAAAATGTGATTCTTAGAACTGGAAAAGAGAGTAAGGCTGTAGGAATCTAGTTACTGGCCTTTTATAGATAAGAAAACTAAACCCAAAGAGATCTTGTGACTTCTTTGTTTTTATAATACAGCTGCTCTTCAGAGCCAGAGATAGGGCTGGACCCCGCAATTCCTCCATCCCAGGGCACTGGGTGTTTGTAAGTGGTCTCAGGAAGCAGGTACTTCCCTGAGGAACTGTCTTTTGTCATTCCTTGTATCCCCAGCTCTTAGGACAGTGTCTAGCACACTTTTTATTGTTCAGTCATATCTGACTCTTCTTCTGTGACTCCATTTTGGGTTTTCTTGGCAAAGACAAGTGGAGCAGTTTACCATTTTCTCCTCTAGCTCATTTTATAGATAAGAAACTGAAGCAAACAGAATCAAGTGACATACCCAGGGTCACACAGCTAGTAAGTGTCTGAGGTCAGGTTTGAACTCAGGTCCTGACTCCCAAGTCTAGAGCTCAATCTACTGAACCACCTAGCATACAATAGGCACTTAATAACTGCTTGACATTGAAGATATTAAGTTGCTGCTCCCAATTTTCCTCATAGATTTGGAACCAAGTGTCATAGGATCATAGCTCTAGAACTGGGAGGACACTTGGAGGTCATCCAGTTTGACCCCTTCATTTTATAGATGAGGAAACCAGGCCCAAGAAGCTTAAGTGATTTTGCTAAGGGTCACACAAGGGGTAGACATGAGAGAGGCAGGATTTGAACTTAAGGTTTTTTATGCCAGGGCAAGAACTCTCCACTACATCATCCCATCTCCAATTTTTATATTTTTTTATAGAAAAATGGACATTTTAATAAATAACTAGATTGAAAGCTTCAGGAAGACTGTTGTGTTTTATTTTTGTATTGCTCCAAATGCCTGGCACCATGCTCTGCTATAAGTAGGTGTCAGATAAATGATTATTGATTGAAATAGCAACTTTAAATTATCTAAGTAGGAAATTTTTGGAACAACTTTTTAAAGCAAGTACAAACCAGATAGAAATGGATGTTTTGTAGTGAACTCATAATTCTTAACAGTTTAACTTCCTTTTACATACCCTGAATTTTAACTCAGAACCTAAAATTTCTCAAGCATTGTATCAGCTTTTTAATGTATTATTGTTCCATGTAGGCAACTGGGGAAAGTCTTTTTTTTTAAATTCTTGCTTCTCAGCTGAAGTTTAGCTACGTATTTTTTTCTTTCCCTATTTTACCTCCCCAACTTTCCCTTTTATTCTTCCCAAAGGGTTTCTATTCCCTTCCTATCAAAAGCCCATTAAGGCAAACTGAAAATAAGTTCAAACTTTGCCCTTTTCCTCTTTGGCTGGAGCTTTGTGGCACCATCTGAAGACAAAGACTTAAGTCAGCTAAAAACAGGTTTGTTCAGGAGGCTGAAGGCTGGATAAAACTGGCCCTTGTTTTAGGAAGAGTTATATACAACAATATCCTTCTCCCTTCCCAAGTTCCCTAGGGGAACCATGCCAAAGGGAAGGTGTGCTATTCCTTAGAAGAGCCCAAGGTTGGAGACCTAAGAAGAAATACAGAGTGCCTCAAGGGTGCTTTTGTCTGAAGGTTGTGACTAGAGGCCAGCGAATGCACCCATCTAGTTAAGTTATAACATTTTTGTTCTTAGTTGCAGAGGCAGAGATTCTAGTTCAGACTCCAGCTAACTTTTTTTTTAAGGAGATGATAAATTCTTAGATGCTTAATAACTGGCCATTGCCTTTTTTTTTTGTTTTTGGAGGCATTCTGGTGTTGAATGACTTACCTAGGGTCCCACAGCTAGCATCTTAGCCTGGACTTGAACTCAGGTCCTCTTGACTCCAGGACTGGCTCTCTATCCACTGAGCCACCTAGCTGTCATTCTACAGACTCTTGATTTCCAGTCCCTTGATCCACCTGGTGCACACCACTACCTGCTTGACAGGGCCTAGAACATGTAGGGCACTTTTCAAAAATAGGCTTGGTTTATTGACAAGTCCAGGGGGTACAAGGTGACTTAAGTCCAGTAATCTTAGATCCTCTGGTCAAGTGGGGTTAGTCTGGTAAGCCCAAAAGTATGCTGTATCCCAAATGAAAGGCAAATTTCTACCTGCTTCTTTCTTTCTACTTTTTTTGCACCATCATATATTATCTGTTTTGCCAAGTCCTTTCATTACCCAAGGTAATTGATAGATCTTATAAAACAATTTGGCTTTTCATCTCAGCAGTGTCATTGCTCTTGAAAGTGAATCATGTCTCACTCCATCTTAGTCCATTCATCTTTATCTGGGTCCTTATCTTGAAGGATCTCTCATTTGTTCATACTTTAAAGTCTTGTTTGTTTTTCAGTGTCCCTTGACTTTGCTTCAGGGCTTTGTCACTTGGCACAGTCATAGTCACAGAATCAGAATAGACCTCAGAAGACATTGTCTAACCATGCACAAAGCGTTGAGTTGTGTCTACGCGATCCTTGACCAAGAACCACAACATCTCTTCTCAAAGACCTTCAGTAGTGGGGATCTTCCTGTTCCCATTTCCCTTCCCCATTCTAATCATTCTATCTTAGAACAATTCTAATTAAAAACTATTAGGAAATCTCTCTTTGCATTTAACTAAAATCTATCACTTCCATCCTTTGGTTCTGGTTTTGCCCTTCAAAGCCAAGCGGAACAAGTCTGATTTCTCCCCCCCCCACCCCCCTTGAAACAGCCCTTGAAATATTTGAAGATAGCATTAACTTAGCACATAATTACTTTCACAAACCCCTCTTCCCAGGAACATACCAAACATCCTGAATTCCTTTAACTAATGTTCTGTTAACAAGCATAAGGGTGGGACATGTCAGTTCTCCAGGTTGATCTCACTGTGTGGATGTGTGTTGTATAGACACCAGTTGGAGATGCCGGGGCATTATTCTCATCTGGCTGCATTCTATGAGGACAAAAAAGGCGTACTTCATGCTGGTGAGGGAAAGCCTAACTCTGTGCACCCCATTCACTGGCTGCCATCCATCCATCGATATATGTACCCGGAGATGAAGGTAAGGCCCAACCACCGTCTCAGGCCACTCTGGAGGGTGGGATAAGTACCTTGGCTACAGTTGCTGTTCATTTTTCCAGTGTGGTTGTGGTGGAGCTTTATCTCTAAAATAGTTAAATGTTGCAAATGATTTGGTTTTATTTGTGTCACAGCAATTGGATTCCTAGGTCTATATCTGACAGGGTTCTCAGACCATTTGGGGTTGGATCTCTTCTTAATTTTACAGATGAGGAAACAGGACCAGGTAAGTTAAATGGACTTGCTCAGATTCATTATAGGAAGTTAGTATAAGAGGTGAGATTTGAAGTCCTTATTACGTTCTAAAGGAAACAACAGAATCCAACTAGGAAGGCCTGTTGATTTATTCTCAAGTAAAAGTACTAAGTATTCTGATTATTATATATATTATATAAATATATAACCCATTGGTTATAGATGTTAAAAAGTTTATCATTTGAATTAAACGTGTCTTCAGGCTGATCAATCAGTTCTTTTGTTTCTATTAAGTATGCAGGCTCAGAACTGGATTAGTTTCCTCTTAGGGAGCTTAGAATGTATATTGACAGCATGTGAGCAGTGATGCCTTGGTGATGGCTCATTTTCCTACTGGTCAAACTTCTCATAAAGGGTGGTCAGCTGAGACACAAACTTGTATCTTCTCTTATCCTTAAATACAAACAAAGGGACTTTTTATTAAAATAGTGATGTAGTCACATTAAGTAAGAAGTCAACTGTCCTAAAGAACAAGTTTTAAAATAAAATACCTAGATACAGTTCAGTCCTTTGCTTGCTAGTACTTAACATCTTCATAATTACTGCTTCATTTATCCTTGGTTCTATATAGGCTTAAACAGAACTGTTCTTTGAATATACTATGAATCTTTATTGAATTCAAAAGGTCGTCCCTGGAGACATTTTTGGACTTCCTGCTTCTGGACATCAGACTCTTTGTTGTTCTCTTTAGTGAAATACAAAAATACCTGCCTAAAACTAGTCAAAGAGAAAGCAACATTGCTGTTGCCCCAAGAGTAGCCTTCCTACTTCTGTGTTCTCTCTAGGTCCCAGCTTCTCCTTCCATATCCCCTGAAATGTTATCATGTAGCCAAAGTATGCTGTTGTTTTGTATGAAAACTTGTTTTCAGTGACAAAGTTTCTCAGTGGTTTCAGTAACCTTTCAGCTTCCTCACTGTTCAGAGTTGAATGAATGATCAGTAACTTAGCTGATTCTTGTATTAAATGAAATTTATATATATTTTCCCCTTTACCAACTTTCACACAAAATATTAGTTGCTCTGACATATAGAGATTTAAGTTATAAAATATCTCCATTCATACAAAAAAACTTTTTGATGAACCCAAAACATTTTTTTCTTTTCTTTTTTGGGGGGTTGTGTTTTTTTTGGAGGGGGGAAGGCAGAGCAATCGGGGCTAAGTAACTTGCCCAAGGCTACACAACTAGTAAGTGTTAAGTGTCTGAAGCTGTATTTGAACTCAGGTCCTCCTGATTCCGGGGTCAGCATTCCACTCACTGTGCCATCTAGCTGGCCCCCAAAACATTTTAAAAGTAACATTTGAGCAAAATATTTGACAGAGTTAAAAAAGGTGTTTATATATCCATTATTTCTATATTAAAGGAAGTTCAAATAGTTAATCTACAATCATACGGAAGAAATAGAGAGCTTTAGTAATATTGTTGATTGACAAAAACTTGCCATGACTGAAAAATTATTATTTAGGTAAAGAGGGGAGGGAGCATCCTAAGTAGGAAGAAAGTTAAGGAAAAAGACAAGGTATGTTTAGAGGTCACTGGGTAGATACATTTGTGAGATAGATGTTAGGTGAGACGTAGCAGGTCAGGATACAGGGGTAGGTTGGGTTCAGAATGTGAAAGGCTTTATAATTCATCCTTCAGGAATTTGGAGTTTATCTTTTAATGGGGCATCACTAAAAAGTTTCATAGAAAAGTGACATAAAAAAGGATCATTTTAGGAGGATTAACTTTAGGATGGATTGGAGGGGTTAGACTAGAGGCAGGGTACTTGAGGCTATTTTTGTAGTGTAGATGATGGTAATGAAATTATAGAAAGGAAGACAAATTTGGGAGATGTTCCAAAGTAAGAATAAACAGATTTTGGAATGATTTGATATATGGGGAATTGGAGGAAGGCATAAAAAAATAATTAAATAAAAATTAAAAAGTTAATTGGTGGAAGAAATAAAAAATGATTTTGAGGTGTTCTGAGTCAGACTGATGAGAAGAATGGTGGCACCATGAACAGAGTAAAGCTGGGACAGGGAAACAATTTGGGATGGGAAAAAGAGTGGTTTTAGATATGTTTGGTTTGATGTAACAGTGGAACCTCTTCATGTCAAGGGCTTTTAACCTGGGGTCCATAGACAGATTTAGTGCAGCTGGGAATTTGGATGGGGCAAACATTTTGATAGCTGTATTTTGGTATAAATGTTTTCTTTTGTAATCATTTGTATTTTACTTTATGCATCAAAACAATATTTTTAGAAGTCTATAAACTTCGCCAAACAGTCACAGAGGCCCATGACATAAAGATTAAAGATCCCCTGATCTAAGTAGAGATGTGAAGATGTAGCTTTAGGAGTCATCTAGAAACAAGTGATAGTTGAAATTATGGGAATGCACAAGAGAGATGAACCAAGAGTGAATCTAAGGAACATACACGTGATAGGTCTTCTCAATAGAAGAGGGCAAGAGGAAGAGCTAACGAAGGAGCCAAGACAACCTTTCTCTAACTAGTCTAGACACTCATAGTTCCTTCAACTGATTTTTGGATGACAGTTTTGAGTCCCCTTATCCTGTAGTATTGATTAGGCTACTCTGGATATGCTTGATCTTGTTGATACCATAACTTATATTTGGCTCCCAGGAGAGAATACAGTATTCCAGATAAGGTTTGATTGGAGCCACTCTTAGCATCTTCATTCTGGAGACTGATTGGGGGGGTATTTCTTTACTTTGGCTCTTGGACGCGTACATGCTCGTGTTGAGTCTCTCCCTGTGCCATTTCCACGAAGCTGCTCATGACTTTGTCCTTTGCAGATCACACATCCAGCTGGTTGCATGTCTCAGTTTATTAAGTTCTTTGGGGAACAAATCCTTATCCTTTGGAAGTTTGCTTTGCTTCGAAAACGCATTTTGATATTCTCTCCTCCACCTGTGGGAGTTGTGTGCTACAGAGGTAAGTGACATCCGAAGGAAGGGAATGGTACCAAGTTCTGAGAGTTCTACTGGAACCAAGTGTTAGAGACTCCAGGGCCATTCATTGTTAGACAGGACTAGATGAAAGAATGGAGCAGCTTTGGAGCTTCTTATTGGTGATGATCATTTTGAGTGATATTTAAGGGTTTTCTTTTCAGTTTTTTAATTTAACGGATGGAGGAGGCAGTATGAGAGAGACAAATGATTATAACTGGGCAGAATTTGAACCTACCCCAAGCCTAGCCCTCCATCAACTAGGCTACCTAGTTTTCTCTTTGTCACAGTTGAGATTGTGGAAAGCTAAGATTTAAATTAGCTCTTTATATGAGGCAGTAGGGTATTATGTGACCTTGGGCCAGTTTCCTTACTTGTGAAAGGAGGAGATTTTATCCAGTGGCCTCTAAAGTTGTTTCCAGATCTATGATCCTCAAACTTCTTGACTGTTTGCTTATTTTGAAATCAGATGTAATAATCCACAGTCTCAACATATCCTGTGGTGTGGATTTATTTATTAAAGTTTTAGTCATACCATTTCGAAACCATTATTAGAGGAGGAGAAGAACTTTTTACAGGTAGGACTATTTCTTTTAATTTTTAAAAATTAAAGGTAAGACTATTATAAGCAATTGAAAGAGATAAAGGGAAGCTAAGGAATAAAATATCAGAATTAAACTTTCTTCTACTGACTTTAAACCCTGCCTCAATGACTGGGCTGTCCCATGGCTAATACTACTCATTCCATTGGTATACTATCTTATATGGAAATATTACATTTTATAATTTTAGAGTAATGGCCATACTTAACCTCTGATCTCACTAAGCATCATTTTGCATTCTAGACCTTTTCAGTGACCACTAGAGAAGAAGGATGCTTTTATTTGATCCCAAAGCAATGGCTGGGATGGGGCAGAGAGCAGAAGATGGTGCATCTTTTGGAGGGGGGGAAGGGGAGAAGAGATAAATGGTGGCAGTCACTTCTAAATGGTATTTCTCTCTTCTGCTTGTCCACAGTATACTGCTGCTGCTGCCTGGCCAATGTGTCTCTTCCGGGCATAGGAGGAACAATTCCTGAGTCCAAACCCTTTTTTTATGTGAATGTAGCAGATATCGAGAGCCTAGAGATAGAAGTATCTTATGTGGCTTGTGAGTATGGTATCATTTGCCCTTCGTTCTGATCTGTATTTCTTTTTCCTTTATGCTCATAGGGTAGTATTTTTGGAAGGGCTGTTTAGCCCATGGAGCTAGACTTTTCTTCTCCTGTGGGGCACAGTGTTTCTCCTGAGGAAAATCTGCTAGAGGTCAGTCCAAGTATCTTCCAAAGCAACCAAGTGTACCTGGGTCAGCACAAGACAACTTAGCCTCCTCTGGCCAGCCCAATCTCCTAGCTGGGATGTAGAAAACCTTGCTTACAAGGAAGGACAACCTTCTGTGTCCATTATAAATTTATGTTACATAACCTCAATCAGGGCCTTGCTGCTGCTGAGCAATCCTACTATACTTCCTTTATCAACTCACTCTCCACAGCATCTCTTCTAAATTTTTTCTTCTCTCCTTAAACCTTCCCCTCCCCTACTCTCTCAGCTAAGAGCCTTCTCATAATTTACAGAAAAAAGCTGAATCCATGAGCTCCCTCTTCTCTTGTATCATGCATGTGCCTTCCACCGGTTTTTTTCTCTACCTATTTCATATGATGAAGTAGCCTCGTTCCTTACCAAGGCTAACTTCTCTACTTGTTCAAATGATCCCATTCCATCCCATCTCTTCCAACAGATTGCCCCATCATTTACTTCTTTCACTCTCCATCTACCAACTCATTTTCTACTGCCTACAAACATGTTCGTGTCTCCCCCATTCCGAAAACTCACTTGATCCTTCTATTCCCACTATTGTCCTCTATCTCTTCTGCCTTTTACAGCTAAACTCCTCAGAAAGGCTAATAAGTATCTCCACTTTCTCTCCTGTCTTCTAAATCCCTTATGATCTCTCTTCAGATCTTATCATTCCATCCAAACTGCTCTCTCCAAAGTTACTAATAATCATCTTTTAAGTGCCAGTCCAATGGTTTTTTCTTTTGTTGGAGGGACGGCAAAGTTGGGGTTAAGTGATTTGCCCAAGGTGACACAGCTAGTCAAGTGTCTAAGGCTAGATTTGAACTCAGGTCCTCCTGACTCCAGGGCTCTATTCACTGCACCACAGCTGCTCCCCATTGTGCTTTTCTCAGTCCTCATTCTCCTTGATCTCTGTGGCCACTGACACTACTGATCACTCTCTCCTGGTTCTCCTGACCATTCCTTCTGTCTCCTCTGCTGGATCTTCCTCCAGATTACACTGTGTAATCTGTAGGTGTCTCCCAGAGTTCTGTCCGTGGCTCTCTTCTCTTCCCCTTTGTACTGTTTCACTTGGTGATTATATCAGCTTCCTTAGGTTGCTGACCAGTGCTTTCCTCTGTTAATCATTTCCTATCTACCCTGTATATGGCTTGCTTTGTATATATTTGTTTGCATGTTGTCTTTCCCCATTAGAGTGTAAGTCATCTTTGGCCTCTTTTTTGTATCCCTAATGCATTGCTCATTTAAAAGGCTCTTTAAAAATGTGAGAGGGAAGAAGGAACATGCATTTATTTATTAAGTGCCTACTGTGCACCATTATCTCATTTAATCAAGTACTGTTGCCTTCTTATTCCTAGACAACCTAGAAACTCTTGTGGAATTCCCTGATAAAACTATGAAACCACAACCTGATTTCCTGATTCTTGACCTTGGCTTTTACAGGTACAACAGAGAAGATCTTTGAAGAGAAGCATGATTTGTATGATGTTTACGTGGACAACCAGAATGTGAAGACACACCATGAACACCTGCAGCCACTGCTTAAGCTCAACAGTGCTGATAAAGAGAAATATCGGAGACTTAATGAGCAGAGGTAGTGGGGAGGTGCCAGTGTGATTGGTAGGACAGGTGTGGGTAAAATGTAGACACCTGCTTTGGAAATGAGAAGGTACAGGGAGAATGGAGATATAGTATTGTTCAACTGTTCTACTGTTTAGCCCAGGACTACTTGTTACATATCTAACTCTAGAAAAAAAGGAGGAAAAGAAATATTAAGCACTATGTGCCAGGCACTCTAAGCACTGGAGATAAAAACAGAAAAAAACTGGGAAATAAAGGAGGTACAGAGGTCGGGGCATGGTCCAGAAGATTAGGAACTAGACCAAGAGGAGAATGGAGACTCCAGGAAGAATTCACCAATGGGGGAAGGGGCTGGCCCTTCATTTTGTAAATATACAGGTTTTTCATCCTACCTACTCCCTGGGAACTTTCTTGCCCATTCAGAACTAGCTGTATAATACTTAGATCAAGGGAAGTAAAGGGAAGAACCTTCTCCTAAGGAAGGCAGTCTCCTGTAATGCCGCTCCCCCTCCCCCCCCTTTTTTTTTTTTTTTACCAGACTTGATGAGAGCCAAGGGACTTCATCTTGCTGATCCACTTTACTTGGTTCACACTCAGAGTGCCCTACCTCTTAAGCAGAAGTAGGAGAGGTGCGATTAGCATGACCTCGGGTTGAAAAGAGAAGGCAAATTCTCCCTTGCCCCCCATACTCTTGTTTCTTTCCCATTTTTTACTCACCTGGTTTTACACTGCAGGGCCTGCCCCTTAACTTAGTCAGGAAGTCTAATATACCCACCCAACTGTTTGTAGGACATCCTGGGATTCCCAGGCAGTCTGCTGTCCATGTGCAAATACTTGACTCCACTCTTCTTTAAAACAGGCAGATGCTGTTGTACTCTCAAGAGGTGGGTGAAGACTGCAACCCATGTGAAGAAGACCTCTTTGTTCTGTAAGTTTTTTCAGGAGTTAGAGATGTTCCTTTTACAGTATTGGTTAATTCAACATCAGTTGACATTAGTTTTCCTAGGTTTCTCTGAATCTATCCCTTTGATCATTTTGTCACGGCACAATATTATTCCCCTATACTCAGTTTGTTCAGCCATTTCCTAATTGATAATAACACTTCCTTGGGTTCCAGTTTTTTGCCATTCTAAAAAAAGGCTCTATTTTTCTAAGGGTAGCACTGGGTCAAAAGATAGGCAGTTTAGTACAATTGTGGGCAGTCCTAACTGAAATAAGATTAGTGATTCCAACCATTAGCCACTGTTTTATTAATAGATTATTTATGAATTTTTATTTATTCTAGCTCTGGGCCAATCACTGGGATGATCATTTTCAGGATTTTGAATACTAAGCTATTCAGTCTTTCAGCTGTCTTGACGTTACTTTCTTTATTTTGTAGATTTATGCCAATTAAATAATTTCACTTGTATTAAAAATATTTTATAAGATTCATTCTAAGCTGTTGAGACCTTTCATGATCTTCATTGATTCTGTCAGGCAATTCAGTACATTTTTATTAAAAACACCTGATATGTACAAGGCAACTTGCCACATGGTGTCTAAAGTTGCAATCAAGTTTGTCCTCTGACACACACTAGGTGTATGATCCTGGGCAACTCATTCCTCCTCTCAATGGTCTATGAAGTTCTCTTAAGATTAGAAACTGCAGAGAAGGCTCTAATCTGGGTTGGTAGAGGATTTCTTTAACTGGGAATTCCCTTACCAAGGATATAATTTGTGCCTGTGTACTAGGTGCTAGAAAAAACAAGAATCCTTCAAAGGGCTTATATTATCCTAGGCCAGGGTTCTTAACCCTAGGATCTTTGAACACACAGAGGGTCCATGGATAGATTGGGGGTGTGTGAGGGTGTTTATGAACCTGGAAGGGAAAAAAATTGCACCTTAATTTTCACTAATTGAAATTCATCATTTCCTTCAAGTTATAAATGGGGGCAAGGAACTTCATAGGCTTCATCAGATTTACAGAGGACTCAGTATAAAAAATGTTTAGGAATTCTTGTATTAGGGACACCTAATATATAGAAAAATAAATACAAGGTTATTGTAGGCAGAAGATCTCACTAACAACTAAGGGGATTACTGAGAACTTCAAGAAAAGAGCCTTAGTAAATTGATCGTTGAAGGAAGCTATGGTTTTTAAGATGAATTTTCCTCCTTACCTCTCTTCCTTAAAGGATAATTACTACCTCTTTCTGGACACTGTCACCAACGAGTTCTTTGACCTTTCCATGACTGTTCATCTTGTGCCACTTCTGTTACCTTCTTCAAATTTGGCTTAGATGATCTTTGTGAACAGTTTTCTCCTCCATTTCCAGTTCAAAGCTCTCTCTCCAGACAAAAGTAATTCTTCCCTTTCCCTTCAGCCCCCTTAAAATGTAATGTCTTTTAAAAAGTAAATGCTGTAGCATACCTTGAAAACAGAAGCATCAGTGGTTCCTTCACATTTGACTTTTCTAGCTATTATGTGGGTGAACTTTGTTCCATTTCTCATGCTATAACTTGGGCATTGTAGGTTTTTCCTGGAGCAGAACAACAGGATATTCCAGACTTTGCTGGAGGTCTCTGCAAGCCAGGACAAGACCCTGACAGCAGAGCATGCCCGGGGCATGGGCCTGGACCCCCAAGGGGACCGAAGCTTCCTTATGGACTTGCTGGAAGCATATGGCATTGATGTGATGTTGGTCATTGATAATCCCTGCTGCCCTTAGAGAGGTTTGGTGAAGAAAGACTCCCTCATGTGAAGAGAAGCGCACCCCTGGAGTTCATCCCACTGGCTCCCAAAAGATTTCATTTTTATTTTACCAAGTTTATATGAAAGAACATTATTTATACTTTTCAACAAAAGTAACTTTTACATTTTCCTCCCCCCCTTCCCTATCCCTCAAAAATTGAGTGACCTTGGTTTTATATTGTGGCTTTGATAGAACTTTCACCCCAAAGCTGCCCAGGTTTTTGGGCCTGGTCCGACTTTGGGAAGTGAGAGAGAGAGCTGATTTCTTGAGGAGATCTTCTGGAGTGACTCAGGGATGAGATCAAGTGTTACCAGGACAGGTCATTGGAAGCCCACTTCTCTAAAACACTGGAATGGACTTTGGGATGGTTGTAGAATTTCTGTAACTGGCAGTGTTCAAGAGAAGACAACCATCTGTCCAATATGATCGAAATATACCTTTATTTGAAGAAAAGGGTCCGGATACCCTCCCTAAGTCCTTAGATGCATTTTAGGATTTTGATCATCTGAACTCATCATGATTTCCTGTTTGGTGACGGTTGCTTCAACTAAATGAAGCAAGTACCCTTTTGGTGGCAGAAACTGTAGGGCAGGAAACAAGTTTGCTTCTCAATCTACTTACTACTGTAAGCTGGTGTGAATGTCATAGGAAACTTGCAAGAGTTGAATGAGGCTCTGAACCCTTCCAGGGCTTCTACAGGCCATTCATTCCCGTTCTCCTCATCCTATATTCTATGTAGCTCAGCATAGCTTGGATGGGGGCAGGAGTTGACTACAATGCCCATCGTCAAAAATCTTCCCACCATTTCATTTCCACTGAGGGCTATGTGTAGCTGGATTTAAACGGCTAGGTTTATTTTATAGCATAAGAAAGTGGCATGAAACTGAAAGGAAGGTTAAACTCTTAAAAAGGTTATGGCAGACCTTCTGTGACAGAATCTAGTGAGTATTGGGGCTGGTTAGCTCAGCCGGTCAAAGTACTGCGTTAAACAAAACTAAGGAAATGGGTGTAATCTCTTTTAAAGGTCCTATTTACCTTTGGTAGGAAGGGCTATTTATGGCATTCTTGATTCTAGTAATTGAAGTGGGGACAGAGAAGTTTAATTTATTCCCTTCCTAGATAGGAAGGAACCTCAACAGTGCCTTCTCTCAGGGTACAGTGGTCAAGAAACCACTGAACATAAGTTATGGATATATCAAATTTTCCCCAGTGCTTTCTTTCTGGATGTCTTTCACAGAAATGTTCTAAGTGAGGAGTGACTGCCCTCCTTTTAACTTGGGGGAAGAGAGGAATTGTTAATCAGCTGCAGCCAGCAGCCTGCTTCTGTAATTTGTCTTTCACAAAGACCTTTCACAATCTAAGCCCAAGAAAGTAGTGGGGTAGGAACTATTCTTTCTGTTGGGTCTCAGAATCCAGTCAGTTTCCATAGCCTGGGCTGTGGTTAGTGCATTCCTCCCCCTCACTATGTTATTTTAACATTGGATATATGAGACCAGGACCATGATCCACTAGATGAATTGCCACAGTTGGGAAGAATAAGGAAATAGTAAATTATGTTTTTTTTAACCATCAAGGTTGACAAAGGCTTCTGCTTTCTTTAGAAGTGTTTGCTGAGCCTGGATTTTAGGTGAAATTCAAGTACTGTGAAATGCAGATATACAGATGGTAATACACTGTCCTTAAAATGCTCCCATAACTCATAGGATCTAAGGCTTAAAAAGAGCTTCAGGCACAAACCTGAGGTACAGTCCGGCCTCTTTTGTCATTATCCACTAATTTTGCCTTATGCTAGCAGGTAAGGCTTTTACGCTCTAATCCCTGCAGAGTTTAAGCACCTATCATCACCATCAAATCCCTTGGAGCAGACTGGAAACCAAGGGCCTGGACCTCGTGATGGAAAGGCACTCACTTAGGTACGTGGGATGTCAAAACTACTTCAGAGGCATTAGCCAGAACAAGTCATTCTGTGAACTCCAAATGTCTTCTTGCTTTAAAATTCAGCTCATTTTGCAAAGAGAGGTAGACAATGGCAGGACTCATCACTGTAAGACAAGACGACAGGATTCAGATCTGTCTGACATGAGCTTTCTGATCTAGTTATACTTGAAGCATTCCTTCTCCCTAGCACAGTGATTACCATTCCCGGTTTGCAATACCAGACCAGGGGCTTTGTATTCTACTGGACCATAGTAAACAGTCATTGACTTGAAACAGAATATGTTTTCCTCTCTTAGGGCATCAGCCATCAAAGCATCACAGATGTTTTTCATTCCTATTGGGGAGGGGAGGGATGGGGAAACAGGCTAGAGATTAAAAGGAACGTGAGGGATTTGCCTAGATAGAATCTGTGGTACGTATTTGCATATGTAATTTGCCTTGTTCTTCCCCATGTCAAAATAAAGCAAAATCTGAGACCAAAACATATGTAAAAAACCCATATAGTTATAAAAATTCCCATACCAACTATTGATCCATCACATTTCATTATGAACAGTGGAGGATGAAGAAAAATTTAAAAACCTTACTGCCTTCTTGTTCTTTTTAACAGAAGCTGTAACAATGAAGATGCTTATGTTTTTAGCAAATTTATAAAATCCTTTAAAATAGTTAGAACTATGAGGTTATTGGCTTTTTAAAAGGTCTTTTGGGGGAATCTCCTGTGAAGAACTAAATGGACCTTTTAATGGCAGTGGTGCTCCCCAGCCAAGAAAAGGTAAAAACTTATGCCCTGGGCATGGTTTACAGTCACCAGCGATCTTGCCAATTCTAACAGCTCATGCCTGTAAGGACTGAGGGACAGGAAGAGTCAATGTTATAACAAGATCTGATGCTCTATAGCAGCAACAGCAAACAAAACTGGGGAGACCCAAGGGATGGAAGTAATGAATAGGAATCTTATCACCAAGATTTGTCTTTGCCCTTGGACAATGGGTCCAAGAATACCTAGATTTAGGTGGTAAAAACTACACTCTCCCCCTACCTTGCCCTGAACTGTGACTGCAGAGCAGCCCTCTTACCTTTGTAGTGCCCATGCATCCTTTACGATGACCTGTAGGACTGTTTCCTATTAAAAAACCAATGCTACTGCAGTTTGACTTGTCAGTTATACACAGAAGTGGAGGGACAGAAAGTGGAAAGGGAATGGAGTCCATGCCCTTCAGCATGTCCTTCAAAGATGTGATTAGAAATCTTATCTCGATTACTAATAGGTCTATGCTCTAAAGAGCTATAAAAGACTATTGAATGTTGTTTTAAAAAATCCCTCATTTATCTTTTTTTTCCTTACAGGAAAGGGAAAATTATTTTTCTATCAGTAAGTGACTAAATATTTAAGGGATTTCAAAACTATAATGCTGGAAGAAACCAATTTTATTATATAAAGGAATCCTACCCTACAAAGTCGCATAAGTATAATTTAAACATCTTAGCAGAGGATTGGGAGCTGTCATCAGATATGAATATTCTCCTCAGGAAATAAGGTCTAGTTATTCCTGAAGGAAACAACATGCTAGTTACACCAAACTGCAAAAGAAATCTATTTTCTTAGAGGTAAAGCTGCATGTTCCTGACCCATTGGCCCCCATTAATAAACTCCCTGGGGAGGATACAATACTGAAAAAAGGTATCAGACCTTTGTTCTCATGTTGAAAGATTGGGGGCAAGGGATTGGGGTGGGGGAGGAAAAGAAATGTCCAACATCCCCCCTTCCCCCCACCATGATTAGGTTTATTCACTTCATTCAGGTCATCCTAGAAGCACCTGTTAAATTTAAGAAAAAACAACTGATAAAGCTGAATATAATCTGATTCTTCTTGCCATATGACCATTGCAGCCTCCTGAACACCTTAAAGATGGAAAGCACATCTATTAATGTCATGCTAGCAATAACAAAAACCTGATGGGTTTTTCCTCCCTCTCCAAAATCCCCTTTTCCTGAAGAGTCTTTACCTACCGCATATGAAACCACAAAATGAGTAGGGTGAATACTACTCCAATGACAATGCTTGCAAAACCCTACTAACTCTTAGATGTGGCACTTCCAAAGGCCCAAGGAAGGCTGGGGTTAACTCTAATGATAAAGAAAAACGGCACTTGTATTTGATCTGCTGTACAAATGGTTGCTGTATAGCTTATCTCACACCTGTATAGATCTGAGCCAAGTGGTCTACGGAGGTTGATATGACCATATTACGGAAAATAGTTTTTACAATTAAAGTTCACATTTTAACATGGATATGGGTTGTAATTGCTCTGTGACTTGTGGTGAAGAGCTTGCCTCTGCCTGGACTTATGTTGGGACATGGAGCTTGTCTGGGCTGCACTATCACATTTATCACTGGGTGATGCCTGAAAGTTTGCTGCTCTGAGGGGTCCACTATTCCTTTTGGAACAGCATCCATCCCTGGGAGTTCAAGGAGAAGAGAGGATAAATTTATAAGTTCATCTTGAAGGGAAAGATTTATTCCACTTTAGTTGAATATTCCAGCTCCAGGAGTAAGGGATACAATTAAAACCAAACATCTGTTCCACAAATATCTTTGTGGAAAAATATTAGGGGATGGGTACTGAAACTGACTTCATTGATAAAAAAACTCCCTTTGCTAATGCCTGTCAGGATAAGTCTATAACTTATTTTATGGATTCTTAAACTGGGATTCACAAACCATACATTTCAGGAGGTAGTGAACTTGAATGGAGTAAAAAAATTTTAATATCCTCATTTTCACTATAATTGAAATTTTGAGTCTTTCAATTATGAATATAGACAAGAAACCACAGTATAACTTCATAGAATACCAAAGGGATCTAGTGGACAAAAAGTTAAGAACCCTTGTCTTGAGGTTTGCTGGCAGCAGAGATACCAAACATGCTGCACCAGATAAAAAGTAATCAGGAAATATTTAATTAAATAAATAAAAATACAAGAGAACACAGAAGATGTTAATATGCAGTTTTTAAAGTTAATCTGCAACCCACAGAGATCCCCATGTACAGTGTAGTGACCCAGTTTATATTTGAGTTTGACAATATTGGTTGATAGTACTGAAAAATTAAGTCATTTATCCAGGGTCATACAGCCAGGTCATTTGTTAAAAAATTTTATCCTAATGTACTAATCAGTTTTCTAAATTTGGCAAATGATAAAGGTTAGTTTTATTTCATGCTTTTTTGGTGAGGGGCAATTTTGTGCCCTAAGACCATTTACTATTTATAAGCAACTTTGGAACAAATAAAAAAAAATAACACAAAACATTTTGTTCCTTCTTTCCCATCTTGTCAAAGCAAATTACCATCAACACATTTATAGAAATGTGTTGTTCTAAGTAGAATACTTTTTTTTTTTTTGCTTTTTGGAGGGCAGTTGGGTTAAGTGACTTGCCCAAGGTCACACGGCTAGTTTTTTTTTGTGTTAAGTGTCTGAGGCTGGATTTGAACTCAGGTACTCCTGACTCCAGGGCCGGTGCTCTATTCACTGCGCCACCTAGCCGCCCCTAAGTAGAATACTTTTGATACCGATTTCTTGCTGCACAGCACTACCCCTACAGATAATTCTTTGTTTCTTTATGAGATAGGGTATGGTATGGAGAAAAGAAAAGAAATAACGTCAGAATATGGATATATATTCTTAAAGAAATAAAAGAGCAAACTCGCATGGGAAGATTCTTATAATTTCACCAGTAAAATAAAGCTACGTAACATAAAATAAAAACCAGAAATGTACTTCCACTTAAAAATGTTAACCATAAAAACAAAAATGGATGGTGGCAATGTATAATACTAATTCTGTTCAATACCTCCTTTCCACCATTGATCCGAATGCACAATTTGTGTAATAGACTGAAGTAGCAGAGAAAATAAATAGCCCAGAAATCTGTGTAGCTGTTGTTTCAGAAAAGAACCTCAAAAGTCAAAACACAGAGGGAGGGAAATCATGGTTTTTGCTGTTTGTAGCCTCTATTATAGAAAACACCCTGTATATTGCATAAAGGGGGAAAATAATTGACATTTAAACAGCTCTTTATATTTTTATATACATTTCATCAGCTGATTCTCAAAATGCAGGTAGTGTAAGTATTTCTCATTTTATGGATGAGCAAACGGAGGCAATAAAAGCTCAGTTAACTCGCCTACAGTTCAGAAGCTACTAAAAGACAGCCAGGATTTGAGTCACAGCCTTCGGACTCCAGATCTGGGAATCCTTCTCTCTACAGCCACAAATGACTACTTTTTACAATCATGCTCACTTCTCCCTGGGTAGGGGCTGGTGAGAAGAGGAGTGATAGGTTGTTCATCAATGTATTTGAATCTACTCACAATTAGGCAGACTGGTCTAATACAAAGAACACAGGTCTAGAGTCAGAAGATGTGAGTTCAAATACTAGACATGTGACCGTGAACAAGTTCAACCTGACTGAACCTGTCTCTATCTGAAAAATGAGGATAATATTTACATATAACTTAAATCATAAGATTGCTGCAAAGGAGGTATCTTTGAAAACCTGAAAGCACTATAAATTTAAGTTATTAAAGCTCCTACTTAAAATAAGAAGCACAAGTGAAATATAAAATACACACTAAGACAAATTAGGTAAGCTGAGGGGGGTATGTTTTGGTTTTTTCAGGGGCTAATGGGAGGCAGTATGAAGGGCTGGAAAGAAAATTCTGCTCAGAGTCGACTTTTCTTCAGGACTTTTTGTTTTTCCTTTCCTGAACTGCACTTGGATCACAATGCTGTATTCTAACTTAAGGGAGATACCAATATATATGTGCTTTCTGCTACGTCAAGTCAATAGAGAAATGAAAACAAGGGTTTGCAAATAAGCACGGCCTGAAGAGGTACCATGGCCAGAAGAAGCCTCTAGAGAAGAAAGCCACCCTAAAGAGTGACAGGGAGTGAGTGGCTTTAATAATTACTTGAAGGAGCTGTAATTCTATCAGCATGAATACTCCCATAATGTAAACATCCCTCTATGATTATACTCTACTGTAGGTGATCAGAGGTTGCTATCTCTTGCAGCCATGGTGGGGACAAGGTGGCCAGACTGGCCCCAGAGAGAAGCAGTCTGCTACCAAGCTCATACTCAACCCTTTCTAGCTGGGTAGGACCTGACTGAACTTCCATCCCACTGGCATTGCCTTGAGGAAGAAGGGTCACCTGGTCTTGCTGACACATGAAAAGAGCACTTTGGGGGCTGGGGGTAAAAGATCCCTCCACCCTTTTCTATTTCATTATGTGCTGTATGGCAGCATAAGAAACTCCTTGAAAGTCAGGATATACAACATGGGAAACCAACATCCAAAGAGGGTAGACTGTTGAGACAAAAACTGAAGCACACTTTTAATGGAAGCAGGCAACATGACAAATGGTAAACAGGGCATTTGGGGACGCTCCAAGTGGCAGAGGGTTCTTTGCCCAAGAAGAAGCCCCCATGATTGCTTCTATTCAGAGTGTGGTCCCACCTCTCACCCCAAATGCAGTAGCAGAGTACAGGCTGAAGTTCATGCAGTGCCCCCACCGCTCCTCAAGAAGAGCTGACTTTTGTCCCCTTGTCCATGGTCACTGCACAGGCACCTGGAGCATCTTTTCCCTCTGCCGTGGGTCACAGAAGAACTGGAGCTTCTTGGGCAGCAGCGTCACCTCCACACGCATGGCTTCATACTCCTCACTGTCAATGCTGAAGGACCCACCTGTTCCCTGCAGAGAAGAGGAATCCCAGAGCAGAGAATTCAACAGCCACAGCATAGCATGGCAGTACAAGGTGTTCCCGAGACCTATAAGGAAGAACGTCCCTCAAAACCCTGAACACATCCTAACATGAACATATGACTTTGAAACTAAAGTAACTCCAATCTTAACTATTTCCATTGACTCGGCACTGATACATCCCAAGCAAATGTCAAAAGCATACAAGATTTCACAAGAGATGTTACAACATTGGTAAACTTTGTTCAATAACCCTCTGATTATTAAGTGAGGTATAAAACATGGAGACACGCATACATCTGCCACCATTGTGGAGGATAGCCACCCAGTGTAGAGCACAAATGGAAGAGGGATTCCCCACCAAGCCATTGTAGGTCTTCCTAAATTAGATCAATTATTATTAAAATATTTTTTTGTATATTCATACAGGAAAACTAAGTAGATGAGAATGACTTGTTAACATTATGAGGTACACTTAGATGGTCAATCTATACCTCTAATGCATCAGCTTGTACAGTGAATGATCACTGGAGACAGATGGTAAGTTCTGCTCAGAAATGAAAAGGATGAAGTGGAGAAGGCAGGGAGGAATTCCTCTGAGACACTGAGTAGTGCTTTTAACGATCCTGAGCTTCTTCAAGAAACACAGGCGCATCTTGGCCATGTTGTTACATGGTATGCTACATGGCTCGTTATGGAAGCATATGATAGGCTTAAGGAAGCTGACACTAATTATCAGTGAGAAATCATGTAAGAATAGCAGTGTAATTAATAATCATTAGATCAAACTATCACTGGAAAAGGAGATGGGCTAATCATATAATGGGGGCAGCTAGATGGCACAGGAGACAGAGTGTTAGGCCTGGAGTCAGGAAGACTCCTCTTTCTGAGTTCAAATCTGACCTCAGACACTCAGTAGTTGTGTAACCCACGGCAAGTCACTTAACTCTGCTTGCCTCAGTTTCTTCATCTGTAAAATGAGCTGGAGAAGAAAATGGTGAACCACTCCAGTATGGATATTGCCAAGAGAACCCTCAAATAGGATCATGAAGAGTCACATCCTACTGAAAAATGACTCAACAACAAAAAACATGAATTGAGGAATAAATTACATTTGTATTCAGGCAACGCTGACATACCTACACTTGAGGAAGGACCCCAGAAAACTGACTGGATACCTCATTCTTTCCCTTGTGAAGGAATGAAGGGAGAACATGGACAATTTGTATAGGATAAAGAAGGCACAGATGAGTTAAAGTATGTCATGTTGTACGGAGTAGATTTTAATGAAATCACATATAATACAGATGAAAGCTGCATGTCAGCAAAAATTCAGAGGTGTAATGCTGTTACTGAAGGATAACGAGAGATATCCTGAGGCCAGTCCTAAACAGAAGTGGGCTAGGAAATGGATGAACTAGAAGGTTTCCAGGAGACAAGGACAGAGGCATATTTTGATGTTTCTAATGGAGAATTATAATGGAAGTCTATATGTAACCTTAAAAGGGACATCTTCACTTACTAGTCAATTTTTTTCTTATTGGAAACATTATCATAAGTTGTTAGGAAAGATCAAAAAAACCCATTTTAAGAAATTAGAATATTACCAACAAAATCCAGCAGCAAGAGAGAAAGATATTCCATTTAAAGAAACTGCAGACAATATAAAATACTTGGGAGTCTGTCTACCTGCAAGACAAACCCAGGAACTATATGGACACAACTATCAAACACTTTCCACACAAATAAAATCAGATCTAAACAACTGGAAAAATATTACTTGCTCATGGGTAGGCTGAATCAATATAATAAAAGTGACAATTCTACCTAAATTAATCTATTTATTCAGTGCCATTACAATCAAACTATCAAAAATTATTTTATAGAGCTAGAAAAAAATAATAAAATTCATCTGGAATCACAAAAGCTCAAGGATATCAAGAGAATCAATGAAAAAAAATTTGAAAGATGGTCTAGTCATTGTTGTTTATGCTTCATTGTCAAAGAGGATCATGGCATCAGGAAGACGATGCCATGACTTGCAAGTAAACTGAATTTAAGTGAGGGAGGGCTGTGCAAGGTTGCCAGCCTCACTTTTTTCTTCAGAGCCATTTCTAGATCTCAAACTGTATTGTAAAGTGGAAATTATTAAAACAATCTGGTACCGTCTAAGAAACAGAGTGGCGGACCAGTGTAACAGACTAGGTACAAATTACACTATAGTAAATGACCATAGTAATTTAGTATATGATAAACCAAAAGATGGAAGCTTTTGGAACAAAAACTCATTATTTGCTAAAAATTTCTTGGAAAACTGGAAAACAGTATGGCAGAAATTAGGTATAGACTAACATCTCACACTAAGTTAAGGTCAAAATGGGCACATGATTTATACCTAAAGGTGTAAATACCATAAACAAATTAAATGATACCATAAGAAAATTAAGAGAGCATGGAATAGTTTATTTGTCACATTTGTAGATAAGGAAAGAATTTAGGACCAAAGAAGATGAGGAGCATTACAAAACATAACATAGATAATTATATAAAATTAAAAAGGTTTTGCACAAACAAAACCAATGCAACCAAAATTATAAGAAAAGCAGAAAATGGGGAAAATTTTTACAATAAGTATCTCTGATAAATGCCTCATTTCCCAAATATATAGATAGTTGAGTCAGATTCTTAAAAATACAAGTCATTCCCCAGTTGACAAATAGTCATAAGGATATGAACAGGCAGTTTTCAGAGAAAGAAATCAAAGTTATCTATAGTCAGATAAAAATTGCTCTAAATCACTATTGATTAGAGAAATGCAAATTAAACCAACACTGAGGTACTACCTCACACCTGTCAGATTGGCTAATATCACAAAAAGGAAAATGTTGGCTTTTGGAGGGGATGTGGCAAAACTGTGACACTAATGAACTGTTGTTAAGTTGTAAACTAATCCAACCATTCTGGAGAACAATTTGAAAGTAGGTCCAATGGGCTACAAAAAACAGTGCATACCCTTTGACCTAGTAATACTGTTGCTAGGTCCATATCCCAAACACATTCCTCTAAAAGGTAAAAGGACTTACTTGTACAAAAATATTTATAGGAGCTCTTTTTGTGGTGGCAAAGATTTAGAAATCAAAAGGATGCCCATCAAGTGGAGAATGACTAAAGAAGTCGTGGTACATGACTGTAATGGATTATTATTGTTCGATAAGAAAGGACAAACAGGATGATTTCAGAAGAACCTGGAAAGACTTACATGAAGTGAGGCACAGTTAAGGACCAGGAGAACACTGTAGACAGTAAAAGCAATGCTGTCCAATGAAGAGCTGTGAATGACTTAGCTGTTCTCAGCAAAAACTGATCCAAGGCAATCCCAGAGGATTACTGATGAAGCATGCTACCCGCTTCTGGTGAAACAGCTGACACTGACTGAAGGGAAGACTTAAAGCATGCTATTTTTTACTTTCTTTGACCTTTCCCCCCTTTTATTTGAGTTTTCTTGTATAAAATGACCAATATGGAAATGTTTCACATTAAAAAAAAAAAGGAAATCAGAACCTCCCAGGAAGCAAATATCAAATCCTGGACTTGGAAGTGACTTTTTTTTCCTTGTCCTTTCTAAGGCAGAATGACGAAGGACCTTCAATGTTGGAGGCTAGGATCTCTGAAAATCCCCCAATTTCAAGGAGGAATAAGAATAAGAGCTTGCATTTGATAGCATGCTCTACATTTTACAAAGTAATTTTCTTAACAACAACCCTGTGAATTGAGTAGTACACATACTGCTACTCACACTTAATGGATGAGAATACTTGGCAGGGGAGAGAGGAGGGGATCCTGCCTTTCTTTACACAGCTAGTAAATGTCAGATTTGAATCCAGGCCTTCCAGCTCCAATCTAGAGCTGATTCCATTATGCCATGTTTCCTGAGAGGAGTTAAAAGATAGATGCTGCAAGCCTGCTCCCCCTCAAGTCTTACCTCAGGAAGAAGCAACGTACACTGGCTGGCTTGGAGGCACTCAGAGCCTTCAGGACACATGTGAGGGTCTCTCATCTTCTGACTTCTGTTAAAGTAGGAAAAAACAAGCTTAGAAACTGACAGAAGTGACTGTAATTAGGAATTTTCAATGCAGTGAAGGAGTAGACTCAAAGTAGAACTAAGGCCAGAGCACATGGAAGCCAAAGAGAGAAAATTCCCAAAAATAACCAAACATGACAACCAAAGAAATACTACAGTGGCTACTGTTCATTTCAGACACAAACTCTCACCCAGCTCTGGAGGCTTGGAAATATAATTCGTTATCAAAGCCTATATGAGAATACAAGACTGTGAACTACAACAAAGATTAGTTCTTTAATTCAAAGTAGTATTGCCTCTGCTCATGCCTCTACCGGAGCTCTTAAAATAATCTAAACAGAAGCTCATCAATTAGATCAGAATGAAGCTGTGTTGTGAAAAAATAACAAAAAACAATAAAACAGACAATATGTCCTCCCTCCCTCCCTGCCATCTCTGATCTCTTGATATAAAACTAGGTTTCAGCAACACTTTAATTCCCCATCAAAAGACGTTTACTCTAAATCGAATCAGATGTTCATCTAAGAATTGCTAAGAAATACCTTCAATTTCTATAGCTCTCTATAGTCTATAAGTGCTTTCACTTACAATAATAATGCTAAATCATATTTAAATAGTGCTTTAAGATTTACAAAGCACTTTTCTCTTAACAATACTGAAATGTGAACTGTCCAAACAATCTTGTTCTATAAGACAGGGTCATCACAGAGTCTTAGAGGGATTACATGATTACATGATGCTTACGTCAGATTACTTGATTCTTTTAAGAAATGGAGAAAAGATAATAATAACAAATCTAAGTCAATCAATCCAATGTTTATTTCCTACTCTTCTAGCTATAATATTATATCTTCAAATATGAAGCCTTCACTAGATTTTTTAAAAAGGTTTTGAAATTCCAGATCTTATTCAACCTTTTCTGCTATCAATAATTCAGATGCACTGGACGTCATTCCCCTGTGAGTAAAAGTAGACATTTTCCTTAATGATAATGACATAAAAAAATAACTTTCCTCCACCCTGAATCTCCTCTTCTATAGGGTCAGGAGTCTGTAGCTGTTAGGATTAGACAAAGGTATTTGTGGTAGGCAGATAAGTAAATCACTGTATGATACATACAACCTAGGCTGAAAGTCTGGATCTCAGAAGGAAGAGTTTCTAAGAAATCAACAAATGACTTAGTAACTCTTAGGAAGCAAATAATTTAAAAACCTGAACAGTAACTATGGAGGAGACTGGGATGAGAGGGACAGCAGGAAAGATAGGAAAAACCAAAAAAGAGGGCAGAAGTCAAGACAACAATTAGCAGAAATCTTGGGGCAAAAATAAAAGGAAGAGTGACTTGAGAAAAAGGGGAACTACTTTCTCCCAGTATAGACATTGCAGAAATGATACAGCTGGAATACAAGCTCTGGCTTAGTAACCTCAGATTTCTTTGAATACAACCCTGACTAAAAGGATTTAAATAAATGAAAAACAAAACAAAAACCCAAACCCTTGGCTTCTCCCTTTCAATATTCTTCTTCTAGCTACGTAAAAAGCACAAACATGTTAATAATACTTTAAGACAATAAAGATACCAGAGCTAAGGGTAAATGGTCTTTCCTTTAGTCCTTTCAAATTAATTTAGAATCAGAATTTTGGAGCTCTGAAGGACTTGTAGATTTTCTAGTCTCTCTTCCTATTATTTAAAGATGAGGCTATGGAAACCCAGAAAGTTTAAATTATTTCCTCAATGCAGCAGAATGAGGAGAAAAACTGGTCTCTTGGCTTTGTCTCAAATTATTTTGTAGATTTCAAGAGGGATCATAACAGCAATGAAGCCTTTCTTTGTATGAAGGAGAGGCCAGAAAAAAGGATAATTGATTCCACAAGCCAGACTCAAGGGACTTTCTTTACTTTACAATCCCACTAGTAAAGATGGCCCCTCAAACTCTTCTCACCTAAATAAAGCCAGATAATTTTTCATGTTCCTTTTTTTAAGTAATAATTTTCTCTCTCTCTCTCACACACACACACACACACACACACACACACACACACACACTTTTATATCATGCCTATATCGTCTGATGAGAAAGTGGCTAGAGAGCTGGCTTCAGAATCAGGAAGATTTGTGTTCAGGTCTGACCGCTGACATGGTGGCTGTGAACTGTGAGCAAGTCACTTAGTATTTCAGTGTCCTAGGCCACTCCCTAAAACCAGGTTGCAGAAAAGCTACTGACCTCTACTGTTTCCTCACCTGGGAGTTCCCTTTACTAATGAAATCACAGGTCTTGTCCCTATTCTCCTTTTCCTGTTCCTGCCCTCATAGTTCCAACTGTCCTAATATGGCTAAAATGTCCCTTTTTGGAGGAACCCAGTACTACACGTGATTTTCTTTTCCTAACCCTTCTCAAAATCCACAAATACAAGAGAATCACCCCATCACAAGTATGTGTTCTGTTCTCAAACTGCACTTGATAAAACCTGGCATAACACAATTAGCTGATCAGGAGGGAAAATTAATCCTGTCACTAGATGCCAGACTTAAAGACGGGGTTTCCTTATCATCTGGCTTCAGTGACAATAGAAAGAAACCATAGTTTCTATCTATTCTCTAGGAAAACCAAAGGCATTTTCCACATACAGCAGATAATCCCAAGGCTATATCCAGAAGCTGACTGGGAATGGCGCTCACTCAAGTGAGGCCTTCCCTGCTGCCAAAGCTGAGAGCTGTAACCATGGGGACCCTGCTGCAGATTAATGTGCTTTTCCTTTTTTCAGGCAGTAGAGGGAGCACTGAGAATGAAAACCAAGTGCCAGGTAAAGCCTCTCCATTTGCCGAGGACTACAGCAATCTGTCAGGACAGTAGGGCAGTGCAGCAAAGGCCTGGGGAAAGGGTCTGTGGTCTAAAGTCTAGCAGGGGTGGGGTTTCCAAAGAATCCTTCTGCACAAGGCCTTTTCTGACCCACAGCAGCCAGTGTTCTACCTCTTCCCCTCCCCATGTTCCCTTTATCTGCTTGGCGTGCTGTGTATATAAAAACAGGGTGTCTTTCCTGTTCAGATGTAAGCTCCCAGACCAGACTGAAGGCAGGGACTTGCTTCACTTTTAAGTTTATATCCACCATGCTAGTACAATCCCCAGTACATAGGAGGCATTTACCATATGCTTGATGATTGATTAAAGTCCTGGGAAAGTAAAAGGGTGATATGGTCACTAAATTCTCTCACTTTCATTGTAGGTTAAAAGCTAAGGCTGGTGTGAAGTATGTATGAGCCTTATAAAGGACCATGAAGGTAGCAGAGGAACTATGCATGGAAGTCCAATATGAAAAGTTAAACTAAAATCCAAGCAGAAGAAAAAAAAACAACTCCATCAGATTCTTTTGATTCTCAAGACCATTGGTGAATTTGGAGAACACTAGGGTCTAAAAGCTCAGCTCCTTCACTCTCCAAACCAGCCTCTTTTCCTTTGTACTTACCCCATACTTATAAAGTCACTTTTACTGACAGTCTCTGGTTCAATGCAAATGTTCATGAAATCTTCTGTGCCCTGAGAAAGAGAGTTCAGAAAACTCTTATTAGTGTTTCTAATACTGCAGCTAATAAGATTTAGCCTGGGTGTTATCCCTGGATCATTCATGGCCAAAGGAGGTTCAATTCAATTCAGAAAGGCTTTAGTAAATGTTGAATGTGGGGAAAGTCTCATGCTAGGTGAGGGAGGAAAGTAAGTTTAGACAAGACACAGTTCCTGCTCTCATGGATCTTACAGTCTACAGCCTGGCAGCAGGAGGCTCATGCTCTACAGCTGAGAAGTGTGCTTGTGATTTTTTCCTTCTGGGATCCTGATTTTCACTTCTGTTCCTTGTTTCCTAAGCCAAAATAATTCAGAGATATTCATAGTAGAGACTGGTCACTAAAAATAATGATTATTAACATTATTAATGTAATTCCTGGTCCAATATGCAGACTTTCCTTTTGATTAGTCACTTTTATGTCATAGAAATGTTTTTCAGATTCTCCATTCTTATTGATACCACCATACGGAGTGCCACATACAAGCTGTACAATATAATTTGTGGGAAGAAAGGATGCTTTATGTGGTCACCTTGTGCAGGTCTCTCTACAACCTGGTGATAGATTTATAGTAAGTCAGTGGTCAGTAGTGGAAGCCTAGTTCTCCATGAAAATATTTCAGTCACCATCATGTAGGGTTCATATGCAGCCAATGGCCTACTTTCTTCTGGTTACAGTACTATTAGAGTGCCCCTTGGTTCAGTTCCTGCTTTCCTGCACCAAATTAGTTGGGAAATATTGAGGAGGACTATCATCTACCTGATGGCATGAATAACAAAATAATAATATAACAGGTTTGCAAAGTAATTTATACTGAACCTCCCAAGAACTTTCTAGGATAGATACTATTACTATTGCCATTTTATAGATAAAGCATCTAAGGCTTAGATTAAGTGACTTGTCCAGGGTAATGCAGCCCCTAAGTGCCTGAGTTAGGATTTCAGCTTGGGTTCACAACTCCATGTAGCTGCCATATGCAGTATTTCAAGTACCTGTGATTCTGTCAGTTTGGGAATTTATTCTATCAATGCAGACTAATCTGCTTATAACTTGCCTGAATATATTATAGTTGCCTGAAGTTCAGAGAAATAACTTACTTATGGTCATATAGATAATATAGGTCATACAGGATTTCAACCCAAGTCTCCCTGACTCATACGGCAGTTCTACCCATTACTCTACACTGTCTCTTTTCTATCAAAAAAATTCCAGTAATTACTTTACTCCCTTTCTAGGTGGGAGTGGTCAAAAACTTCTTTGCAATGGTCATAGTGACATCCTAGAGCATAACAAAACCTTAGCAAAAAGAAGAAATAAAAAGAGAAATGCAATCTGTTTGATTAGGGCACACCGTGGTGTCTCTTACCCGCTGGTGTTGTGATTCTGTACTCCACATCTCCTATGTGCTTGTTACACTGGCTCTTTATGCCTTAACTTGCCTTCTATGAACTCTGCTCTTTATCTGTTTCACCTAAGGTATCCAACTGATCTACCCAATCCCATTTGCTCCTGTGGAACACAACCTCATGCTCATCTAACCTCTTGCTGGTTAAAAAAACTTGATGTATTCCTATATAATCAGATTCCTAGTCTTGATTCGTCCTGACCAGTCTTATTCTGATCAGCCTGACTGCTTGGGGCTAGCAGCAGCTCTGATTAGAAATGATGGGTCTCATAAAATAGAAGATGACTTTGCCTCTACTGGCAACGGCTACACCAGGAAATGACAAAACTGAGGTAGCGTTCCGAATCACCAGGGACTCTTCTCCACCCAGAAGCTTTGAGATAGTGACACTATGCATCAGATTTAAGAAGATATCATTGAGCTTCCCAACGGTAATTTATGATCTGTCCAAAATGGTAACACAAGCAGATGTAGAAGTCAGATATCATCCTCTGCCTATGAGGCTAAGACAGTGATGACAAAGAGAACTAAGGAAATATTTAAGAATTAAGCTGCATTGACTTTTTTTTTTTTTTTTTACTGTTTATGATTAATCAGCTTATCTGCACCCTTCGGGCTCTTTTTCTCCTCTTTCTGTGCTTGATTTTAACTTAGATTCAAATTACAATTAAAGGCCAACTTATTCCAAAGAAATATGCTATCTAGATCTCAATGCCACTTCTCCTTCTCCACAGATATAAACAGCAAAGATATAAAGGTAAAGGCGACAGAGTGGGTGGAGACACACACAGTAAAAAATGAAAAGTCTCTAAATCAGCAGTTCTCAACCTGTGGGTTTTGTTCAATTTGTAACAATGAAAATACACCCTACATATCAGATATTTGCATTATGATTCATAACAGTAGCAAAAGTACAGTTATGAAGTAGCAATGAAAATAATTTTATGGTTGGGGGTCACCACAATATGAGGAACTGTATTAAAGGGTTGTGGCATTAGGAAGGTTGAGAACCACTGCTCTAAATGGTTACGTGGCATATCCTGGTAGAAACAGGAAAATTTTCTACTCTTCCTAACTTCTAAAACACTGGTAACCTTATATAAGAACTATTATTCATATGAATGAATAAAACGAAAGTTTATTTAAATTAGTTTTTAGACTCAGCAAAAGCATAGTTATCTTGATCATGCATTTTATTCTCTTTGTTGGCACTTGCCCATCTGCAGCCAACTAGTTTATGACTTCACTGGTTTTTCCATACGAGAGCATCTATGATGCTAATGTTATCCATCACATCAAGTGACACATATGCTTTTTCTGTTAGTTCACCAATGTAAAAAATCTAAGGCACTTTAACAATCATCTTGGAACTCTCTAAATCAGCTATTCTAAAATATATAATCTAGGTCCTTAGGCTGGATCACAATGCATATCACATAAAACTGTGTCTTAAAATTTATATGGACAAGAGTGAATCGATGGGGCTGATCGTCTATAGGGTGGCCTTGTGCTCTGTCAAAGTGGCCTCCAGGGTAGAAAAGCTGAAAACTGCTCTAAGCCAACACTTGCTGGGTCAGAATTCTTTACTAGAGCCCAAGAATCTTTAATACAACCATCTTCCCCAGCCATATGAGGTACCATGGTATGACAGGAAGATAACTGGATGGGAAATCAGGTGATCTGGATCTAGTCAGAGGCTTCAGAAGAAACCTTACCTCCTTAGGCCTCCCTCAGCTTTGTCACCTAGAAAATAAAATGTTTAAACTCCATGTTCCCTAAGGTTTCTTCCAGCTTTGACATTCTATGATACCATATCTCACTAACCTCATCCCACATTGGTATGTCAATGATACCATATCTCACTAACCTCACCCCACATTGGTATGTCATGCCCCACTCCATACCTCTCCTCCCACTCCATCCTGACCCTTTCATCTCTATCCTTTCACTCACTCACATGGTACAAACTAAAACACTGAGTTGTAGAAAAACCAAATGACCTACGATGCCTCATTTAAGGACACAAAATCCTGATTTATAACACGACCTTCTTACCATCAGGTCAGGTCGACTGTTCCGTGTCGTGATGGATAATTCAAGGGTGGACAGCTGCACTTCTTTCCATTCCTCTGGCTTTACCTTCTGGGAGACGGCTGTGTGAATCCATTAGGCACAGGTCAATTACTTCCATTAGTGCTCCAGTACTACCAATGCAAAATAAATGACTGGGGCCGTCAGCTGCTCAGCTCCACTTCATTCTGCTGGCCCACTCTTTCTGCTTCCTCTGCTTTATTTATTGCACACCTCACTTATACACAGAGGAGAGGGAGAGCCAGAGTCACTGTGGAAGACCCACACCAACCAAACATTCCAACCAAGAACAGCAGCAAAAGGAATAAAAGGGACCCATTCTTTATCACAAAAACAAACCAACACATGAGGTTCTTATTACCATCCATAGGGCTTAGCATGCTGCCATATAATGAATACTGCTGGGGCAGAGAAGAACTCAGACCAATTTATTTGGCAGGTTGAATCCTGTGCTGACTAGAAGCAGAGGATGACCCAAAGGACCTTTGAAGGCCTTTCCCAGACTGAGCAATGTCTCCATATTTACTTTTGGAATGCATGCTCCTCAAGGTAAGGGCCTGTTTCACTCTATTTGTATTCCTTACAGCCAGTACAGTGTCTATACATAGCAGGCACATAATAAATGCTGATTGATTGATTGGGGAAGCTGTTTGAGGGCACTTCTGAATAGAAAGAGCGTATCCCAGTCCTCTAAAATAACATTCCTCACCATCCTGAGAATGCGTCCAGTATGATGCAAGCCTTCGGAATATCCTCCTGTATAAAGCAGGCCTGGGAGGCTTCTCTTCTGGTTCACTGGGTGGCCTCTCGGTGGGTCCCACATATGAGATAGAGGCTTGATGTGTCTGAGGCCACTCCTAGATTAACATGAAGATTAAAAAAATGCTGCTAATGACAACTCCTGGGAGATCTTGGCCAGAAAGGAAACAATCCCTTTTTCCTCCCTGTGAAATCTGTGGCCCTACAAGGAATTTGAAGACTGAATCCCTAAAGCTGATTCCTCATCACAAAGAGATTTAAGGAATCCTTCCTTCAAACCAACAATTTAGTACATGACAGTCTTTCTTTTTAGGACAGGAAAAAACATGAAGATTATACACCAAGCAGACAAAGCTAATAGTACTACTAAGTGTGTGGAAAGAATCATTCCATTGCAAATGCAATTCACATATACAGATGCTAATAAAAACAAAAGTAGTGAGTTACATCAAGATTATAAGAGAAAAGACAAAGATACTAATTTTCTGCTTCCAAATCCCTAATTAGGCCATCTCTGGTTTCATTTGTCTCTCACAATTAGCCTTTGAAATTCTGAGTTTAGCAAAGCTGAGTGTGTGTGTGTGTGTGTGTGTGTGCCCCTGTAAACAGCATTTAATAACATGTTCTAATATTTAAAAAAGAAATCCTTAAAAGAATCACTTGGGCTCAAGAATCGAAGAGAGTCCCAGGCAAAGACATCTCATGTTTCATTTTCAGAGAGACAGGAACTAGACCTGTGATTTCAGGGCTAGAGAGTAAGGAAACTCCCTGATGAGGAACTTCCCTTTTCACCAATGCAGGCTGGCACCTTCTCTGCAACTGATAAACTCAGAGACTTGCCTGAGCATCAGGAGGATAAGTGACTTGTTGCCACCAAAATCTCATACTCCAGATTACCTTTTGTGGCCTCAGATCCTATAACTTTATTTCCTTCCTCCACATAAATAGCTATTTAAGCCTCATCTATAGAAAGCAATTTCTTAATTCTTCTTGAGTCATGGACCCTTTTGATAAAAGTTTGTAGATCCTTTCCCAGAGCGTTTTTAAATTCATAAATACACAGGATTAAAAAAACCTAATTATACTGAGATATGGTTTCATCTATATGAAATACATTAAAAATTATATATATTTTAAAGTTCACAGATCCCAGATTAAAAGCCCCTGATATAAAGCCTTCTGTAAATACCTCTTAAGAAAGGTGTCTAGATCTACCCAGACTTTACAATCTAAAAATCCAGTTAGTTATTTTGACTCTTCCTTCACACATCAACTCACAAAAGGCATTTATCCTTTTGTTTACCCATAATATTAACAATATATGTCTATTCCAATTTGAGATCTGTTCATAATACACAGAGATGCACAAATACAGACAAATCTGTCTAAGTACATATACCCACAGAAAGACTGGTACGTAATATACATTAATTAATATACATACTGGTACATTAATATACATACATTTTTCCAGAGGTATATATATATGTAGATATCTACACAAAGATAAGTCAGCACCCTTATGATTTCTACAATAAGAGAAAGTTAATTTACTATTAATTTATAGGTTTAGTAGTATTAGAAGGGTATTTGGGGGTAGGGGTGAAAGTAAATGAGGAGGTATGAGAGAAGATAACTCGTGAACAAAAAGATGATGTATATTTACTGTTTTGGAGATGCAGTTTTGTATATATAAAGTACTCCTAAAAAATGAGATGAAATATGTCCCATCTATCCACATTTCCCTTTTCTACTACAAACAAAATGAGAAAATGTCCTTCTAATTGTAATTTTCCATGTTTTGTGTTTTACTTACCTTAAGAGTACTAAAAAAGTGAGCAGCTTTGGTTTTTAATGGTCCAAGATACCAGTACCTGAAACAGATGAAGATGAAATTCTGATTAGAAAATATGATCAGCAACATTTCCAAAAGCCCTATCTTATTGCACCATTCAAACATAAATGTACATAGTGATAAGTACCTCAAGACTATAATGGTTAGAGGGACATACCTAGACCCAAGGTCAGAAAGATGAACCTGTACCAGCAAAAATAAATAAATAAATAAAAGCCCTTTTCCCGGCATGTATGGGTCAATAACATATCTCTACATGATAAGAGTTCAGTCCAGGAGAATTAATGGGAGAACATGGGCAAGAGGGCATAGAATGATAAGGTTTCTAAGCCATTAGAAACCTGAGGAGAAGCCAGATCCACTGAAGGACAATGGAGAAGGCAGCAGTGTCTTTGTACCGGAAGACAAGCCCATTAGAATTACTGCTGTTAGTACTACTCTAATGTGCTGGAATAGGGGGCTGAGCTACAGTCTAAAATGGTATGTAAGCAGTAAAGTTTTATGTGATCAGCTGCAGGGGAGAGGCGGCCAGCAACAGGTTTTGAGAGCTTCCCAAGATAGATCCTTATCTTAAAGTTCATAAATAACAGACTTCTCACTCTACATTATCTGCCCTTGATACAACTCAACAGACACTTACTGAGTTCCTAATAGGTCTCAGAATTGTGCCAAATGCTGTGGGATACAAGAGAAATATGTGATTTGATCCCTGCACTTGAAGGAATTTATAATCATGCCAGGGAGATAACATACATAAAATATATAATAATAATAATAAATAAAATTATGATGTAATAAATAAATAATAACAATTTAAAAAGAGAACAACACTGGAAAGTATGTGATTATGAGAGAAATGGGCAAAAATCCTCCTCTTCACCCCCTATCCCTCAAAAGAACTCCAGGCACTGACTTCAGCCATTTTACTGTGAGCTTAAGGACCCAGCTGCAGCAGTTAGGGGTCCTTTCAGGTTCTCCTTCTCACCTCTTGGAACCACAAGACTTAGTTACTGAAGGTGGAGGATCCTAGAGTTCTAGGAAAGTCCTATTTCCTGTGTGGTCCAACAGGCAGATTTCTTTAAGTGAGACCAACTATACTTAGACAATAATGCCCTTACCCATCTCTAACAGCTAAGAATGTACATTTTCCCCAATAAAGATACTATTCCTTTTGCATAGCCACCTATGCTTTATGAATAAGCATGTTCCACACTACATTACTTTGAATAATGTTTAACTTATGAAAGCTGCCCTAAAAATCTCTATAAGGGGACCCTTATGTAGTTATGCTCAGAGTAGACTGTTGGCTCTCTTAGAAGCTGCCCTGGCTGGCTGAAAGGAATGGCTACTTGTTTCACTCTTAGTTGACTCTTCACTGCTATTATGTGACCCTATGGTGAGGGCAACTCTTTGGGATCCCAACAAAATTCCACTACATGATAAAGAACTAAAATGAATATAATTCTGTGCCCAAATAAGTGGTAGAAACATTAAGTGTCAAGGATTTCAAGAAGGGATGGGCAATGGAAACTTAAAGTTATTAAGAAAGATTTAAAGGAGAAAGAGGAACCTGAGACAGGCGTAGAGTACTACAAGAAAGCTGCTCAGAGGGCTTTATTGCCTAGGGCAAGACGATGAGAAAAGGTCAGAAGCAAGTGGGTCTAAGACAGACCAGAGTAAAGCCCGAGCCAAGTAAACAATAAGAATTAAAGGCCAGGGCATCCTCACAGAAAGGATTTGTCCTTAACAAATTCAGAGACCACTGAGGAATAACAAGAGACGAGATCAGGCAAGTAGGACAGGACTAGATTATAGGGGAATCTTTAGTGGCCTCCAATTCAAAGTCAAAAAAAGAAGTTATGATTTGATCCATTAGGGAATGGAAAACTAGCAATGTTCTTAATCAGGAGAAAGGTATGATCCCCACTGATGAGAAAGCAAGGACCTTCCCTCTAATTTTGAATAGGTAAGCTCTCCAGGTTATATAGTTTTTTTCCTACAAAAATTCTATTTCTTCAACAGCAAAACAAGTAAACTTTCTCCATTTCCCTATTGAGGTTTCGAATTCTAAACTGCCAAGTCCCCTCACATTCCAATAGCTGTGACTCAGCACTATGCCATTTTTCAGCAAGCTAGGAAGCAGTTCTGTCATTCTGGTTTCTTTCCATTGCACAATCAAGGCATTTCAGTGAGTGGATGGTCCCATTTAAGATGTTAAACTGGATATCAAGCAGCATCCTAGAATGCCCTGCTCAGACAGCTGTCACCAGATGGAGCATGGCCGCCTGCCCAGCCAAGTCTATAGGACATTTCTATCGACACTGAGCTGTGGCTGCACTACACTGGTGATTAATACATCTTGGCAGCTGTACAATTTGCCCACTCACACATTTCTCAAAAAGGCTACCAACAAATTTTCTATGTGCTGAGAGGTTGTAATTTGGTTATGTATTAAACAGAAGGTTTTATAAAATAAAAACTAAAAAACCTGTAGTACAGGTGCAAACAAAAGGATAAGAAATATATACAAGGATGATGTGCAGAATGTAACAATGCTTCCATAGCTAAATGGAGTGAGCAAGCACTAACAAACTACTTAGCTGTGACAGACTTTATGTCTAGAAGCAGAAGAGGTACAAAGACACAGCTTGTTATTCAGTTCATTCAACAGGTGTTGTTAAGCACCCACCAAGTACAAATCTACCCCACTAAGGTCTGGGGATAAAAGACAAAATTATCAAATAGTCCCTGTCAGGCAAGAGGATAAAAGCAAAATAGTGACAACACGGAAAGCAGAGGAGCAAATACAAACAAAATAGAGAGTTACTTTGGGAAGGAAGTAGCACTAACACCTGGGGATGGAAATCTCCAGGGGCTTCTGTGTCAGGAGCTGGGATTTTAGTCTAGCCTTAAAAGGACTAGAGGTGAGGCATGAGAACATTCCCAGACAGGATAGACAATCAGTTCAATGTCAGACACGAGAGGTAAAACGCTGTGCAATTTGTGCAAATTAGTTTTGCTCAAAGTGTAGTATGTATGTATGCAGTATATAGTATGGGACAGTGACAGGAAACCAGTCTAGAAAGACAAGCAGGAGTGAGATTGTGAAGGACATTAAATGTCAAGAAGAGGAGCTGTTGATCCTAGAGGCAACAAAAACTCCTGAAGCTTCTGGAGCAGTGGAATGATACAGACAGCTCTGTGCTTTAAGAGTACTGAGCTGGAGTCTACATGTAAGAAGGACTGAAGATGGAGGGGAAAGAGGCAGGAAGAACAATAAGTGGTGGAGTGTGGGGCGGATCCAAGATGGTGGCATAGAAGCAGCAAGGTTCTGCAGCTCCCACACACCCACACTAAATACCCATAAAAAATGACCCTAAACAAATTCTAAAGCTCTCAAACTCACAAAAATACAGAAAACACATCTCTTGCTGAAGGCAGCTCAGCAGGAGGGGCTCATTGTGGGCAGGCCGGGAGCCTAGGCCAGCCCAGCCTGAAACCGAAGCCGAGGCCAGGCCCCAGTGAGATCGGGAGGAGCCTAGCAAAGATCCACAACACCTCCAGCAAACTCCACATCTACCAAGGTGTGAAAAATAAGGATTATAGAAAGGCAGCTCAGCAGGAGGGGCTCATCTCGGGCAGGCTGGGAGCCAAGGCCAGCCCAGCCTAAAACCAAAGCCGTGGCCAGGCCTCAGGGCTGTCGGGAGGAGTCACGTTGCAGCATGAGTCTACCCCAGGGAGCTGATCTACAGCATCTGAAGGGATCTTCACATCTAGTAAGCCAAGATTAGAAACAGTCAGTGAAAGTGGAACTTTGAAGCTAAACTTCGGGAGGGCAAGGAAGCAGTGGGAGAAGGGCAGGAACTACTGCAACCAGCCACTGCCCCCACTGGGCTGCTTCAGAGCCCTTGGCCTGCGGACCCTGCAGGGAGGCTGAGTTGATTGATCAGGGCCAAGTGCTCTTGCATTGAGTGACCTGGATCCAGATTGTGGTCTTGGGTG
>CM053597.1:82053229-82087075 GCA_028646575.1 Pseudocheirus occidentalis
ACAGTCAAAAGAAAAGAGCTCTACAAGTGTAATGGTAATGTAATTTGGAGATGCCCCTGAGTTGACTTGGCTTTTGGGTTGAGTGTTAAGACCCAGAGCTTGTGAATTCCTCCTGTGGGATGGACTTGTTGACGTGAAGAGAGGGGGCTGACCTGGGAGGAGCCATGAATGGAAAGGAAGGCTCAAGCCCAGAGAAGGTCAGAAGAAGAAGTACTTTTGGGAGAGCAGTATCCAGCATCATGAAGCCTGAGTTGCTGTTGAGAGCCCATTGGAGCTGCCCAGGACTTTTGAGGACTACCACCTGGTGCTGCTGGCCAGACGTTATTTGGTGGAGCAGGATTGCTGCACAGACTGCAGAAGGTCCTGCAGGAAGGCAGAGGCCCCTGGTCCCTTTGAGTGTTGCCAGGGCTGCGCTGAAGCCTGTGACTTCCCTCTACCCAGTCCAGTCCGATGCTTGGATACCTGCTGCCCCCAGCCCATGAAAGCAGGTTGGGCCCCCCCCATGCCCCAGATGCTGCCTACTGTGTGATTGTGCCTGTGCCTGCCAGCTGCCTGACTGTCAAAGCCTCAATTGCCTTTGCTTTGAAATCAAGCTCAGATGAGGATCCATGCACTCACAATTATGGAACACTGCTTTCGTGAGGACGTGCCTACTGCATGAGCACAGAACATTCCCACGGGAGCTGGGTTACCACCCCAGTGGAGTCCAAAATGGCTTGCCACCAGTCCCCAAGGACTGGTTCATCTTTTTGTTTTCAATGGACTTAAGCAGAGAAGATCCAAGCTCTCCTAGCAAGATGCAGAGAGCAGTTACTCTTAAAAGTGTTCAACCTTCTTGAGAGCTGGGGACCTCAAACACCTTGGAGAAAATCTAAGAGAGGCTAGTTCTCTTGTTGAGTAACTTCTGGGTCCCTGCTTAATCCTACCCCCACTAGCAGTTAGGAGGGAAGGGGTATGGCTTAAGTTAGGGCTGATAGTATTCATTCCTTTTCACAAGAGGCTGAGTTCAAGGAGTTCTGCCCAGGATTGTTAGGATTTAAGGGTGACCTCTGTTGTTCAGTCATATCCTGCTCTTAATGACCCTGTCAGGGTCCATATTATCCAGGGAGTTTTCTTGGCAAAGATACTAGAGTGGTTTGCCATTTCCTTCTCCAGTGGATCAAAGGAAAAAAAAAAAAGGTTAAGGAACTTGACCAAGGTCACACAGCTAGTAAATATCTGAGGCCAGATTTGAACTGAGGTCTTTCTGACTCCAGGCCCAATACACTGAGTTAGCCAGTGTCCTCTTCAAGTCACACTCAGCCTGAAGAACAGTCCCAGAACCCCTGAAAGTATCAGCAAGGCCCCCTTCCAGGATTTCTGTGAACATGCAACAAGAAAGTCCTTCTTCAGGGATTCTGCACCAACAGCCAGGTTCCAGGACCTCTACAACAGCAGCACTGTCCACCATCAGGTGAATCTCGAAAAACAACATCAAAGAAGACAGACAAAATACCGGCATCACAGCCATGCCTCCTCTGTTCTCAGCAGCTCCAGGTGGTAGTCCTCAAAAGTCCTGAGCAGCTCCAATGGGCTCTCAACAGCAACTCAGGCTTCATGATGCTGAATACTGCTCTCCCAAAAGTACTTCTTCTTCTGACCTTCTCTGGGCTTGAGCCTTCCTTTCCATTCATGGCTCCTCCCAGGTCAGCCCCCTCTCTTCATGTCAACAAGTCCATCCCACAGGAGGAATTCACAAGCTCTGGGTCTTAACACTCAACTCAAAAGCCAAGTCAATTCAGGGGCACCTCCAAATTACATTACCATTACAACAAGGTGCCCCAAAAGTCTTAGTAAAAAATAGCTTAAGCAGCTATGGAGATAGCTATTTAATTAGCTTTAATAGCCTAAAACAGCACTAAGACTTTTGGGATAGGCTATAAATGATGTATGATACCAGATACAAATATAGCAGAAAAGACCTGATGTGGACAAAAGAATAAAGACTACTGGCTATTGAATTTATTAGCAATTATTTGGAATGAAGCAAAAAAATTATGATAATTAAAAAAACAGCAATAATAATTTTAGTTCTTTGCCAAGACATTCAAACCACTAAACAAAAACCCCTTTAAGAGTCAAATGTGAGTATAAAACATAGGAGAGTTGACGTTTCCTCCAACCACAGAATCTCAGGATGTTCTGTTCCACAGATCTCTAATACATAACTTTCCCTTAGAGGTCAACCATCGCCATTACGGGTGCATATGTGTTTGGAACTATATGCTGACAAATCACCTTACGAGCTACAGGTATGATAAATAATTAAGCAGCACTCATTTAATAACTCTAGCGGAAAGGTCACTGTGGTGTGGCTATGTAGTCCTTCAGTCATGTTGCCTTTAATACGTCTACTAGACACGTCTGAAATGCAACTGCAGATGAGACTGGAGGTCAGCAGAGAGGTTAGGGCAGGACAGGCAGATCTAAGAAAAGTCAACATGGAGAAGGTATTAAAGGACACAAGGAGGTGATGAGATCACCAAGTGAAGTAGTCTACAGGGAAGAGAGAACAGGGAATCCTGTTCAGAATCCTGAGGGACACCTAAAGGAATAGGGTGTGGTCTGGAGGAGGGGTCAATAAAAGAGACAAAGATGGGGCAGTCAGGTAGATAAGAGAACTAGGAGAGAGCAGTACCCCAAAAACCTAGAAAGAAGAATATTATCAGGGAAGAAAGAAAGAGGTAGAGGAGAGAATGAGGGTTGAAAAAAGGCCTCAAAAAACATATCTTTGAGCAGCTGCTTTAGTTATATTCTGAACTCCCAAGTAGCCACGTTAAAATTTAAGAGAGAACCCACTTTTTCTCTTGATATATGAGAATCAAACAAATCACTCAGGTAATAGTTGATAATAGCTCCTACTACTTCAAGGAAGATACTTACAAGGTATTTTGTGCACATTATTGATAATCTTCATCCTGATACTATGAGGTAAATACTACAGATACTAATGATGAGGCAGGTAAGGAAACAGACTTAGAAGAGTGATTTTTGTAGGCCCACACAGTAGTGGGCATCAGGGGTAAAATATGAACCTAAATTTCTTATCCCCAGTCACCCAATCTGTGCAGGGGCTACTTGTAGCTTATTTCCAGAAACAGAAAAAGGAGAGAGTTTGGAGTCCACTTGAACTTCACTTCCTCTCTTTGTCTTCAAGGGGTTGAATTACTTATCTTTTGAAAATAGAGCACTTAGCAGTTTAAAGTATGGGATTAGCCACTTGAGGAAAGGAGAAATTGTATAGTCACTTCAATTATGTTCATCTCAAAAAGAAAGTTACCAGAAATACTGAAGGTTCTAAAAAAAATTCATTTACCTTAAACACTACTGTAGATTTAAGTGCTTAGTAGTTTTTGATTAAAAGAACTATCTTCACCTTCATGTAGAACACTGCTGTATCTTTAAAAACTCAGGCATACCATTTCAAAATTGTTTTGTAAAGTAAAGAGCAGAAGTCAATCAACTTTTGGTCTTAAGTGTCATGGTTCAGCAACTGTCCAAAGCACCCGAAAAGTAACACTGTTCAACATATCACCACACTTTAGTATTAAAACCAGAATGGATTTTTATCCTCAACTCACTTACCTGAACAATGTCGACATTCAAGGATTTTTTTTCCTCTAAGGTAATTATAGTATAACAAATCTTGACAGCAGTGTAAAAAAGGAATATCTTGCTTTCTTTAGATGGCCTTAGGCACTTGCCATATTACCAGAGGTTGCAAACATTCTGAACCTACACTTGGCTGACTTCACTATACAAGGGCCCTGGGGTATGCTCACAAATTAATTTCATTTTAAAAGAGTAGCAAAAGGAACGGTAATATTTTAATTATAGGATAAGCAAGCCTAAAAATTGCCCTTTCACCGGAGGAAGAGTAGCCTTGGGCTGTGAGGAATGAGGATAAAAGAATAGATATAAAGGATAAGGACATGTATGAAGTTCCAATGACAAATTTTCCCTCCAAGGGAAAGGTTCTGTCTTTAGGTTTCTTAAATTATATGGCAAGAATATGTTGGCTAAAGCAGGTCAACTGATCAATACTGAAAGGAAACAGAAGATCTCAAAAGCAATCAAGACCCAAAGCACAGAAGGCTTATGTCAGGTAAATAAAACCTCTTATCAATTCAATGTTTTTCATCTGCGTCTCTGAGAATCTTACCTGAAGAGAACAAGCCCAGCTAACTTAACTGGCTTCTTGGATCTATCTCTCGTTTCAGGGTGGCTAAGGATGAGCTGAATGTTCCCTGATGTATTAAGGGCCAAATCACTAGAGGAATTTTAATTAAAGATGTGTTTTGAGTTTGTTTACCTGATAAATATCTGAGGTACCGTATGGGTGAAAGCACTTGGAGGGCAGAAAGCTTATATACATGGAGAAGCATTAAATGGCCTAGTACTTTGTAACCACTAAAATAAACCAAAAAATAAAGTCTGAAAAATAGGAAACAGTTCTGAAATTTACATAGATGTACTAACAACCAAAAGAGCACTTCAATACCACATTAGGTTTATAAATATTTTTTTTTTTGAGGAAACAAGAGGGAGCAGAAGGAGGACAGAAGTCTCTTGACTCTTACTCCAAGATTCATTACTTGATGAAAAGTTATAAAAAAAAAATTACATTTGTGACTATCATATTTTAGGGGCCAGAGCTGCATTTGTCTTCTATTGGACATACTGACTTAGCCTACTGAAGTTACCCTTGAAAGGGAATATTAGGTTGTGAGTTCATTTGTTTATAGGATTATATCAATGAGACCAAAGAATAGGTTTAATTCAAGCAATGGTTAATGACTACTCATAATTCCCTGGCCATATATTATTCACAAGAGTACATTTGGAAATGGGATCTAAAAAGATGAATCATTATTATTACCACTGAAGACAAAGCAAATAATAATTCCAATTCCAAGCTCTACCGACGGGGGCACCAGAAGTGTTACTACCTTACACTGTTTGACAGGCCCTTTACTCAAACATTCATTCCCATCTCTGGCCTCGAGAACTAGCATTCCCATATTAAGCCCTTTCTTGATAACTATGAGCCCACAATCATACCAGGACATTTACAACTATTTTAATTGACCTCTATCCCCTTCCCTGTGACTTAAAACCTTCAGTTTTGTTTATCATTTCTATAGTCTTTTTAGCATCTACTTTATCAATTTCTCCTCTAATTTTCAGTAGTTCCTCATTTTTTGTTGTTGTTGCTTATTTTGGGTTTATTTTGGCTAATTTTAAGTGAATATTTAGTTTATTAATATTCTCCTTTTCTACTCAATATCGTACGCTACTTAGATTATAATTCTCCCCCCTAAGACTGCCTTAGTGATAACCTAGAAATCTTGGTATATTGTTCCATCATTATTTTCTTTCACAAAATTATTGTTTCTATATCTTTGATATGTGACTACAAGCTAACAAAACTTTGACACAAGCTACATCATACATGTGAGTTTTTCCTTCCATTCCCTCACATTCATTCATGTTAAATTACCACATACACAACCTACTGGACTTTGTTTCCACTCTCGGGGAAGAGCGTATTGCTCAAACTGCAGGTCTGTCCCAGCGGGATAAATCCTATGGGAATCTTACTGAAGGTAACCTGGAGAGGTGAAGAAAAAAAGGGAAAAGAATGGGGAAAAATCAGGTTAAGAAAAGACCAGAGCTGTGTTAATGATGACAGTACAATCCCCATTCCCAGAAATGGCCCCCAGGTATCAGTAGTTGGGCACTTCTTCAAACCAGGGAATCAATGAATAATGATTTATAATTCGACTGAAAGATTTTGGAGAATCACTAATGCTGACAAGTTAGAAAGAAGCTTTGTGAGATGAATAGGGCCATGATCAAATAAACTGATGGAAGTACATTAATAATAAACAGAAAGATAGAATCAATTAAGTACCCCCTCCTCCCAATCTCCAAATGCTAAATAGAGAATTCAAACACTTAGATTTGATTTAAAAAATTAAATCAGATTTAATTTTTATTAAATATTTTTTATTTAAAATATCTTTATTTTATTTGTCTAAATTTTTAAAACCTATGGTTCTATGAGATAGACTTGCTTTATCATTCAAGACGCTGGGCGCAACATCTCCAGTTATCCTGATCTATGTCTGGCCACTGGACTTGGATGGCTCTGGAAGGGAAAGTGAGGCTAGTGACTTTGCACAGCCCTCCTTCACTTAATAACCAATTCACTTGCAAGTCATGGCATCACCTTCCTGATGTCATGGTCCTTTGAGAACAAAGGAGAATCATTCAAGACAGAATTAAATATGACAGAGGAGGGTAGTGGTATAATGAAAAGAACACTGGATTTAGATTCAGAGGAGTTGGGTTCAAATCCCATATCTGTCACTTACAAGATGACCCTATGCAGATCACTTTACCCTTTGGAGCCTCAATTTCCTTGCCTGCCAAATGAAGGGCTGTAGTATATGACCTCTAAGAGCCCTTTTTGAGTTCTACCTGTATGAGTCATAGCTATCCTTTTTGGTTAAAAAAACATTTTAAAAAATCATTATTTTTCCTTTTCTATCATGAAGACTCCAGTGTTATAAACCAATTACAAAAAACTGCATGACCTGTAATATGCTACAGCAAGATGATCTGAAGTAATTAATTTATACAATTCTGCAGCTTACACTACTGTACTCTGATGACTGAAAACAATCTGCATTCCCACAAGCTGTTTTTGAGTCAAAAACTCTAGACCAGTGGTTCTCAACCTTCCTAATGCAATGACCCTTTAATACAGTTCCTCATGTTGTGGTGAACCCCAACCATAAAATTATTTTTCTTTGCTACCTCATAACTGTAATTTTGCTCCTGTTATGAATCGTAATGTAAATATCTGATATGCAGGATGTATTTTCATTGTTACAAACTGAACATAACCCACAGGTTGAGAACCGCTGCTCTAGACCAAGGGAACTCGGAGGGTCTACAATATGACTGAACTGAATCCAACCTACAAAAGAAATTAAGTTGGCTTCTGAGGACACAGACAAGACACCATTTTTAGAAATATACAATATGACTGGAAGTGGCTTCCCTAATAGCCCAGTTGAGCAACCAACCAACAGCTGACTCTTCCATTACTCCCAGTAATCAGCTTTCCATTTGCCTAGTTAAATGCTCAAGAATGTTGCTTATTGGCTGTGTACCATGAGAGGGCAGAAAAACTATCCAGATCAAATCTGTGTACTATGAAGGGAGTGCTACTAACAACCAAAAGGCAGTCTCCCCTAGCACATTAGTAAATTTATTCCCCTTTCAGTTTGGTTACTCACACTGACTTCCAGTATGGTAAGGGAGACTCTCCCTGGCCTCTCTAGGAATGAACACAGGTCAAAAAATTTCCTGACACTTTAATCACTCCTATTTTCACTCCCCTACTTAGAAAGGGTTTTAAGTTTCTTCAGGTTCCTCTGGTTTTGTAACTGATGTGATTCTAATGGGAAATTCCCAATTAAGGCAAACAGAAATGAGGAGCTAGTGAGACAAGGAAGGTGGCAAGGGCACCAAAATGCAGCAAATGCCATGGAAATGATGGGCATAGAAACATCCCTAAAGACTGTTTCTGTAGAAAAGATTCTTTAGAAAATGAATTTTTTTTTTCTTGCTGGGAGGAAGATTATACAGTAAAGCAAGAGTAGGTACAAGTTGTTGGGAAAGCCCTAGATGACTTGTCTACTTTGTCAACAATCTACTTTGAGATAATGACCATTACACCTTGTTAGAGAGAAGCTAGTACTTCTTGAGTACTTTTTATCCCCCAAATCAAAAAAGCCCATTCCAGGAAGTTCTCTGAATGAAGTATATAGAAGAGAGAAGGAAAGGAAATAACAAGGAAGGAATAAGAAGAAAAAGAAGCAGCAAAACTCAAAATTGAGAGCCTAGAAGTTCTAAATGCTTACCTCATCTGCTCTTCGAAGAAGTCCAGTAACAACCTACAAAGAGGTGTAAAATTTTAACAAGTATTTCCTTTACCTTACAGAATTAGATTAAACTTAAATAGAAACCCCCCAAATTCATCATCCTGCTATTCCAATGTAACTGTTTAAAAACTTTTTTCTTATGCAAGTCCCATGCTATCCTTTTACCTTCTCCATTTACACAGATGATTTTGCTTTCTCTTACACTAGGAAAAATAAGGTCAGTTTGGGGTCTCTCCCTTGACTCCACTTCTCCAATTTCTCAGAAACATTTGCTACAGCACTCTTTTTCCCTGTCCTCACAGAAGAGGTATCTGTAATCTTCAATAAAGCAAATACTCCTTCTCCCTTTAACCCCTAGGTGCAATTCCCCTTCCCTCAACTTTTTCAGTTTGTTCAAAATTAAATTATCAGCCTTTCATTTTCAGATCAAAACAATGCCAGCAAACATTACATATTAAATACTATCAAGTTTTAATTCTCATGACTTTGTCCGGTCTCATCCCTTGAGCTGACAAGTCACTTTCTCTATACACCATTTTCTGCTAGGATATTTTCTGCTCTTTCCAGGCTCTGGTTAGGTTCATCTTTTTATCTTTCTAACCCATGTAATCATTAATGTTCTTTCTCAAATTATATTATGTTTACTAGTTTAAAAGTTGCATTCTCTAATAAATGTAAGTACTCTGAATACAGGTACCGTTTATAATTGTTTCTAAAAAACTCTTTGTCCTTCTATCTCCCAAAAGCTTAGTTAATTCATCAAACTGAAGTCATTCTTTCTTATCCTTTACAGCCAAAGAGCTTACTTGCATTTTCCTGACCTGATTAAAGTATCATACAATTCACTACAAAACAATTATTACACTACAAAAACAATTGTTCAGGTTATTAGAACAGCCTTTAAAAAAGGATCTTGGGGAAATAAAGTTGTCCATCAGTTAGAAAATGGATATAAAATGGTTATATGAACATAATGGAATATTTTTTTACAGTAAGAAATGAACAGGAGGAATTCAGAAAAACAGGCAAAGATGTGCATAACCTATTACAGACTGAAATAATCAGGGCCAAAAGAACATACACAAAAAAATTATTACAACATTGTATTTCAAAATATTACTAAAAAAGAAGCCAAACTGAGTAAAGGAAAAATCAGTGATGGTCCTAAAGAAGATGCTCTCCTCAGGGACAGAGGTAAGCACTAAGGCAGAATGTTGTCACTTGACTGGATACAATCCATCTGTCAGATGTTTTGTTTACCTGTTTCTCTTTGCTATAAAGGAAGGTTCAAAGTGAGAGGGAGATGGAGGAAGAGATCTCCCAGAAACGACCATGACATAAAGAAAAAAACAAACCATCAACAAAATGTATTAAAAAGATCTCTAAAACAGCTCATGGAATTTCTAATATAAGCTTCAAATAGAATTCTAACTACTGCAGTCTTGTTTTGAGATCTGGGAGGAAAAGGAACCAAATTATACCAGATAAAGCTTTGAAATGAGGTACTGATGTTCATTAGGCAGGAGCCAATGAATAGAGCAGCGGTAAGGACTACATTTTTGTGTCTTTAATAGCTTTCTGATATTTAATTAAAGATGTCAGAGCTTGCTGGAGAGAAATGGCAAAACTTTCAATGAAAAAGGTTCACTGCTTTTGTGAAATCAAATGTAATAAATACTGTGGATACATATATCTGAAAAGAAAAATCAAAATTGGTATAAATTGCTAAGTCCACTCTACATACAATGAGAGGGAGTATGGGAAAGGGTATACTAAGGTTCACTTATGTCATATCATAAAAATTTCTCTCATGGTTGACATACTGATATCCCAATAAAAATAAAGTTTTCTACATTTTATCTCATGCCTAAATGAAATGTATTAAACTTACATGGAATGAAAATTTGTCCTTGGGATGAAAGTTTAAGAGAAGTGGGAAAAGAGTACAGCAGAAATTTTACCACTACACACATTTCAGAAAGTTGTAACTATCCTAAAAATTAGAGCTTAGAAAGAAATCATTTTTCTGGAACATAACCACCACTCAGTGGCAACACACTAAGATATGGTGTCCATTTCCTCCATCTTCAATATCCCTTCAAACAGCAAAACAGCCCTACCTCCTGCAAAGTTCCATCTCCACCTGCGACAATGATCACGTCTGTATTTTCCATTAATTCTAGCAGCTTCTTGGCTTGTCCTTCATAATCTGTCTAGAATGGAAATAAAGTCCTGGCTCAATCAATCAATCCAAGGAATACAAATGCCTGAAGTTTAAAATTTTGAACTTCTAAGTTTGATAGTCACCCCTCAAAAAGTTAACTAAAATGTTAACAAATATAAAATAACTTAAATGTTAACAAAACAATAATCAGGCCTAATTGTAAAGGCCCCCAGAGATTTCTAGCCTAATACTTTATATGTGAAGAAAATGAGGTCCAGAGAAGTTAAATGACTGGTTAGGAACCTGCAGGGGAAGGTCAAGAAGCCAAGCTCTTGGCTGCTCATCCAAGTGCTCATTTCATCATGACATTTATTCAATACTTTTCTTTTTAAAGCATTACAGAAACTAACAGGTGTGGGTATGCTACTATTCCACAGGTGTGTGAAATAATCACAAGAGAATATTTTCTTTCAAAGGACAGCAAAGATATTTCTATGCTATTTGGGAGGGGAGCAATGTTTGTGCTTAGCTATCTATACAGCCAGCATACAAAATCCTAAACATATATAGACAATATTTGTATCTGCTTAGAGCTAAGTATTGACCTATAGAGACCACTTAAAAAATGAAACGTGTTTATCTTTGTGATAGAACAACACTTTAAAAGTCACCAAGGAACTGAAAGAAATGAAAACTATATCCAACTGAGACTACATGGGGAACATTTATATGGGCAAAACTTTGCCGTACGGTAGCTGCAACAAATCCAGGTGAAACAATGCTTTAGAGATGACTCTGGGGCCTAGCTTTTTCCTCCAGGGAGTGAAATTGATAGCACATACTAAGCATTTGATCACAGAAAGAAGTTACAGTTTAAGTCTGGGGAGCTAGTTTTTAAAATACATGTGTACAACATTCTTATTTTAGGAGCTCTGAGCAATAAACTGATAAAAATAAAGTTTAAAGTGAAAATATGAATGCAGCCTTATAAAAAAAATTAGTAAGACAGAATTACATACATATGTCTATTGATCTCTGAGTGACTCATCACAAATATGTAACAAACACTTCATGGTCAGATTTACAGTGTTTATAGGAGTCTCTGAAATAGTATTATTCCTTTTAGCTTTTCCTTCTTCCTCTTAATTAAATCATTGAGCACTTAAAAGGGTCATCCTTCAGAATTCCTTCTAAAGAAAGGAAGCAAGGCCTGTCTGAGGGGCTAAGGTTATATAGTCAGGTACTGAAATAATCTTCAGGCCTTAAGAGTTTTATGCTTTCAGGGGTAAAAGGAAATTCTCATGGTTATAACAACTCTTGTCATCCAAGAGGCAATAATTTCATAATATAATGCCAAAGACACACCAGTGAGTATTTTGACTGTTGCTTTTTAGCATGCCTGAGAAGGCTAAATCCCCTCTCACTCTCTCTTCCTGGTTATTAAGTGGTTTTGGTTTCAAAGGACCACAAATGGACTTGTACACAGAGTTGCTGGATTGCTGTGGTTCATCTCTGAGGAGAATGAGGAAGTTACCAAAGGATGGAAGATGGCCACACTGATTGATTTTCACAAGGAAGAAGTCTGATTCTTTAGATTCAATTCAATGAGCATTTATTAAGTGCCTACTCTGTGCCAGGCACTGTGCTTAGTGCTAGGGATACAGAAAGAGGAAGGAGACAGTCTTGCCCTAAATGCTACAATGCCAGTACCAACATCAGCTTCCATGCTGCTCTGATCAGAAGCCAACCCTTGGAGGATTCATCCCTTTCATACACAGAATTCCTACCCTGGTGTCCCCTTCCTCGAATGTTGGTGGTTACTAGAACCTACTATATCTAGACCTGGCCCCAGCAAGAATTCAACAATTCACTTATCCTTCCCAGTCACCATTAGTCATTTTAGTCTTTGTTCCTGGAAAGGATATGTCAGTCTACTCTCTATGGCTCCACCCACCATCTCTATAATTTCCCAAGCCACAATATCCTTCCCTGGCCACTACTTCCCTAAACTGTCTCTACTGTTGGAATGTAAGCTCCTTAAGCGCAGGGATAAGCTTCATTTTAGTAATGTATCCCTGGTACTTAGCACAATTCTTGACACATGGTAGATACTTAATAAAGGGACTCATCCATCCATCCATCCATCAGGTCCACAGACATGGGGGGGACTATTTTATGGCTGCATTTTGTGGAAAGGTACACTGCTGAGTCGGTCTCACCTTGACTACAGTCACATCCATGCCAGATAAGTGTAAAATTGGGGCAGCATTCTTTTCGAAAAGATTTCTGGCTTTTCTACAGATAGAGAAAAAGAAAGAAAAAATATTTTTAAATGTCTTTCAAAGGGAGATTTAAAAACCCATAACATCTCTTATAAAAAAGAATATGAAATCACACTAAGGACCTTTAAGGCTTTACTCCATCCACTAAATTATAGGAAGTACAAAACTCAGAAAATTTACTAAATGAAACCATTCTTTGACCCAGAGATTTCACAACTGGCATCTGCCCTCAAGAGACCAAATGCTAAAAATATTTATAGCAACACTTTTTGTGGTAGCAAGAAACTGGAAATCAATGAGTGCCCACCAATTAGGAAATGGTTGATAAATTGTGATATATGAATGCAATCAAATATTACTAAGCTATGGAAATGACAAATATAAAGAATTCAGAGGTAGTGGCTAGGCGGCACAGTGAATAGAGCACTAGCCCTGGAGTCAGGAGGATCTGAGTTCAAATCCAACCTTAGAAACTTAACATTTACTAGCCGTGTGACCTTGGGCAAGTCACTTAACCTCAACTGCCCTGCTTTCCTATTTAAAAAAAAAGAATTCAGAGACACAAAGAAAGTAGTACCAGGAAAAGAATACAATGAATTCGACAACATAAATGAAAACCACCCTAAAAGGAGACTGAACTCAGATTAAATGCAACAAACAACGTTAGATTCAGAGAACTGAGGATTCAAATCTATTCTCAGAAGAAAAAAAGTGGACAATGGAATGCTGCACATGTACTTTGTCCATTTGTTTTTCTTTGCTTTTAGGGAAGGAGTGATTTAAGAAAATTATTGTGAGGTTAAAAAATATATACACCAATTAATTTCTGTAGCTAGCTTCTAACACTAAGATACTAAGAAGATGGAAAAACAGAATATTTTTAGCACTGGACAGTAGAATGGGTACTAAGTCTTTCCCAAATGTAACTAAGTTTTCTAGACAAAATAATAAGAAACACTGGAATGAAATCCACTCTGATTAGTTGCCCTTGAACTCCACATTCCAACTCCTACTTTGGTGCATTCATACAAACCATCTCCTATGTCTCAAAAGCACTTCCTCAGCTCCAGCTTCCAAAACTCTTATCTTGCTTCCAACTTTTAAATTCACCTGCTACCACTTTTGAGAAGTTTTTCCTGAACACCCTACTTGTTAATGTTCTATGAAATTATATATATTTTCTATCTGAAAACATACTGTATCTCTCACAAAATATAAGCTTCTTGAAAGCAAAAAATTATTTTGTTTTTGCCCTCAAGTCCCCTTAGCACAGTACTATGCACAGAGAAGACACTTAATAAATGTCTATTGAATAGAAATGAAACATACTCAAGATCCAAGAGAGAGAAATAACTTGCATCAATGAGAACAGTATTACTACTAGGCAAAAGCTCCAAATTATATAAATAATTATATGTGGGATCAATTACCAGATTTCATCTGAATTCTTATATTAATAACTGAAGCAGATGAGACCTAAGAGAACCTAAAAGCAAAATCCACCATTATTTGTAATGGAAAAGCACTGGAAGCTTTCTCATTAAGATCAAGGGTAAAATAATGATGCTCACAAACACTAATACTATCTGATATAATGCCAGAAATGTTAATTTGCTGCTAGTGGAATTGGGAATTAGTCTGGACAGTTTAGAAAGTAGTATGAAATTACACAACAGATGCTACAAAATTATTCATGCTTTTTGACATAAATGATACTACTACTATACCACAAGAAAATCCGTAGTAGGAAGAAAATGCCCTATCTATACAAAAAGAATCATAGCAGTAATATCTGTTATAAAAGAAGTTGGAAAACATGTCTAATGGCCTAATAAAATATGGTATATTACTGTGTCATGGCAAACATGAAGAATTCAAAGAAACATGGCAGGATTTTATTAAGTGATGCAGAGTAAAAAAAGTAGATGCAGTCAATATAATTTATATACTGACAATTTTATACAAATGAAGATAAAAGAAATGACAACTTAGGTCAGAAACAAAGGATAATGTTGGTACTTATTAAAAGTATAGTCTTCCTTTGTTTTGGGTGGGAAATTTTCTTTTTTTATCATTAATTTAAATACCAAGAAAGAACATTTCCGCACACATTAAAACATGAGGAACTATCTGAAACCATGAATCACCACTTGCTTTTAAAAAAGTGTAATACATTTTACATGTCACATTCAAAACTGTCCTGGTGGTCTGTGCTTTCTTCTGAATTTCCTTCTGTTCCCTTCTGCACATTTTCAAAAGTATTATAATAATAGTCCTCTTCCTCTTCTTCTTTAGCATCTCTACTCCACTCCCATCCCCACCCCCACTAAAAACGAGAGAAATAAAGTAAAAAACTTCTCATACTAAATAAGATCAGCCAAGCAAAATGCATCCAAACAGTGACCGTATCCCTAGACATCTCTGCTCCTTGTATCTCTCACCTGACAGGAGAGGTGGTCATTGTGCTTCATCAGAGGGCCTCTGGTGTCAGCCAGCCAGCATTTATCAAAAACCTGTTATGTACCAGGCACCATGCTTAGCATCAGGGATACAAAGAAAGGCAAGAAGGAGACCCTGCTCTCTCAAGAACTCATAGTTCTGAAGTCTTTCACACTTGGTTTTTCTTTACAATACTCCTGTCTTTGCATAAACTGTTCTGCTGGGTCAGCTGAATTCATTCTCCTTCATTTTATACTACCAGGAACCCCTAAAACCATCTCCTCTGTCATTTTTTTATGGTGCAATGATATTCCATTACATTCATATGGCACTTTTCCCCCAGCTGTTTCCCAAATGTCTAAGAGACAATCTAAGGTACTCCAGTTTGACTTGACTCCTTTTTCTCCCCTCCCTCACATCATTGCTCCTTCTGGATCAGGAAGTTTATTATTTTGCCTGTGGTTATTCCCTGCCCAATATCATCCTCCCTCTGAACCCCCTTGTTATTCTATTCCCCCTTACTTGTTTCCCTCACTGTGATGTAACTCTACACTACGCTTGGTGTTCAATCTTTGTCTCATTCTGATAAGGGAGGGGTTCATCTGATGCACTCTCTCCCACCCCTTTTCCTCCACATTTGTATACTCTTCTTCTCATGTATTCTCAATTACAAAAAATACCAGGTTATATACCCTTCTTCCTCTTTTCTCCACCAGTGAATTTCTCCTTTTACTCCTCTATTCTCTTTCTCCTCTTCAAACTCTCAGACTGGAATCAATCTACTCCCTGGATTGCTAGCTTTTTTTTTAAAATTTAATACCCTTTGAAGATACAAAGGAACACTTGTTTCTTCTCCCCTTCATAACACTCCTTCCCACTGCTCAAATCAACTTACCTCTCTAGGTTTCTCTGAACTCTTGTGTTTATATTTTAAAATTCCCACTCAGCTCTGGTTTTTTTCATCAGAAAAGGCTTTAAAGTCTGCTATTCCCTGTGGTATCATACTCAGCTTTGTTGAGTAAGTTATTCTTGGTTGTAAACTTATCTTGTTGGCCTTCTGGAATATTATATTCCAAGTTATCTGGTTTTTAGTAAAAATAATGATAACAACAACTAATATTTACATAGTACCCACTATGCTAGGAACTGTGATAAGTGCTTTTTACAAATATATCATTTGATCCTCATAACCACCCTGAAAGGTAGGTACAATCATTATCTCCATTTTACAGATGAGGAAACTGAGGCAGGTAATGGTCAGGTGACTTGTCCAATGTCACAGAGCCTGTAAGTGTCTAATGCTGGTTTTGAACTTAAGTCTTCCTGACTCCAAACTCAGTGCTCCAATCACTGAACCACCCAGTTGCCAGGCTTCCGTTATCCTAACCGTAGTTCCTTGAATCTGAATTGTCTCATTCTAGAACAGTGGTTCTCAACCTTCCTAATGCCATGACCCTTTAATACTTGTGTGTTAGGTGTATCTGCATGTGGGCGGGTCCACCTGGAGATAGATAGAAGTGTCTTGGTTCCTAAGACCATCAGAAATATGTTTTCCAATGGTCTTAGGCGACCTCTGTGAAAGGGTCGTTTGACCCCCAAAGGGGTCATGACCCACAGGTTGAGAACCGCTGTTGGAGAAGCTAGCAGTACTTTTTTTTTTTTTTTTCCTTACAAGGAAGCTTGCAGTTTTAATTTTGACATTCCGGGGACTTTTCATTTTGGGGTTCCTTTCAGAAGCAATCAACAGACTATCTTTACATGGTCTTCAGGTAATAGATCTGAACATTTTATGATTTATGACTTCTTGAGATAAAGTATCTAGGCTTAAAAAAAAAATCATGGTTTTCAGGGAATCCAAATGATTCTTAAATTCTCTTTCCTTGATTCTGACCTCTCTCTTTTTAGAGTCAGCTATTTTTTTATTCCAGACATCTTACATTTCTTCTGTATTTTCAACTGTTTGATTTTGTTCTTATATTTCTTGCTGTTACAAAGATTCATTGGTTTCTGTTTAGTGTCTTCTAGTTTTCAGGAAATCCATTTCTTGGGTAAGGTTTATCACTTTCTCTTTGAAGCTACTTATTCTCTTTCCAAATCTTTCCTTCAGAGGTTGTATTTCTTTTTAAATCTTGCTTCATTTCTTCTAAGTATTGATATGGTATTTGTGGGAAATCTATTTTAGCCTTTGCGTGTCTATTTGCAATTGTTAGTTACTCTCTCTTTTGGTGGGATCTCTAAATCTACTTTGCAACAGTTTTTGATACTGATCATTATTTTCTTTAATTTCCTTATCTCTTCAGCTTTAATTTCTGAACCAAGATTCTGTGCCAGGGCCCTTTTCTATTCCATGCTGTACTTTTGGGAGAGGTAGTTGATTTTACCTGGATCCTCTGGGTTCTTGTGCTTACCTCCACCTCCCAGGATAAGGCAGACTAGAATTTGAGATTCAGAGTGCTAGATTTTCAGTCTTTTCCACAAGAGGGAGAGATATTATTGAATGAGTGTGGTTTTCTAAGATGACTACCCTATCAATACATTTATCAAAAAGAAAATCAATTTTCATGGTCACAATACTTAAGTACAAGCCAGGTATTAAAGGGATCATAATTAACTTCCTGCCACCAATGGTTCTGTATATCTGCCTCCCTATGATCCTGGCTCTCTGAATCAGAATGCCCAAGGTCTGACTAGAAGAAAAATAAGAAACTTAGTTTTTTATTTCTCCCAATGATTTTAGTTACCTTTTTGAGTTATAATTTTTCTCTTATTAACTCTGGCTATCCAAAACTCTTCTCCAGTACTGCATCATGGTGTGGTGGTAACTTTAGGTTTTATAAGTCCCTCTAGGTCCTCTGATTAATTTAATGTGTCTGAAGTCAAGCTAGCTCAATTGAAAAGGTTTAGCCCCAGGGCAGGTTCAGGGTGATTCATGTTTCAACTATGACCATGCTGGAAGATTATGTATGTTGTCATTAAAGGGATCTGACTGACATCAGTGGAGGAATGCTTCAGATCTCTGAGTTAGCAAAGTAAGTAATTTATGTTTTATGAAACACACACACATACACATACACACGCACACGTGCATATGCACACACTTACCCTTTGCAAGCTGCAGGGTTGAGAAAGACAGTTGCCTTCTTCACTTGTGCATTGGAAGGAATGAGTTGATTTCCAAATACCTAAGAAAGAGAATAAAAGTTTTAAAATTGGATTTTCCCTTGTCCTTCATTTAGCTAATAAACATATTACTTTGGGCCAAAATAACTCATTCTCAATCTGTACTGCACTTAGTCTTACCAGAGATGAAGTGAATGCCTTCATGTTACTATATTTACAAACCGCAGCATGCCTAAATGTTATATGACAATAACTATTTGCTCAATCCTATAAACTCTCATCTATGAGAGGAGGAATAAAATGACCCTCTTACTGCGGGTAGAAATTGTTTTGGTTGTTACTGTACATGTAAATTACCAAAATTATGAAACTGTTAGGATATGATTACTGGAAAAGTCCTTCTCTGTAGGGGCAGCAGGAGCCAACTTGTCAATGACCCGTTCCTTTGAGGAAGTGAGGGAGAATCAGCATGTGGGTATGAAAAGCTAGGATCCATTAAGTGGGCACACTAATGAGTATTCAGGTGAGATCTGATCTTCGAAAGCCCTCTGATCTGGATGATTCACCATGCCCAAATGGCTCCCAAGGCTGGAGTAAGAATGGGACAGAAAAAAGACTGCACAAGGTTAGGAAGTAATTAACTGTATCTGGCCAAATTTTTGCTGATAATTGTCTCTCTTAACTGTCCTTCAAATGGCTGGGGCCAAGGTGTCAGAACAGGGATTAGTCTTCATACCAGTAAAGCAAAGAAACCCTACTATGGACTGGATCTGGTACTTGAAAGCAGTACAGCTATTTAGAAACACATGGACTGGGTATAGTGAAGACAGATTCACAAATAAATTCAATTCAACAAGAAACAAATGGATAGGTGGCTTGTAGGATGCTGCAGTCTGTGGATCTTTAAGGTATGTATGGCAGGTGTTCTTACAATAAACCTATGTCTGTGACAAAGGTGGCCTTGACAAAGTCCTCTAAGCCCTAAGCCCTTCCTTGTAAAATCCCAAGACCCTGGTAATTAGAAGCCATAGTACTCTGACACAGGGCTAGGAATGAGAATCTAAGAATCAATTTGAGAACAGATGAAGATTCTTTTAGGTCAACCCAAATTTAACCATCTCAAGCTTTTGTTCTTTACTCTTCATTAATTAATTTTTGATATAATTTTTCAACTCCAACCTTGTCTTACGTAAATAAAGAAAGGCAGGTTCATAGACATCTGGTTTGTAGAGTACATAAGAAGTCAATTTTCCTTCAGATTCCCAGGCACTAGGAGAAAAAACCCTCCAGGGAAACAGATCTGAAATTGAGCAACAGAAAGCTTTTCCTAGTCTCCCAAGGGCATTTTATCATAAAAAGTAAGTTAATTTTAACCATTTTCCCCCTTCTCTTGGAAGAGAAATATCAAAGGCCGTGATCAAGAAGACATGGCCAGAGAGGCTATAGCCTGTCAGAGGGGAAATTAAATCCATTCACCATTTCCTTGGTCTTTAAATTAGTATCCTTATCGCTTTAATTACAAAAGCTATTTATATGGAATGTTAGTGTTTACTAGACAATTTTTATGTTATATATAAAAACCTATCAATCTACTAGCTCCTTTTCATAACCTTGTAGTAGTCGTTCCATACCCCTACAAAGAAAGAGACAGATCCAAAAAGAAGATATCAGATATAAAAGAGAATCGAGAAGCGACGAGAATACAAGGACAAAAGGTAGTGATGGGAAGGGGGAGAGGGCAGGGAGCAGTGTCAGAGTGGGTATATAAAATGGAAAAATTGCTAGCTTTTGTGGATGGAGAAGAATACCAGACTAGGGCTGACATGGAAGCAGGAGTATATTTTTCAAAATGAGCAAATCAAGGTGAAGACGGAATCAGTCATAAGCAACAACAGTTAAGAAAAAGAATAAAGGGGACCAGGAAAAGGGGAGAAAATATGGACGCTACATTTAAGCAACTGGGCCTTATAAATATCTCCTCTTGGTCTTTATTATTCTCTATTCTTATTGTTAAAAACAAGTATTTCCTGAATGATTCAGGTAGTGATATAATCCAAATAAGTGATCTGTCCTCCCCCTAAAAAAGATATAGGTAAACAGAAACAGCTAGTCTACCTGAAAGATTCATAAGTATAACCTCCAACCCTACTCTGTGTGACAGGAAAGGAATTCTACCAACCTCCTTATCTAGCTCATCCATGATTAGTGTACACAAAAGGTACTATAGTTCTGTTGGTACACTTGAAAAAGGCTCAAGTCTTTCATCTCCCAGAGTATAAAACAGCGTTGTTCCTGGCAGATGTTACTGCTAGGGCCTAGACTGTAATCCTGGAAAGGGATAGGGAAGCACAGTGCTGCTTTACCACGCAGGGATCAAATGAGGCAGCTGGGAACTCAGCAGCCACAGGACTCCTATGCATGTGTCTCTGCATACTTTTGGCACATATCACCAATGGCTTATTATAAAGAATTCTATGGTTAGACTTAAGCAGCATATGGTTGTTCCAAGGCACACAGTCGATACTTAATAAATGCAACTGACTGGCAACTGAGTCTGAATGAATTTAGAAAAACAACTTGTTTTTTTTGTAATGTGGATGAAGATTCTTCCTCCAGCCACAACTGAGTCTTCAGAAGGCAGACTATAAAACAAAGCGTCTCCAAGGTCTGGTTGAAAAAGTAGCTTTATTTTTGAATGTCTAGTACAGATAAAAGGCCCCAGATAGCTTGGCCTAGTAGGACCGTAGCCTTTTTTAAGTGAGACGGTAATATTAGGATAAGGTATCCTCCCCTAATTCTGGCCAGAATGTTCTACTTTCATGTTGGGGTTGGGTGGAAGGGGAGAGAAGGGAAAAGGAATCCAAGGATAATCTAGTCCCTGTGGTCTACTGAGGGCCAATTTGAACAAAATGAAGTCTACCTTCGGAAACTTTCACTCATTTCAAATGACATACTGTGCCAGGCAATGCACCTAGCAGTGTTGGAGGAGAAGAAGGGAAATGCACATATATAGTTGCCTCCTATGTGCCAAGTACTGTGCTGAATGCTTTACAAATATCTCATCTGATCATCATTATTCCTACTTTACAATTAAGGAAACTAAGGGAGATAGAGGTTAAGTGACTTGCCCAGCCAGGGTCACAGAGCCAGTAAGTGTTTGAGGATGGGTTTGAACAAGTCTTCCTGACTCCAGGACCTGTGATCCATCCAATGGGGTACCTGGCTGCTTCTAGGAATACAAAGATGAAAAACACCATCATCTTTGTTTTCACAAGTTTTCATCTATAAACCAAATTAGCCAAGTGTTTAAATGCAAAGGAAAGGTCTCACTGATGACTCTATTCTTAGAGCCTGAAGCTTATTATGCAGTTAGCTGTCCATTCTGCCTAGCTGTGTACTTTTATTTAGAATCCACTGCTTAGTGATCAAGCAATGGTCTTAATGGTTTCTCATATGCTGATATAATAAACAGTCCATTCAGTTCAGTAGTTTTTTTTAGTCATGTCTGACTCTTTGTGACCTCATTTGAGGCTTTCCTGGGAGAGATACTAGAGTGGCAGACTATTTTCTTCTCCAGCTCATTTTACTGATGAGGAAACTGAGGCAAAGAGGGTTAAGTGACTTGCCCAGGATCGCGCTGCTAGTAAGTATCTGAGGCCAGACTTGAATTCAGGAATTAAGGAAGATGAGTCTTCCTGACTCCAGGTTTGGCACTCTATCCACTGGAGTTACTCCTACAGACCACCATTTTCTGATAGGATGAAGGCCTCTCGTGATTGCCTAGGTCACTGAAGATCTTTAGGGTAAATTTGCTGGCCTTTGCTTTATTATTAAAAATTTGGAAACTTTTTCTTTAATCCTTGACTTAATCTAACTCTAGAATTCACAAGCCTTACTTAAAAGCCCTTCCAATTTCTTACCAATGACGGCTTTTTTCTTTACTTTTCAGTCAGTTTTCTTACTTATTCTAATTCAAGTGTTGTCTATTGCCTAAATTTTTTAGATAAGGTCAGTTAGAAAGACGTCCTTCTAGACTTCTTATTTTATGAGCAAGGAATATTTGCTGTTAGTAAGCTAGCTATGTTCATTCTCAAAAGAGCTGAAAAGGGGAGGTTGTAGCCTCATAACTGCAACTCTATACCAGCCTGGTGAAATGGCACAATTGCCACTTCCCAATCAGAAAGAAGCAAGTAACTTTCTCCTTTCTTAAAGCAGTCATCTTCCCTTTCCCAAGAGGAATTTCCAGTTGCTACTTGCTAGTTTAGCTGTTTACCCGCAATTTCAATAAAATTAAAAAAACACTTTCTCCAACAGCTTAGGCGGCCCTAGCACCTGAAATATTTACAGTCTGTTTTGTAAAGGCTGTATTGACAAAAAGGTTCCTTAGAACTAATTCTAAAAGAAACGTCCCCATTAGAACAAAACATTTCTAAACAACATTTTAAAACAGAAAACTTGACAAGGTTTTAAAACAGAGTTAAAGTGGTTTTATCACTCCCACTTTAGTGGGAATCTATTAATAGTATGAAACATCAGTGTAATCTCTGAAAATATTTCCAGAACGAATATGAATTTCTCTACCACCCACATCTCCAGCTCAGTGTATTGTTCTCTTGTCCATTGATGCATTTAATGATTCTTTTTTTTGTATTTCTGACATGATAAGCTTAATGGACACTTAACTAATTCTTAAAACATTGCAAACTCCAGGAAACTTGCAACTCATCTTGATTAAAGAAAGCTACAAATCCACAGAAAAGGTAGTATGGATTTTAAATCTAAAGGACTGAGTTTGAATCCTGATACTTCCACTTACTACCTCTGGGGCCCTGGACAAGTCATTTAACCTGACTAGGCCTTAATTTACTCGTTTATAAAATGAAGGGATTGCATTAGAAGAGTTCTAATGTTAAGGGGAGCAAAATATAAAGTGAACATGTTGCTCTCTTAAAAACTGCAGATAAATGTGGCAACTTCCCACATGGATGTAACATAGGTCTCAAACAACAAAATAGAATCTTGAGATGGATTTTAATAGTATCAATTAATCAACTTTAAGAGACAAGTCCCAAAGTGGTACCACACGTGAACATAATCCTCAAAGTTCATCTAGACTTAGGGATAGCCCACAGCTGGACCAGTCCTTCAGAGGTCATTCTATAGGAAGGCAAATCTAAAGGGCAGAGCCCAAGCTAGGCCAAAAATGCAGCCCTGGGGTTATTATTTCAGTCTTCTTCCTCTTTTTTTTTTTTTTTTGCCTCAAGTCGGGTCTAGCTCTTTGTGACTCCATTGGGGATTTCCTTAACAGAGATACTGGAGTGGTTGACCATTTCTTTCTCCAGGTCATTTTACAGATGAGGAAACTCAGGGAAACAGGGTTAAGTGACTTGCCAAGGGTCACACAGCTAGTAAGTGTTACTACAGAACCAAGTTAAATTGGGGCAGGATGAAGGTGGAAGAAGAAAAAGGAAGGGTTATGGTTAATCTGCTAGTGTTCTATTAGGAGTTGGCTCACAGCCTGAGGCAGCCCCTCATTTTAGGAAGAAATAGCCCCAACTTCAGTGATTTGAGGCACTATATTTGGCCAAAGACCCTGGAACAGTCTGTGGCTGAAGTACTGCACAAACGAGATAAGAAAGGCAGAATTTAATTTTATCACACTGAAGTGGTGTTACCTGGGCTTCTTGACATGCTGCTCTCCTTAGTAGGTTATCACTATCAAGGTAAAAGAAAAAAGGAAATGGACATTAGCTTTCAATAAAAAGTTTAAGATTCAAATAAAATTGTTTTGCAAAACATATGTAAACATTCATTTTAAATTACTAAAAAAGTCTTCAGGAAGACATAACATAGCACAGAAAAACTTGAAAAATAACCTTTCTGGAGAAAAGTCTATGTTGGTTATTTTTACAACCTCCATTTTTATTCTTTCCCCAGCTAAATTACTCTGGACATTGGATGATGAAATAATTTGTTTCTTAATCAGTTTTTTTTCCTATTTCATTTGAAGTCAGATTTCTCTGTCTTTTTTAATATAACTGTGCATGATATCATACGCAGAACATTTTTGGCATAACAAAGATCAGTTTAGAAAAAAAATTCAAAGAAGGCTGTCAAAAAAGGTTCATCTATTTAGCTTCAAGGTTTTAAAGAAGCTTTTAAATACAGTTTGCGTCACTGCAGCACCAAGCAGCTCTTCTGGCTGACAATCCCACAATCTTTTCAATGGAAGGCTCAGTGTAGAATGAATATAATTTGCTGGCAGTACTAAGATAACAATTTCAAGTGGTTCTAGGACATTATGAAAATCTGTACTTGGACTGGGAAACCAAAATGCAATTCATAAAAAAAAAAAATAGGTCATTATACTTTTGCTCTTCTCAATGCTTTTCACTAACATTAGGTATTTAGTGTTCTTTACATTTTGACACAAATTTAAATACATTTTTTGTATCTATTATTGAACTAAAAGAAATAAAGCAAACAGTTTCTTGTCTTTACTATAGCTAAGGGCTGCCTACTTATTTTCTTATGATACAGCAAGACCAGAAAAAATACCCAGCTAATTTATAAGAATCTCTAAACTCTAAGTTAAATAATACCACTCATCTGGAAGGTATAAAAGCTGCTAGTTTGAATAATATTATCTAAAAAGAAAGTTTCATTAAAATTCCAACGAAACAAGAAGCCTACTTGCCTTGTTGGTTTCACAACATAAATGTAATTTAGCATAACCATAGATATGGTTATGCTAAATTAACCATAACTTAACTTTAACTTAACATTAACCATAGATATCCAGAACCTGGATAGAAGGTCCCTAAATCTGAGTTCCCTAAGGCTCTGTTCCAATTCTTCTTGTTCCCTCCTCTTTCTACACCTTCTCTTGTCCATCATCTTTTATGGATTCAGTTGTCACTTCTATAAAGATGATTCCCAAATCTGTATTCAATTTCAAAAGCAATTCCAATCTGTGACCTGAACTCGTCACACATTAGCTCCCTGCTAGACATCTTCACCTAGACGTCCTTTAAGTATCTTTATTTAAAAGCCCAACACAAAATACATTATCCAACATGTGTCCATGTTCCCCCAGAAAAACATTATCAACAACAAACCCAAATGTTCCTCCAAACTTTCTTATTTCAATCGAGGGCATCACTATACTTCTAATAAAACAGGCTGACAACTGATGAAAACTAAATGAAAACTAAAGCAGTCGTTCTCAACTCTTCTTCTTTCTCCCTCCTTTTTTTTTTTACTTTATTAATGTGTTTACTTTTAGTTTAAAAGATTCTGTTCCATAATCCCTTTCAAATTTTCAAATTTTCTCCCCTTCCCTCTCCTCCCTTTTCTCCTCAAGGCGGCATGCAAATCAAGCATAGGATCTGCAAATACTTTCACATTAGACATTAGTCTGGTTGTACAGAAGGGTTGTGACCTCCGGAATGAACAATGGGAAAGAGGAAACAAAACAAGAAAAGGAAAGGGAGCAAATAGTTTGCTTCAGTCTGCATTCAAACTCTGTTCTTTCTAGTTTTTCTCTCTCATGCTTCACATCAGCTACTATGTCTTGATAATTTTACCTCTATAGTATCTCTCACACCCATCCCCTCCTCTTCAGTCTCAAAGCTATGATTCCTAATTTAGAACCCCCATCAACTTTCATCTAGGATACTGAAACAGTTTCTAAATTTCTCTCTGGTCCCAGTTGCTCCCCTCTCCAATTCATCTTCCATATTGTTGCCAAAATAACTGATTCTAAAAGCAAGACACTCTCCTGCTCAAAAATCTAGGCTTCTATTACTTCCAGAATAATACAATTGACTTCTCAACCTGATATTTAAAGTCCTTCATAATTCAGCTCACAGCAACTTTGCCAGAATTATTTCATATTATTCCCTTTACATTCAATCTACTTGCTGTTCCTTCAGACTTGGTATTCTATATCTATTTCTGTGCCATTACAAAGGCTGCCCCCATGACAGGAATGTCCTCCATTATCTTTCAGAAACCTTGGCTTCACACAAGGCTCAGGTAAGGCATCACCTCATATAGGAAGCCTTTCCTAGCTCATTTTCATTAGTTTGTTTGTAGGTCAGGTCCACAGTAGAAGAAAAGCTCTTTGACTGAAAAGGTTTTTTCCTTTCTGCCTCTGTATGTCCAATGCATCTTATATAATAACATATACACAACATAGTGTATGAGGCAAACGTAAAACAGAAGACTCTCTGGTCAAATTCTATCAACATTTGCTTGTACAACTATATATTAGAGGATAAATTGTAGCCCAGAAAAGGGAATGTCATATCCATCATGAGTTTTGATCACGTGTGATATAATTGCCAGAGCAATGTCCCTTCCTATAAAGGGGGTCTCAAGTAAAGGATTGGAAACATATACACATACTGACATTATGACATCATTGCTTGCTAGTCATATTCTTGAATTTTTAGGGGGCTTCATGATACACATTTTCCATACCCTATAAATAAGGTTCTTAAGCTGGGGTTCATGAACTTAAGAAAAAAAAAATCAACAACTGTATTTCAAGATAGCTGGTTTTTTTTGAAAGTACATATATTTTATTTCATGCCTTTAAAAACATTATTCTAAAAAGGGATTCATAGGCTACAGTCAAAGAAGTCCATGACACAAAAAAAGAACCGTGTATGTCCAATATCCTATAACAATATGTAAAGGCAAGACTCATATTGTGTGTGTGTATGATCACCTGCAAGGCTAACAAGAAGCCCACTAATCCTCCTTTTGAACCAACCAATTCTGATGCCCAAAGGCCACAAGATATGGATCTTAGGAAGGGAAAGCTAAAGAAGCAGGGATCTTAATGATGTCTTTACCACTTTTTACCAGCTTCCTCATCCATAAAATGAAGACACTGAATGAGATGACTTCTCAGGTACCTTTCATTTCAGATCTTTTATCCTGTAACGGAGCCACTATCTGCATTGGCACCAAGTAATATGGCCAGAGATGTGTCTCCTTATGGAACTGAAAAGATATGAACAAGAGACCAAGGGCAGTGACGTCTTACCCTATATGGTGGATAAGCAACCCTGTGTCACTGAAGAAAAAAAAAACTAAAACCCAGGCTAAGCGTGGACTCTGTGATACTGAAGGGAGGGCAGTGTTTTGAATGATGTATCAACTTTAGAGATGGAAGACTATGACCACCCTGGCAAAATCTGTTAAAGTATCTATGTCTTCCAACAGTACCACAGATTTTCACTAGACTTCACCTAGGCAACATGATGATACTTGACTGTTCTAGAAAAGCTTTAGCTTATGGTAGAAGAGCCAATAAACTGTTCATGACCTTTGACTCAAAGATCCTACTGTAAGATATATACCCCAAAGAGGTCAAAGCCCAAAAGGTCACATTTTTCCCAAAATATCTGCAGTAATTCTTTTTGTAGTAGCAAAACAAAGAAGCCTGGAAACAAAAATGGTACCTATAAAATTAGGAACGGCTGAATAGAATGTAGCACTGGCACCAAGGGTTGTGACTGAATAAAAAGAATATTACCTAACCTTACAGAATGACAAAGAAAAATAATTTAGAGAACTATGAGAAAACTTGTATGAATGTACAAAAAGTGATGGAAGAAGAACGAAGAAAACAATTTCCACACTAACTAAAATAGCACTAAAAAGCCAAATGACCTCAGGTTAACAGTAATAACCAATCACAGTCCACTAAAACAAATGATTAAATCCTCTTCTCAACTCTCAGTTAAGAGGTGCAAAATGCTGAACATGCTATCAGAAGCAGCTTTGTTAGTTTTACTTAACCTTTTGCTTTTTTGTAGGGTTTTTTTTTTTTGGGTTACACAGGAGAATGCAATATGGATTTATGGGGAAATGGCAGGTGTAAAAAACAAAGTACTAATAAAACAAAAACAAATCAGCTGTCATCCGGGACAATGGGTGAGGAACAATTTCTCTTCTAAAGACCATCTTTGTGAAATGTAAACAGGCAAACATTCATGACGTTACATTAAACTATTTTATTACCAGGTAATAAACAGCGCCACAAAGAAGTATTTTCTTTACTCTCTTCCCTGTCCCCTGAAATCTGAAGCATCTGTAGGGGTGATTTTGTTTTGCCTTTTGAACCACAGCTGGCAGAATAGTAATGCTATTAGGATATGTTAATGCTATTAGGACTACACATAAAAGATAGCTACCCATGATAATAGAAAATATGTAGAAGTATAAAGAATATACATATTAGATTATTTTAAGGTGATAGAGCTCAGCTAATACTGCTTATCCTAAGGGCACTGGCATCCATTCTTCCTGTTACTTTTCTTGCTATAACTCAAGTAATATTTGGCCTTTCTGTCTAACCACAAACATGATCCCTTCTTTTATGAACTCTCACAATCAGAACATGAGCTCCCCAAAACTCCTGGTTTTACTTGTGTCCTTAGTGCTTAGCAATGTGTGTAATAAGGATTTTTCCATTCCATTTCAAAGACTAGGTTAGGTTAGGTACAAAGCTGCCTATTATTGAATTAGTTTGCCAGAAGGCAATATGGTATAAAGAGGGCTAGACTCAGCCATAAGTGACCTTGGACAATGTAGCCTAACAGCACTTCCTCTATGCTTCCTCACCTAAAAAATGGGGACAAAGACATTACTCTACAAAGTTCCCACGAGGAAAGTACTTGTAAACTTTAGAGCATTACAGAAATGTGAACTACTGCTATCATCACCATCATCAATGTCATTATTTTGTTATTGTTATTATTACTGGTTCTATATTAAACATTATTCATTCTTTGCTAGGCCCTCCCAGTTTCATAGTCAAATGGTTCCTTTTTAAAATTTAAATCCAAATGGCTACTGTTACTTCTTGTTAGTTAACTCATGAATTTATACCAGTCTCATCTTCACCTAACCTATTTCTTTCAGCCACTTGGATCACTGGAGAAGCGAGGTTAATTTCTGTCAGAGGTATGACACCTTATGTGCGTCGCCTAATTCCAAACATACTATTATTCCTTGACTCTGCTCATCAAAAATTTCTGAGTTAGCTTCTCTTATTTTCAGAGACCTCAGTATACTTTATGACTTCGTTCATCCAACAGCCCTTATTTGAACTTTTTTTTTTTTACATATACTCCAAGCATCAAGCTAAGGTCTCAAGATACAAAGCAAGGCAAAAAACACAAGTCCTTGCCCTCAAAAATCTCACAATCTAATGGAGGATACAACATGCAAACAACTGTTTACATACAAGTTATCTATAGTGTAGACGAAAGGCAACATAAGAGAAACGGTAAAGTTTCATGTAGAAGGTAAGATTTGAACCAAGAGGCAGAGATGAGGAGGGAGAGTATTCTAGGCATGGGAGAGCCAGTCAGTGAAAATACATGGGAATGTAACAGCAAGGAGGCCAGTGTCACTGGATCAGGAAGTATAGTAAAGTATAACAAGACTGAACAGTGGAAAGCACTTAACATCATAAAAGGCTTTAAAAGTCAAACAGGATTTTGCATTCAAACCTGGAGATTGTTGAGGGGCAAGATGGCCAGACCTAAGCAGAGTGAGGAGAGGAGACTTGAAGCAGGGAGATCAACTAGAATACTACTGCCTCCAGATGTGAGGTGATGAGGGTCTGCACCAGGGTGGTGGCGGAGTCGGAGGAGAAAAGGGAGTATAGAAGAGAGATGCTGGGAAGGTCAATCTGGTAGGACTTGGCAACAGATTACATGTGTAGGATGAGTACAAGAGAGGAGTTGAGGATGATACCCAGGCTTCTAGCCTGGGTGTCTGGGAGGATGGTGCTATTCCCAACACTAATAAGAAGGTTCAAGAAGAAGGGGGTTTAGGGGAAAGAGAAAAGAGTTCTGTTCAGATACGTTGAATTTAAACTCTTTACAATGCAATTAGTTCTAGATGTCTAATAGGCAGTGCATGATGCAAAATGAAGTCAAGAGTTTAGGGCTGGATCACGGAACCCATGGGAATTGATAAGATGAACAAGTAAAACAGTATAGAGGGAAAAGAGAGGGGCCAGGACAGAGCCTTGGGGGACAGTCACACTTAGTGAACAAGGTACAGTCAGCAAAGGCAACTACGAAGGAGTGTGGAGACAGGTAGGATAAGAACAGCAGAGAGCAGTGTCCTGGAAACCTAGGCAGAAAGAAGTATCTAGCAAAAGAGGGTGATCAGTGTCAAAGGCTACAGAGAGGTCAAAAAGACTGGGGATTGAGAAACATTACCCGAGCCTCTAATAAACTTCAACAATGTATTCTGAATTCTCAAATTCACCACTGTCTAGGGTTCTGAGCCTCTCTTATTTGGGATTTCCATTTCCTTTTCAGGGAATGCCAGGTCCCTATCTCAGTGGTACTGTGTTCTCACAAATATATTAGCTCAAAACAGAACCTACAATTTAATTATATCTCAATTCTTCTGGTCCCAGCCATACCGGAGACAATTATATGTGCATTTGTGACAGGTGGGTTATTTTTGTTTGTTTTGTTCTTTACTAAATACCACATCTGCTAGAAATGATTTTTAGAAAGACTTGTGATTTACATATACAATTCAACACCAAGATTTCTCCATCTTAATAACTGGTTGAAGTTCTCAGAGTGCTGCTACTTCAAACCCAACTGCTTTGTAAAGGTGAATTTGCTGGGTGTCAATGTGCTAAATGGAATGGAATGTGAGAAAGCAACTATGCGAATCAGCTTCCACATTTTGAGAAAATCAACCTCACAATAACCACAGTTTGTTCTGGATAAAGAAACTAGTATAACCAGGTTACCTTCCCCTTACTCATACCAAACTAGGGTTTAAATTTCTGACCATTTAAAAATTTAAATCTACCCTAAAAGCAAATCTTCCTTACCAATTTTAATAAAGACATTTGAAAGAATGTGGCATAAGACTAAAAATCACTCCAAAACAAGGGTTCCAAATATCTGTTTAATAGCATCATCCTCGGAATAAGTGTAAACCTCTCAAAGGACCAACTTTGAAAAAGATAATGCTCATTTGAAAATGTAAAGCGTAGTTATGAAATTCTGAAAGAAGTCCTCACCATTTTATGGAGACCCTAGGCTTTCAAAGGTTATACCAAGAGACTAATTTTTAGTTATTTCTAGCAAGTTAAAAAGGCCTGGAACACAATCCTGGTGATAGTCTAAACTCACTTACTGTCCAAGAACTTGACTAATTGCACATAGAGAGATGCTTGTCAGTAGCAGGCTGGCTACTGGGTTTCAAAATCTTTGGCTGTGGCAACTCATGAAACCATGTAAAATATAAAGTGAACCCCTACCCTCTCATCCCCTAACCCCTGTTCTTTACAGGCAATGTCTACTGCAATAGTGGTTAAGTAGTAGAAATGAGGGCAGAAGATATTAATGATACAATCTTCAATAAACATTAATCCAACTGTAGATACCATAAATGTAAGAGTTTAATCCAATGAGTTCAGATACTACTAGAGATACTGAATTGTACCAATACTGATATTCTCATTAAATCAAACCAAAAAAACTAAAATGACAGAAGAAAAAAAATGCAAGGGCAGCTTACAAATTTTCTGGGGGGAGGAAGAAGAATTCAGCAGATCTCAGTTTTATTCTACTTCCAAAGGCAACACCACTTCATGAGACATTTGGCCATCTTATCTTGTGTTGATCATGAACAATATAAGCAGAATTACCACCATGAAGATAAATATGTCTTATGTGCCAACGATACGCTGCACAAGATGAAATAGAAAAATTCTATGATTCTCAAAACCAAGTCAACACATACTTCAGTATTTGGTGACTTGAGGATGAAGGGAGGCCAAGGGAGGATAGCAAAAAATTGTGCTTAATTGCCAAATCTCAAAAATTGCCTTTTCTCGATCTTTATCCGGGAGGATAGCAAAAAACTGTGCTTAATTGCCAAATCTCAAAAGTTGCCTTTTCTCGATCTTTATCCTTGACCTCTTTGCCATTTCTAACACCATCATTCACTCTCTTCCCTCGAGGTTTTCATAACACTTCTCTCTCCCTGGTTGTCCTCCTATCTGTAGGGTCACTCTCCAATCTTGATGGATTTTCATCCAGATTACACCCCCTAACTCTGAGTGTCCCACAGGGCTCTGTCTTAGGTCCTCTTTTCCTTTTTTTCCCCCTCTATACTACTTCACTTGGTAATCTCATCAGTTTATGAGAATTTAACTATCATCTCTATATAATAATTCCCAAGTCTACTTATCTAGCCCTAATCTAAATGCTGACTTCTAGTCTCACATCTCCAAATAACTGTTAGACATCTCAAATTGAATGTCCAGCACACCTCTTAAACTCACCATGTCCAAAACTCAACTTGTTATCTCCTGCCTCTTCTAAATCTTTTCCTCTCCCTAATTATTCTTTAATTGTCAAGGGTACCATCACTGTCCCCATCACTCAGGTTTGTAATCTAGGCATTATCCTTGACTTCTACTTTTCTTTCAATCCTCTTATCTAATCTGTTGTCAAGGCCTGCCGGTTTTATCTCCCTAACATTTCTAACACATGCCCCCTTCTCCCCTTTGAAATTACCACAACCCCAGTGCTGGACCTCATCTCCTCAAAGCTGGGCTACTGCAATGGACTATTTATTTGGTCTTCCTACCACAAGTCTTCCCACTCCTGTCCATTCTCCACTCAGATAGCTGCCCAAGTGATCTTCCTAAAATACTGGTTTGACCATGTCACCCCAGTACTCAATGAACTCTAATGGCGTCCTATCACTTCCAGGTTCAACTATGAAGTTCTCTATTTGGCCTTCAGAGCCAACAAGAAAAGACCAGTCCCTGCTCTGAAGAAGGCTATATTCTATTGGACAAAGACAATTCACAATAGGGAGGAGAGGTGGGGAAAAGATTAATGATGATTTTGAAGTGAAAGGGGTAGATGGAAATATAGTTTTAAAGTTGAGAAAATCAGAAGCAGAGCCAGGAGGGTAATGAAGGCTGGCTAGCTAGGGCACTCCACAAAATGGAGGCTTTAAGAGGCACTCTGATATAAGTGGGAGATGAGGACTGACTTGAAGAGGGATATTCTAGGGGGACAAAGCTATAGGAGTGGTTGGATGTTTCAGGGCCAAGAGAACCCAGGCACTACCAGAAGATCCAGGAAGAGACAGCTGCTGAAAAAGCATAATTTTGAAGTCAGGAGCAAAACTGGGAGGAGAAAGGTAGAGAAAGCAAAGAACACACATTCATATTCATATCCTACCTCTCATTAATAAGTGAGAACTGGCTATTACACATGAACCTTTAGAAAAAACGACCATGTTATTTTAGTATTCAAGACAGCCAAGGAGAGGAATTCTTGGTGCAGTCAAACATGTCCTAGGCTTTCAGAGAGCAGATTCGAAAAAGTCTAAGCCAATGGTCAACATAAATTCATGGCCAAAAACTCTAAAAGAAAGTAGGTTCAATAAGGATGGACAGATGGCTCCCCACAGTGAAATTCTTATGACAAATAATTCGAAATATGGAAGAAATGTTTAAGATGTGTATATGGCTTACCATTACTCTGATGAATTCACAAATAAGACACATATACAGCAAATAGGATAAAGGTCACATAACCAAGGAAGAATACAAGAGGGCCAGATACTCAAAGCCCAAAATAAGCTGTAAAATGCTAACAATAAAAATGGATTCCAAAGTTCGATTTTTAACAAGAAAAACAAAGAAAGGACTGAACCATTGTTTTAGGTAGACTGGTATTAATGGTTAATGTATGACATAGAAAGTAGAACCACTGAATTCCAATTTTCCTTCCATTGTCTCTGTTAAGAGTGATTGTCGGGGGGC
>CM053597.1:82087575-82113518 GCA_028646575.1 Pseudocheirus occidentalis
TCCTCATTGGCTTTCTGGGCCTCTTTTGCCATTTGAGTTAATCTATTTTTAAAAGTGTTGTTTTCTTCAGTCAGGTGGTTGACTCTCTTTTTCATGGTTTTCTCGCATCATTCTCATTTCTCTTTCCAATTTTTCCTCCACTTGTCTTATTTGTTTTTCAAAGTCCTTTTTTAGATTATCTATAGCTACTAGGCATTCTTCAAGTGTCTTGGAAGCATTTGGTATGGGATTTCTGACTATGTTGTCTTCCTCCCGTTCCATGCTTTGATCCTTTTTGTACACAAAAAAGGATTCTAAAATTTTATTGTTGTTCTTATTTTGCTTCCTTTTCCTCATGTTGTCTAGTCAATTAATTGGCTGGGTTGTTTTTTTTTAGCTTTGTGAAACTCTGTTTCCAGGGGGGAAAGCCGTGTTCCAAATTGCTGGGGTTTTCCCAGCTGCTGGAGCTATTAGGGGGGTGTTGCAGCCTCCCCTAGCTTTGGCCTGCTGAAAGCACTCCCCAGGACCACCACCCAAGACCACAATCTGGATCCAGGCGCTCAACAAAAGAGCACTTGACCCTGATCAATAGACTCAGCCCCACTGCGGGATCCACAGGCCAGGGGCTCTGAAGCAGCCCAGTGGGGGCATCCGCCAGTTACAGCAGTTTCTGCCCTTCCCCCACTGCTTCCTTGCCCCAGGGGTAGACTTGCCAAACTGCTTTTTCTCCCCCAAATTTAGTTTGAAAGCTTCACTCACTTTCACTGACCTTTAATCCTAGCTCATGCAGATTGCTCCAGGTGCTTTAGATCTTCTCTGAAGTAGACTCACCCTGTGGCTTGGGAGGCTTGGCTCCTCCCAGCCTCCCTGGAGCCTGGCCACATGGTGGTTTTAGGCTAGACTGGTCTTGGCTCCAGCCTGCAGGCCTGCGATGAGCCTCTCCTGCCTAGCTACCTTTCTTTAATCCCTATTTTTCACACCTTGGTAGATGTGGAGGTGCTCGAGGCTGTAGGTCTTCTCTCTTGTAGACTGGCTGCAGCTGGGCTCCTTCCTACTTCCCAGGGGCCTGGCTATGGTTTCGGTCGGTTTCAAGCTGGGCTGGCCTCAGCTTGCATCCTGCCTTAATGATCCCCTGCTGCTGAGTTGCCTTCCATGAGAGATGTGTTTTCTGTATTTTTTGAGTTTGAGAATCCTAGAATTTGTCCAGTGTCATATTTTTATGGGTGTTTAGGGTGGCTGCATGGGAGCTATGGGACGCCACTGCTTCTACGCCGCCATCTTCAGTTGGGGAACTTCTCAAGAAGTCTCAATACAAGTTTGAACACAACTAGTGTACTGTATTTATTCTGCTACCATGTTTACAAAGGAAATTTATCAACTGCATATCATCCAGAAGGACAACTATAACTCTAAGATATCTAGAAAGTATCATATGAGAAAACTATGAAGGAACTGGAAAAAAAATTTCTAATCAGAAAAGAAAAGACTAAATGGAAACGGATGATTTTCTTGAAATATATTAAGTGGAGGACTTCCAGGTCACATGAGCAACAAAATGGCAGGCTTAACATTTTCTCTACTCCCCATGACCTCTCAAACATCTCCAAAAGAGAAATTGAGCACCAAAGATAAACCAATTTCAATTGTCTTCCTGGCCTAGAACAGTGCACATGCACGCGCGTGTGTGTATAAAACACAACCTAAAACCAACCCAAATCAAAAACAGTCATTCACTGATTGAGCTCATTCAGCATCCTTCTCCCAACTCCCACACTACCAGCAGTGAGGCTGTACTGGCAGACCCAAGGACGTGACAGGGACTTATATCAAAACCTTCTCCCCCCTTCCCTGATACCTATTCCCTCTTTCCAGTGCCATGGAAAAAAACCTGGCTACAGAAATTTACTCAGGCTTCAATAGCCAGGTTGGCCAGAAAGCTCTTCAGGATAAAAAACTTGCTAGAATTTGCAACCCATAAGAACCAGAGCTGCAAAGCTCTAAATTGCTGGTGTCTGGGAAAACAGACTCTGACCTACAAATGCTAGGCCAAAGAAGTGAGGAACAGAAAGAATGGGATATGAAACCACACATGAAGTACTATGAAGTACTACCAAGCTTGAAGAAAAGAGCACTGCACCCAGTTTGGGATAGTTCTGACCATCCAAAAGTCACTTGGGGTAGAGACCTAGGTTTGCAAACAAAGAATTACCCACTGAGGGAAGAGGCTGGGATCCAGCATCCAAAACTCATTTAGAAGGAAAGGAGTCAGGAAGTGAGTGACAAGAAAATAAGGGAGGAAAAAAGGGACTAAAAATACCAAATACTTCTCTCACTGGGAAAAGGGTGTAAGATGGGGAGGGGAGTTGGAATCTTTAGGGGCAAGTAGACCTGGAGTGGAGAACAAAGACACATGGAGACTTCTAGGCAAACTGTGGGGAGGGGGAGAATCAACAAAAGAGAAAATAAATCAATGGTGGGATGTATAATCAGGGGCATAGTGAGAAAGGGGCTGGACCACAGAGCAGTATTCTCTCTGATATCTGCAATAAGTGGCACTATTCTGGAAGCAAAGCACAATGGAAAAGGGGAATCTATGGAGTAAGGCCTACAAAGCAGTAGCAGAAAGCACCCAAGTGCCTGGAATGGATGCCCTGAATTGCAGGAAGACCACAGAGAAAAGAGAGAAGCCAGGTAATTAGAAGGGCTATGAATCAGAGAATGAGAGTCTAGAGAAAATAGAGAAGACAGATGATGAAGAAAATTAGAGAAATCTTTAGGAAAAAGGTGCTAAAAAATAAAATTTAAAAACTAAGGAACAGGACTAGCTGAAGGGAAGAGAAGAAGTGGAAATAGCAAATGAGAAGAAGAGAGATCAAGGGCAGGGAGAAGATGGACAGTGGGAACCAGGTCACCTTTAAAAAAAAAAAAAGATTAAGTGAAGGAACATAATACTGTATCTACTGAAAAAAAGAAGAAACTCAAAACCAAAAAGCTTCTGCACAGACAATGTAAATGCATCTAGGAAAATGGAAGTAACTGGGGGAAAAACATCTTTGTATCAAATTTCTCTGATAATAATCTTGCAAATATTTATTTCTTCTCTATGTAAGCAAGCTAACTAACCACACAAAAGATCATTTTAGAGCAGTTATGTATCTTCTTTAAGATACCAAAACAACTTACTGTGGAAAGAAGAAAAAGAGAATGCCTATGAAGATATCTCATAGACTATGTTCCACAAGATCTAGTCTGAGAATTAATTACAAATTGAATCTGTATAATCTTGCTATGCCTGGTCTCTCTTAATCCTGTTTTGATCTTGGACAGTTTTGTTTCAGAACTACAATTCATGCAGCATGGCTTTATCCTCATCAAGAAGCTGAGCAGTCAGGCACGTGGTCCACAAGGTGGAGGCTGCCCCTTTTAAGTAAGAAAATAATGCGCTCTCAAAGAAATCCTGCTACCACTTTAGAGAGTCTACTGCTCGCTAAGGGTCCATGTGCCAGCGCCCAGTTTGAATAGTCAGACAAATCACACAGGATGATTACTGTGGCTTCATTATGTCTTTTATAAGTATATTCTATAATAAACAGCATGCTAATGAAAGGAAACACCCAATATTTTACACATGGCAAATGTGAAATTGGACCTCATTAAATTTTTTTGTAAGGGGGAAGACAAGTCATTTGGGATTAAGTGACTTGCTCAAGGTCACATGGCTAACAAGTGTGTCAAGTGTCTGACTCCTGGGCCAGTACTCTATTCATTGGGCCACCTCACTACCCCTGGATCTCATTTTTCTTAAAACATCAGACAAAATACTCAGAAAACCAATGATCTGACTGACATGAAAGAGAATTACTAATTCAATTAAGTTATTGTCACTTAAAATGGTATGCTACATATCATTTTATGCCACATAAAAATATATGGCTATTTCAAAGGAACTCCTGTAACTGGTAGTGAAAAGGAAAATAAGGAGAAACAAAACTTTTAGTACACGATAAGAGTTATAATATACACCTATAAATTCTTCAGTTAAACTGTGCAATCTTTTCTTTGGGCAACCACTAGTCCCAAAGAAATGACAATTCAGTTGGAGCCACGTATTAAAGGATTCTAGTCACCTATTACTTTCACCACCTAATATTTTTACAAGTTTCTTTAACTTCATTCATTTTCAAACAGTATGAATAAAAAACTTGTCAAAGTTATCATCTCTGTTAGGCAGAGTTGTGGTTTTGCCATTTAGTTGCTCAACCTGCCTTCAAGAACTGTGCTTGTGGGATGCCCATAAATTGGGGAATGGCTGAATAAGTTGTGGCATATGATTACAATGGAAAATTATTATATTCCAAAAAATGATGAGCAGGATGCTCCCAGAAAAACCTGGAAAGATTAGCATTGGCTGATGCAAAGTGAAATGTACTATGTACAAAGTAATAGCAATATTGTAAAATGATCAGCTGTGAATGACTTAGCTCGTCTCAGAATACAATGATCCAAGACAACTCTCAAGGACTTATGATGAAAAATGCTGGCCATCCCCAGAGAAAGAACTGATGGCATCTGAATACAGACAAGCATATTTTTAAAATTTTATTTTTCTTGAGGTTTTTTTTCTTGCCTATGTTTTCTTTCACACTATTATGGATATATTTTGCATAACTATACATGAGACATGTATAGTCTGTATAACCTACAGAGAATTGCTTGTTTTCTCAATGGGAGGGAGGGAAAGAATTTGGAACTCAAAGTTTTAAAAATGAATGCTAAAAATTGTTTTACATGTAACTGGGGAAAAATAAAATACTAAATAAAAGCTTAAAAAAAAAATTGCTGAATTGCCTTGTAATTCTAGTAGGACTGCTGGGTGGCAACTGGACCGTGGTTACACATACTAAGTAGCTGAAGGAACTGAAGCTGGCGATTAAAACTCTTTATCAAACCAAAACATATAACCAAAAAAAAAATGTCTATAGAAACTTCAATCCCTGGAGGAACTACCCACATAACTGAGATTAGAGATCCTCTAAAGAACTGAAAATTTTATTTAGCAAAATTAACAAACTTAAGAAGCAGCTGGGTGGCACAGAGAATACAGCACAGGCCCTGGAGTCAGGAAGACCCAAGTTCAAATCCAGTCTCAGACACTTGACACACTTACTAGCTGTGTGACCTTAGGCAAGCCACTTAACCCCAATTTCCTTGCCTTCCCTCCCTCCAAAAAAAAAAACAAACCCCAATAATATAACCTTAAGTCAAGTTTCATAACAAATAAAAAATGTACACTTTCAGGTCATGGGATCAACAAGATGAAGACTTACACATTTTCTCTGATTCCCCAGGATATCCCAAATCTCTCCAAAACAGAAATCATTCACTAAATATAAAACAAATTCAGTTGTTCCATGTTCTAGGACACCTAGAAACCCAAAGGAGGTTTAAAAACAAAACAAAATTGAAAACTCATGAACTGATACTGACCCTGAGTTTATTTAACATTCCTTTTCTACCTTCCATGCTACCAGCTGTGAGGAAGCTCTAGCACACCCCAGGACCTGATAGAGGCTTACAACAAAAGCCACCCCTACACAGAAGTACCCTCTCCTTCCTTCCAGTGCCATAAAGACCCTGGTTCCAGGCTACAGAAGTTTGCCTGGCCTTCAGCAGTCATAATCTCAGCCACTCAATTTTGGCCAATTACCCTATTCTCTCTAGTTGGAATTACCTTCCACCTTTCTTCTCCCCTTTATTCCCTCACTATTTCCACCTACTGAAATCCTATTCATTTTTTAAGGCCCAATTCTATGAAGCTTTTTTTGATCAGACAATTAATGAATGAAGGAAACAGGATAAGACACCAGGGAAGTGTACAATGAGGAAGGTGCATGGGCTCTTTGGCTCTCCACTAAACCAGAGGAAAGAGCACAGCATCTAGCTGGGGCCAGTTTGGGGTTTTGGGGTTTTTGTTTTTTTTGTTTTGCTTCTTTTTTTTTGGAGGGGGAAGGCAAGGCAATTGGGGTTAAGTAATTTGCCCAAGGTCACATGGCTAGTAAGTGTTAAGTGTCTGAAGCCGGTTTTGAACTCGGGTCCTCCTGACTCCAAGGCCGGAGCTCTACTCACTGCGCCACCTAGCCACCCCAAGCTCCCTGGGGCCAGTTCTGACCATTCAAATGTCACTTGGGGCAGAGACCTAGCCTAGTGAATTTCCCAGTGTGAGATGCTTTAAAATCCAGCCCCCATGGAAACCATCATCAGAAGGGACAGAGTCAGAAAGTGACTAGGGAAAAATTGGGGCAATTGAAACTACCAAAGAACTCAGGAATAAGAAAACTCGTAAGAGAATAAATCCACAGGGAAACCATGAACAATAGAAGGAAATACAGCCTCCAGATTTAGTGAACAAGTTCAGGCATCTATGAAAAAATACTGTTAAAGGAAAATGATACAACACTTGATAAGATGAAAGACCTTGTGGGAAGTGAAGAGAACATGGAACTACAACATGCTACGGCTTAAAAGCTTAAAAGTGGTTTAAAGAGTGGTTTAAATGAGAAATGATAATTATGAGCAGAATATATGGCCTGAACCTCTGTGGAATTCACCACAGCACAGAACCCTCCTAAAATTGGCTGGTTAAATGGTGATACCGGTGTGTGTGCCACTTCAGAATCTGCAATTAAGAAGCACAGTCACAGATTCAGGGTAGGAAGGTATCTGGGAGGACATCTATTCCACCCCTCTCATTTTACAGATGAAGAACTGTGGCCCAGAAAAGCCAAGGGGCTTGTCCAAGGTCACAAAGTAATATGTAGCAGAGCTGAGATTCAAACCCAAGTCCCCTAATTGCAAATTCACCATTCTTGCCACCATGCAATTCTGTGAAGGGAACCAATGAGCAGAGTCTGATAAGTGCCCTAAACTTAAGCATTAATGGATTCTAGATCTATAACTGAGACTACAGAGGAATCTAAAAAACGCTCACTTCATCTCATCCTGCTGTCTCTACCCTATCTCTTCTCCCTTTTGTGGCTAAACTCTGGGAGAAGGACATTCATGCAAGATGCCTCCATTTTCTCTCCCCTCAGTCCTATTTAATTCTCTATAGACTGGCTTCTGGTTTCATCATTCTACTTAAATTGCTTTCTCCAAAGTTATCGATGATCTCTTAGCTGCCAAATCCAAAGGCCTTTTTTCCAATCTTCATCCTTCTTGAATTCCTTGCTGCCTTTGACACTGCTAATCACCCCTGTCTCCTTGATACCCTCTTGTCTCTAGGTTTCTGACCCTAATCTCTTCCCCCTCGTGATTGCTCCTTCGCATTCTCCTTTACTGGATCTTCATCCAGGTCATTGCTGCTAATCTTGGGTATCCCAAAGGGGTATGTTCTGGATCATCTTCTCTTCTTCTATACTATTTCACTTGGTCATCTCATCATGGTTTCAATTATCATCTCCATGCTGATGGAATCTCAGATCAACCCTAATCTTTCTAATGTTTGGACTCGATCTTCAACTTCCTATTAGACATAGGAAACTAGATGTCTTGAAGATATTAAATTTGCTATGTCCAAAACTCATTATCTTTCCCCACAAATCACCCTTGCCTTGTGAATTTCCTTCTCACTGTTGAAGATATCACCACCATCCCCAAGCACCAGGCTCATATTCTAGGTGTTGTCTTCAACTCTTTACTACTCTCTTTCAACCCCCATAGCCAATCTGTTGCCGAGGCTTGGCAATTTTGCCTTCCTAACATCTCCTACATATAAGCCTTTCTGTCCTTTGAATATGCCATCACCCTAGTACACACCCTCATCATTTCATGTCTAGACTATTGCACTAGCCTGTTGGTTGGTCCTCCTTTCTCAAGTCTCTCACCACTCCACTCCATCTTCTACTCAACTGTCAAACTAAACTTCCTAAAGAATAGACCCAATCATGTCACCTCTTCCTAGGTGATTCAATGAACTCCAGTAGCTTCCTATGACATTTGAGACCAAACACAAAACTCTGTTTGATATTCAAAGCTATTTACAACCTGGCCTTGTTCTACCTTCTTATTTCACCCCTTCATGTTCTGCTATCCAGAGGAACAAGGCCACCTCCTTATTGTGCCTCAAAGAGGACACCATCTCCTAACTCCGAGCATTTTTACTGGCTATCTCCCATGCCTGGAATACTTTCTCCTTATCTCTTATCCTCTTAACTTTCTTCAAACCTCAACTATAATTCCACCTTCTGGGGTGTAGAATATGTTCAGGGAAGACTAGTACCTGATCCCTCCAATTTAAAAATGAGGACACTAAGTCCTAGGGAAGTTAAATGACTTGCTTGGAATCTCAACCAAGGTCTTTTGTCAACAAATCTAGCATTCTTTGTACTGAGTACAAAAATAAGTTAGGCTGTGTCCCATTTGCCAAGATGGTATATGGGAACTTAGCTCAAAAAGAATCACAGAAATGTGCTGGTTTGTTGTGCTCCTTTGTTAGAAATAAGGTCTTGTGATTGGTGGGAACAATGGTGGGGAAGTGTCACTGAGAAGCAATGATAATGTTAAAAAAGAAAGTTATCAATGAAACTTTTTTCCCCCCATTAAGTATTTTTGATGAATAATAGACTCTCAAACTTTAGTTGTGGTCACAACTGATTCTAATGAGAAGGAAAGGAACTGTTAAAAGAGAAAAATGATGTTAAATAGAGAGTTCATGTTTTAAAAGAATGTAAGTATATAAAAGAGGAAAGCAAAGGCAGGTGAAATAATCAGACTGATTCTGTCTTTTTAAATTGATCTTATTTACAATCAATCACTTTTGTCTTGTAACTAAGACACAATTCTTTGTCTTGGAACTTAGTTCAGAAATTCAGTTGGCCTGCAATGAGTTTTGTTCAGACAGACATCTGGTTCAGTTAACCATATTCTATTCTCATGTCTGAGGCAGCTCACTGGTGGAGTGGATAGGGCACCAGGCAGGGAGTCAGAAACTCTCCTCTTCCTGAGTTCAAATCTGCTCTTCGTCACTTCTTAGCTGTGTGACCTTGGGAAAGTCATTTAATCCTATTTCCTTCATTCTCTTCATCTATAAAATGAGCTGGAAAAGGAAATGGCAAACCACTCTTGTATCTGTCAAGAAAACCCCTAATAAGGTCTTGAACAGTCAGACATGACCAAAAATGACAGAACATTAGTGTGTCAAGAAAATATATTACCCCTTCAGGAGGCAGGTAGCCATGCAATCTGGTCTAGTATTTTTACACCACCAATTTGTTATCCAAAGAACTTCAGTTTGCTGTCTCTGTCCTTGCAGCCTCAATAATGAACGTTTCTTAGTCACAGAAGGTAAGTAGGGGGTTGTTACTAGCCCTTATTCCCAATTTCTATCCAATTATATTTTTGTCCACGTAGTACTAGCTTTCCCATTTTTCATACTCCCTGAAAGCATAAAAAAGAGCTTGTCACCCTCATTCAGGGTCTTAACTTTATTGGGGAAGCTGAGATTCTATTTATTGGTAAATTCATGCTTCACTAATAGACTGACTGGGCTAAGAACTTTGTGCTTCAGTTTACCCTAATTTTAACTGTTACACAGGTAAATAAGAATTAGCACAAAAAAACCCAGCAAGGTCATGTAAAAATAATGTTGAGAAGGTTAAAGCCCACTAAGAGCTTGTGCTTGGTGAAACAGTGAAGACAATAGAAGGTACTCTTTAAAGCTATCTGTGACCTTGGCCAAGTCCCTTGACCTCTAAGGGTCTTGGTACCCTCATTTGCAAAAATGAAGGAGTTGGACTAGACTATTATGGTCCCTTATGGTTCTAAATCTTATGATCTTACCTGTAGATGATGAAGACAACACCTGAGGGCTGTTCCAACTAAGTCTACAATTTCATAATTATGAACAAGTGCTCAATGAATGTTTATTGAATGAAGATGGAAGCAGTAGGATGTACTAAAAATGAAGGAGGGGGTTTTAGTGGACTTGAAGCTCAATATGAATTGGTAATATGATGGGGAGAGGGGCAAAAAGCTAACAAAACTCAGAATTAATTTATAAAGATAAAGTAACTATGGCAGAGAGTTTAAGAGTCCCTTTGTACTCTGTCCTGATCAGACCATATCTGGAATACTACATTAAGTTCTGGGTGCCACATTTTAAGAAGGATACTGACAAACTGGAGTGTCATATGAGGGCAACTATGACAGTGAGGGCATTAAAGACCTGGCCACCCAAGAATCAGCTGATGTTTTAGCCTGGAGAAGAGAACCATCAGAGGAAAAAACTATTTGTATCTTTAAATATTTTAAGGGTACTTAGGCAAAGAGGATTTTGATTTGTACTCTTGACCTGAGAAAGCAGAATTAGCAAAATGGGAAGGCATTGTAAAGATGCAGACTTGGGGGTCTGTGCCTCAAGAGTCAATGAAGTCCACAACACTGAAGACCACTTGTCACGGAAGGTGTAGAGATGATTCTTGTTCAAGAACAAATTGGACCAGATGGTGGCTAAGACCTCATGATTCTGTATAGGGAAAATGAGCACAGTAGAGAGAATCTGGAATAGCTACTGAGCAGATTGTGCCAGAGAACCAATAAAAAGGACTGATGAGCAGCACAAAGGGCTATAGAATTTGAGTCGGAGAGATTTGCATCTTTCTCTATCAGCATCATATCACCCAAAAAGAAGGCAGGAAATAGCAGAAATAGCAGGGCAAATGAGGTTAGGGAAAGACACACCAAAGTGGGGTAGAATAAGGACAGCAATAAAGTAAAGTGACCAGGGAGTCAAGGTTGCAAGGGAATCAACTGTCATTAGAAGGCTAATGGACTGGGAGAGGTTGAATGATGAGAGGTCCTATAGGAGCAGAAAAATAGGGGTTAGGAGCTATATGCTTATAGTGAGTGAGAAAGCAGAGCTTTTAGGAAGAGCAGGAGCAGGTCAGGAAAAGGGCAGGAACCCTAGAAATCAGTACAAAAATCCTTCAGCCTAAATTCCCTCCAATCATAGGAAATTATTTTGACTGACAATTTTCCACACTTAGAATGCAGAAAACAACCTTTCTTCATCTTCTGTTCTTTAACTTACAGATAATGACTTATTAATTGACAACCCTACTTAGCTTCCTGCTACTTCTGGTTACAAAAAGTTTTTAAAAACGAACTCAAATTCAGAACAGAAAATGAACAAGGTTTTAATTAGTTTCATTATACCACCTCTCCCTTATAGCCACTTTTAAAATTTTCCCTGAAAAAGAAAATTAGATAATCACCAATGTTTCCCATATAGCCAGTGTCCTCCCCAGGTCAGCAGGCAGGCACCAAATGTAGTTTTCTTCCAATGGTTCCGAAAGGTTTTGACAAGCTGAGTCATTTTTTCTAGTAGGTCAGCTAATTTACTAGAACCTGGAAAGGAAGAGTAGACATTAGCATAAGATCTCCAGGGTAATTATATAATATTCACATTTTTTCCCTACCTCTAACTTGTTTTGTTTTTCCACTTTTTAATCCTCTCCTTATTTTTCCTATTTTATTTTTGCTTAATATACATCTCTACCTAGATAGCCCACTCAACATATTCAGAAATCGGTCTTCTCTAAACCTGTACCTTCCCCTAACTTTTCTATTTCTATTTAAAGTACAACATTCTCCAGAGTTAACCACATTCATTGTCTCCTCCTGAAGACCCATCCCAGGCTCCTCCTCAGAACCACCTCTAGATTTCTCTGTATATAAGACCCCATCTTCCCTCCATCTTCCTAGAATCACTTAGCATAGACTTGCTCTGTGTGAAAGCTCCATAGAACAACCTAGCATAGACTGGCTCCTTAAGAGTCTACCCCATATGGTGAACTTGAACTTTCAATAAACTTTACTTTTTCTTTGGCTGAGAAGACTTGAGTGGAATTCTTTCCGCAGGACCCAGCATGTTGGTATTTTGGGGTCTCAGGCAGCCCTAACCCTCTTTGGGTACATCTTCATCAGCATTATCAATCCACAACTAAAAGAAACATGCCTTTTGTCTTGATTATGGTATTTAGGTAGAAAGCAATGCCATTAACTGAGGTAGCATATTAGTACATGTGTTTAGGACAGGTACTTCATATGGATAATGAATTAGAGCCCAAAAATTAATAGGATAAAGAGAACAGGTTGAACTACATCTAGAAAACCGTCTAATACATTTAACAACATCAACCTGCTCCCTGGTACTAAAGAGGTTGGGGAGAACAGGGTATTGCAGGGATCTCATACAAATCCCTTGAGGGTTCTTATCAGCTAAGCTATCTTGTGGCAAAGTAATGAAGTTTATTGTTATGCTGCCTTAGCAGCAGGCAGGAGAAATAGGGGGACCTGCAAAGTGCAGGGACCTAAGGTAGAGTTATAAAGTTTTATGCTTTGCAGCGGACAGGAAAAGGTTAAGGGAACCAGCAAAGAGCAGGGGCTAGAGGTGCAGTTTTTATAACCACAAAACTCAGTCAAAGGTTAATTATGCTAAGTAGGTGGGCAAAGGTAGAGTTAGGGAGGAGTCTGGGAGTTTAGGAGGGGTCAGTGCTTAAAGGGACATGCACTTTTTGTATCAACTTCATAGGCCTATTGCCCATAATTCACTGAGACATCCCCCTGGGGGGCTATCTGGAGGTGTGGTTTTTGACTTGTGACATCACTAGGTTACTTTTTGGTCAAGGATGAAGGGGATATAGCCCATATGGCTGTTGGGAGGATAGGCTTGATTGTTTCAGGAGCTGCCAAGTCTGGGAGCTAGACTGCTTAGTGATTCAGGAGGAGTCCTGGAAGGAGTCCTCTCTTTGATAGTGTTGCTCAAGGCTTTTGGGTGCAGGGGCCACTTAGAACAAAGGGGCTATGCATTTCTCCAAGGGTTTGTTTATAGAATGCTTTTGAAGGATTCATAGTACTGTCTCTAGGCAGACTGAGAGTTCAGGGAAAAGATTTTAGGCTGGGGGCAGGGGAGAGGCAGAGTTAACACCTTTATGGCTGCGGGAAAGTATGACTTTTACAACTTAATTGCACAGGCTTGTTACAAACTGATGTTACATACATAGGTACCCAAGTGAGACTTTACAAACTGAGGTTACTGACAAAAGCATCCCAGACCACATAAGTACAAACAATCATCTTTTCAATAGAAATGTTATTCTAGGGGCGGCTAGGTGGAGCAGTGAATAGAGCACTGGCCCTGGAGTCAGGAGGACCTGAGCTCAAATTCGGCCTCAGACACTTAACACAAAAACTAGCCGTGTGACCTTAGGCAAGTCACTTAACCCCAACTGCCCTCCAAAAAGCAAAAAGAAAAGAAAAAAAAAAAGAAATGTTATTCTAGAGATCCCCTGATGCTTAAGGGTCTTGCAATGCCACAGTCCTCAAAGACATGGATGATCTAGGATCTAGGGTCTACAGAGAAGTCTAAGTAGGATAAACAGTATATATGCATGAACACAGACTAAAATAAGCTCTTCCCTTTTGTTACCACTCGTCCAATATTATTTAATAAGGAAAGCTTATTTGCAGGAGTGAATGTAGTCTTTACCTTAACCACTCTCGATCTTTGACTTCTTTACCAAAGAACTGTAGTTTGAGTCATTTCCCTGAGGTCATGGTCCTCTTGGAAAACAAACAACCTGTGAAGAGTCTGAGCCGCCTGAAACAGGACATAACTCAACTGGGCCTCTCCCTCTCATTCTCTCCAAAGAAAGTAAATTTTCATGGCCAGAAGCTGCCCAGTTAACTTGGGGTTTACTGGATTCCTTGATTCCTTCCTTTTCAAACACCAAACCTCAGACCAGTGGTTCTCAACACATATTTCCAAAGGTCTTAGGAACCTAGACACGGTTCCTCTATCCCTCTCTAGGCGTGTACCGCCCACATACAGATACGCCCACATTCAAGTATTAACAGGTTGGACCCATTTCACTCTGGAGCTCTTACGCTGGACCACAATAGGTCCCGGCCCAAGCACCATTTAAAGGCTCAATATTGGGACCCCCAGGCTCAGAGGGCATTTCAATAGTAACAGTTTCTCTTTTGACCAGCAACCCTGAGGGCCTTCCCCTCCCGATTGGTTAGCTTCTTTTAATGAAAAGAACCATCCCTAGGCTCACTTTAAGAGGCCTGTTCACTGAATAGGCTTTACCTCACTCAAAGTGAGAACTAAAAACGCCTTAGCCTATAAAGACCAGGGTCTCCCACTGCATACTGGGCCATATCCAGTCCTCCTGATGAATATCTGGCCACAGGACCCATATGGCTCTGGAGGAGAAAGTGAGGCTGGTGACCTTGCACAGCCCTCCCTCACTCAAATGAAAGTCAACTGCAAGTCATGTCATTTCCCTGACATCACAGTCGTCTTCGAAAATGAAGGACAAACCCAACAAGTAGTTGGAGGAAAAGGAAAGTTGAAAAATGACAAGTTAGGAAAAAAGAATGGACAGCACTCAAAGATATGTATTTTAAAACTGAAGTAAAAAAAAAGTTGTCTTTCTTTAACCTAGGGAAGTACCCCAGGATTTGCCTTTGTCTCTACAGAGTCAGATCTAGCTGAGTACTTCATTCTTTGGTCAGATTTCAAGAAAAGTTAGTTTAGAGATAGGTTCCAGGACTGAGTCACCTAAACATAGAGGTGTTTCTGAATTTTCTTCCCTATCAGAAAACGGGTATTAGGACACACCCAGATCTTTCAGTCACTTGACCCAGATGAATTATATCTTTGGATAAGACAAGAACTAGAAGGGTCAGTAATATCGGAACTTTCATGGAAAACAGGCGACAAATTATATGAGACTAGCTCCGATTTTTAAAAAAAGGAGGGAGGGGGTAAGCAAATCCTGGGGTACTTCCTAAGTGCTAAGTGCACTTAACTTCAATTCCTGGGAAAACGCTAGAATGAACAAAAGTGATGGTTGCTAAACACCCAGAAGGGGAAATGGTGGCTACAAAGAATCAGCATGGCTTCATCGAGAATGATCACACCACACCATCGTTTCCTTTTCTGACAAGTTACTAAATTAGTAGATGAGGAGAATGTTATAGTTTGTCTAGATTTTAGGAAAGCTTTTGATAAAGTATCTTATTCTATTCTTATAGAGAGATATAAATTAGATAATAAAACAATCAGATGCACAGCTGGTCAGATGACTGCTTGTCAGGTCTGGACTACACAGTACCTGAGGTCCCTCAAACTCGCTGAGATTCCCTCAGATTAAATCCAGCACCTCGCCTTGAAGATAGTGGCTGAAATATCTAGAGAGAGAATTACTTAGCTCCTGACACAGGGATTTCTCCATTCTGCCCAAGACAAGTAAAAGAAGATACTGTGAAAGCTATGAATCAATGTAGTATCACCTCCAAAAAGTTCTTGAATTAGGAATACCGTTTGAGTTGGATGAACTAACAAACAGCAGAAACAACACAGGTACAAGAAGAAGCAGCGTGGTTATCAGTTGACTTTCATTCCCTTTGAACTATCTGCCTTACATACTGCACTCTAGAGACAGGAATCTTGATAGAATTCTTATATCCTAACCCCAGAATTCTTCAATTTTAAATAGCTGACCAAATAATTTTAGTCTGCAAACCACTTCACATGTTCTAAAGGCTTTCATATCTACTGTTCCTTATATCCTCCTAAAGACCAGAGGTAAACAGGGCAGATAATCATTATCCCTGTGTGAAAACAGATCAGCAAACAGACCAAAGGGAGCTGAGTGCCTCAAATCAGCGACAGAGCAGAAGTCCTAACAGCCTGACTGCCAGCCCTAGGAGTGACTGTACTGTGTAATAATGGACATATCACTAGACTAAGATCAGACTGCTATATGACCCTAGCCTCGGTTTCCTTATTTGTAAAGTGGGAACAGTACCTTTCCTGCCTCCCTCACAGCGTGGTTGGGTGGATCAAAAAGACGGCGTGGGAATGTGCTCTGAAAACGTAAAGGGCAGCCCAAACCTAAGGAAAAGTAATTCATTCATTCTTTCGCTAAAGCTGGAGAGGCCCCGGGGCACAAGCCCAAGTCTTAGTCTTGGCCCGTAAGGGTTTTACGACTCAACAGAACTGATAGAAGATGTACGTGGACCTAGGTGACTTAAGAAGGAAAAGGACATAATGGGGCAACCCGCGACTGGAGAGGTACACACAAGTCTGCGGCAGTCCGGTCCGGTCCTTCACGTCGCACACTGTCCCGTTTCTCACCCTTCCCCCGCGTGTCTGACTGCGGGAGAGTCAGACAAGCCACACGTGAATGCGGACGCATCCAGGCGGCCCCCCGTGAGGCAGTAGCCTAGCCCAGACTGAGCCGGGGAGGGTTGGGATTCCCCCCGGACGGAGGACGCCCACGAGGCGCTGGACCCGGGGCCGAGACCCCACGCTCCGCCCGCGGAAAACGCGGATCCGGGCGGCCACACATCCAGCCCGCTCTGCCCTCCCCTCCCCGCCCCGGCGCCCAGGCCGCCGACTCACCGCCTACCCCGCCGCCCAGCAGCGCCTCTACCGGCCTCGCTCCGCACCCGGCTTTCCACGTTCTCCGCCCCGGGCCGCCCTTCCGGTACGCGGACTTAAGCTCTTCCCCCCGGACACGGAAAACCGCGGCCACCTGCGCTCGGGTTCCGCGGCGCTGCAGATGCTCCCCGGCCGAGGACCACGGGGAGAAAGCCCGCGCGACCCTGCCCTGCTTACCCAGGGCGACTGGATGGAGAACGTCGTGCTGCCTCCCCTCTGTCTCTAACCTCTCCCTCTTCCTCTCCCTCTTCCCCTATCCTTTCCTCCCCCTCCCTCTGCCCCCATTTTTCTTCCTCTACCCCTCGTTCCCTCTCTCCCCACCCCCTTCCCTCTACCCCAATTCATCCATCCACGTGAATTTGAGTTTGGGGCAAGTCTTTCAAGTAGTGTTGGCATTTTCCCAAAGGCGCAGCGATCACCTGTGGTTCCTAGGATCCGTAGCTTTTCAGCTGGAAGACACTTTAGTCCAACCCCTTGTTTTACAGATGGGGAAACTGAGGCACAGAGAGGCGAAGTGACTCTCTCAAGGTTACAGAGCGGGTGGGTGTCTGGGGTGGGACTGAAACCCAGGTTTTCCCGACACAGTCCAGTGGTCCTGCGGCTGCCTTCCACACCTGGACTCACAGGTCATGTAGTAAAGAAGAATCAACCAATCAGAATCCTTTGTTAAGTGTCTGCCGCGTTCAACAAACGTGTGTGTGTGTGTGTGTGTGTGTGTGTGTGTGTGTGTGTGTGTGTATACAAGGTAATTTCAAGAGATGGGGAAGCTGGAGGTGATCAGCAAAGGGCTATAGAAGAGATAACCATCATAGCTGAGCTTCAAAGGAATCTTGGGCTTCTGAGAGGCAAAGGTGACTAGTCTGAAAAAAACAGCCGCACCTGAGATGGAATGTCCTTTGTAAGGATCAGCAGGAAGGCCAGTTTGGACAAAGTGAAGTGAATGAAGAATAGCCTGTCAAGGGCCGGGATAAAACAGAAACCACAATCATTTCATAAGATCTGGATGGACTATTTCCCAACCACCTTGTAGTTTGATATTTAAAAGTCCCCAATGATAAGGCACCGTTGGTGTTGTGAACTGATCCAAGCATTCTAGCGAGAAATTTGGAATTATGCCCAAAGTGCTATAAAGCTGCACATACCCTTTGCCCTAGCAATACCATTACTAGGTCTATATTCCAAAGAAACTTTTTTGAAAAATAGGGGAAAAGATCTATTTGCACAAAGGTATTTACAGCAGTTCTTTTGGTGGTGGCAAAGAACTGAAAATTGCAGGGATGCCCATCTACTGGGGAATAGCTGAACAACTTGTAGTATATGATTGTGATAGAATACTATTGTGTTATGGGAAATGAGTAGGATGATTTTAGAAAAAACCAGGAAAGACTTACAGTGGAACTGATGCAGAGTGAAGTGAGCAGAACCGGAACATTGTACACAGTAATGGAGATATTGCATGATGAACACTATGAATGGCTGTAAGACAGATAAACACACAGGAAGGCTGCTAGTACAGGTTCACTCTTCATCTGTTCAGACAGGAAGACAGCTTCACAAGGGCTAATAAACTTACTTTATTCTGGTCTAGTCTTCTCAAATATGTGTGTGGAATGCAATAAGGGAAGCACTAACTCCTATGGCATGACGTAATCATCCTCTTTGAAAGGGGCTGACAAGAAAGGGTGGCAACCAACCCTACATCTTGATGGGGTCAATCAAGACAGGCACAGCTTGTGCACTCACCTAAATCCCCTCAAGCCTCAATGGGGGCTGGTTGGAGAAAACACAGATTGCCCCCAAGCCTTGATGGGTCCTGATCAAGGCACATACAGCATTCCAGGCTGTGCATTCAACCCTACAGGTTCCCTACTCACTGACAGGTTTTATAGGGCAACAGACTAAGAAGGCACGTTGCCAGCAATAGCCTCACAAGTTTACATTATCTCACTATTTATTATATCTCCCTGTGCTGTTGCAGTGGATGTATACAAGTTTAAGCACAAATGTTTATAGAATTTATCATTATATAATGCTACACAAGCGTGGTGGAGATGCTTATAAGTCATGAGTCTGGGAAATAGAGATTATTATGGCCATGGATCCTGGGAAACTAAACTCTCAGAAAGAATATAAAAAATAATCCTCCTTACCTTCAATGGCTTAGCTACGCTCAGTAATACAGTGATCCAAGACAATTCCAAAGGACTCATTAAGAAAAATGTTATCCACCTCCAGAGAAAGAAGTGATGGTGTCTGAATATAGACTAAAGCATATTATTTTTTCTCTTCCTTTCTCAGTCTCTCCTTTCTTTGAGTGTTCTTCTACAAAATGACTGATATGGAAATGTGTTTTACATGATTGAACAGATATAACCTATAATTGATTGCTTACTGTCTTGGAGGGAAGAGGGAGGGATAGTATTTGGAACTCAAAACTTTTTTAAAATGTTAAAAATTATTTTTTGATGTAAGAGGAAGAAAATATTATTTTTAAAAACAGTTCAGTAAAGAAGTGAAAAAAGTCCTCAATCACACCTACTGTATTAAAGCATTTTACAAACCTGAAAGTACATGTAAATGTCAGTTTTTAGTGTAGCTCTCATTTATAGGATTTCTATAAGCCAGTCTAAAACCCAGCTTTATTATTTTCATATTTGTGGAGTTCCCTGATATGCACCCATATAACATCACCTGGTGAGATGAGTAATCATCAAGAGGGAGGCAGCTTGGCACAGGGGTTCAAATCCTATTTCTGACACTCCCTGTGTCACTTTTGGCAATTTACATTTTTTCCCTTCTGGCCTATTTTCACATCTACAAAATGAGGGGTTTGGATAGCATGGCCTCTGAAGTCCCTTTCAGCTCTCTATCTGTGATCCTAAAAAAGGATTTTTGTGGTGGTAAGCCGTATGAGATCATTAAAAGATCTGCAGTTTCTCAAATGTCATCTTTCTGCTCCTACCAAATTCTGGACCTGGCTTGTTATCCTGCCACATTTGTCCAAGTTAAACATATTCTGTTGTTGTTCAGTCATTTCAGTCCTGTTTGACTCTTTGTGACCCCATTTGGGCTTTTCTTGGCAGAGATTCTGGAGTAGTTTTCCCTTTCCTTCTCTAGCTCAGTTTACAGATGAGGAAACTGAAGCAAACAAGGTTAAGTGACTTGCCCAGGGTCACACAGCTAGTAAATGTCTGAGGCTGGATTTGAGCACAGGTCTTCCTGACTCCACTCTATCCACTTCACCAACTAGCTGCCCCAGTTATACACATAATGCAGACCAAATGAGAGAAGGATTGGCCATGTATTAAGGATAAAAGGCAAGTGAATGCTATCTATACTCATCCTTATCCTTATGACATTATAGATATTAAGATATTCTTAATGGGGGCGGCTAGGTGGCGCAGTGAATAGAGCACTGGCCCTGGAGTCAGGAGGACCTGAGTTCAAATCCGGCCTCAGACGCTTAACACAAAAACTAGCCGTGTGACCTTGGGCAAGTCACTTAACCCCAACTGCTCTCCAAAAAAAAGCAAAAAAAAAAAAAAAGATATTCTTAAGACAAAAGAATCCAAGGAAAGTTTCCACAGAGGGGTGGTATAGTAGACACAGCACTGGGCCTGGAGTCATAAAGACCTTAGTTCAAATCCTACCTCTAACACTGATTAGCGTGACATCGGGCAAGTCATTGAACATCAGTTTCCTCATCTATTAAACATCTGCCTCCCAGGGTTTGTTGTAAGGATCAAACAAAATAATAGGGCTTAAATGCTTGGTATATAGTAGGTACTTAATAAATGCTAACTTGTTTTTTTAAATTTACTATATAATCGCTAGCTATTATTATCATATGTAAGATGGACAGCTACGTGGCTTGGTTGTTGTTCTTCCTTCTCCAAAAGCACCAAATTGACATCACTATGTTGGAGTCAAGTTATAGTGTGTTCGACTGTGGCTGATCAGAGCACTATGAGCTCAGAATGGTCTACCACAGGTCAGGCACAAATAGTCCGTGTAAAAATTTGGGGTTGATTCTCTAAATTTGCACATCTCTCATTTCTTTTGAGCTACTTCAATTCTGTTTTGTTGCTAGAGTGCAGCTCCTTTTCTGATATAGGTATACTGTGCTTAGTGGTCCTATGCCAGTGTCTACCATGTCACACAATCAATTCCAAAGTTCTTAAGAGGTACCTTGAAAAAGTCCTTCTAACACTTCTGACCACCATACAAGCACTTGCCTTATGTGAGTTCTCCATAAAATATTATTTTAGGTAAGTGTATGTTTGGTATTTGAATAACACAACCAGCTCATCATAATTGTAGTCTTTGCAGTACGGTCTCAATGCTTGGCAGTTTAATTCAAGAAAGGACCTACGTGTCTGTCTTTTCCTACTGGGTGATTTTCAGAATCTTCCAAAGAATTCAAATGCCACATGAAAGGAACCTAATGACATTCAAAACCTTTTCTTCCCGAAGGCTAGAATGCCAGGCCCGAAATCAGGAAGCCCTGAGTTAACACCTGACCTTAGACAGTAGCTGTGTGATCCTGGGCAAGTCACTTTAACCCTACTTTCCTCAGTTTCTTATTCTGTAAAATGATCTTGAAAAGAAATGGCAAGCCACTTCAGTATCTTTTCCAAGAAACCCCAAATAGGGTTACAAACCCAACTGAAAATTACTGAAAAACAATAACAAAACTATGTAAGATTTTGGAAGGCTCTAGATAAGAATGCTTAAGATGGGAAGGCAAAGAGTAGTTGGGATCTGCATATGTGGAGGGGATACCCACAGTGACAAAATCACCCATCAATCCAAGTATCAAGTGATTGCTACCCATCACCTGGTCTTCTACTCTTCCTTGGGATAGTCCACTTCTCGAAATCCATCCTTTCCTTGTGAAACTTTCATCATCCCCACCCTGTATCTAACCTCTGCCCCTTAATTGTTTCCAGTTAGAGCATTGCCTGAGGGGCACCACCATCCAGAGGAATTAAATCATTGTCCAGGATAACTACCTTATTCAAAAGCCTTTGGGGGCTATAAATGGCATGACTTGGATAGGTAATGGCAACAGATAGGTAATAAAACTAAGGATGTAGGGTCTAATTTATGTGAAAGTCAGCTAAATCTACTCAATTATATAGCCACAAACATACCCTATGTCATATGTATCCAATAGGATTAAAAAGGGAAGACTATCTGGATTAGCAAGAAGATCCATGCAGATGGTTAGAAAAATAATTCAAAGCACATGTCCTACTGATAATAGTAACTAGGATTCACATCCCACTTTAATTTGCAAAGCACTTTATACATATCATCTAACTTAATCATAACAACAATCCCATGGGGGTAAATGCTTCTATTACCCCCATTTTACAGATGAAGAAGCTGATGCTGAGAGTCAGGATCACACACCTGGTCGGTGTCTGAGAGAGCCATTCAAACTCAGGACTTTCTGACTAGTCTAACAGTCTATCCAGATAGATCATCTAATGATGGTGGGTTAGAACTATCGTAATTCTGTTTACCTACAGCTAGAACGCTAAGTTAAGTGCTCGCTTCTTCCCTCACTCTCACGCGGTTCATATTTAAGAGATTTGAAACCTTTTGGGAATGGACTTCAAAACCTTATTCTCGAAGATCTTAGAGAAACACAGACAGACTTGTACAAAATAATCAAGAGTGAAATGAGCAGAACCAAGAGAATGTTGTATACAGTAACAGCAATATTGTTTTAAGAATAACTTTGAATGACTAAGTCATTTTGACTATTATAAATACCCAAATTAATTACAAAGGACATATGAAGGAAGATCCTGTCTGCATCCAGAGAAAGAACTGATAAACAGAAGTATGCATAGAATGCTTGTACGTGTGTGTGTATGTGTGTATATAGACACATGCATATTTGTGTCTAATAGTAGCCATCTTGGGAGGCAGAGAAAAAAAGAAAAAAAAAGAAGTTTTGAAGATAACTTTATTAGATATTTAAAAGGAACATCAAGTTATACTTAATAGATTTGCAGTTTCATGTACAATCACCTTTTTTCTATTCTACTATGTTATGGAAATGCTTGTTTTATTTCTTAAATTCAGAATAAAATAAATAATTGTTAAAAACTCACCTTATTCTGGAGAGAAAGAAGGAAGCTATGTGTTTATGTTAAGGTCTCCCACTCTGAGGATAGAGTCAGAATTGTTGGATTTTTCTGTAGTTGAGAAGGCCTCAAAAGGATTTAGCTAAGAATATTTCAATTAAATTTTCAATTGAGTCAACGGTTATTAAGCGCCTACTGAGTGCCAGGTACAATGCTAAACTACAAGGATAAAATTAGAAAAAGAAAGACAGTCCCTGTCCTCAATGAATTGACAACTTACAGAATTTGCAAATATATATATATATATATACACATACATATACATATATACATACACATACATATATATACAAATATATACATACATATATGTGTGCTTGTATATACACATACATATATGTATGTTAGAGCTGGGATGTGAAGCCAGTCCTTGCTGATGCCAAGGCCAATGCTCCATCCATCACACCGTGCTGCTCCCACTAGTGGTAAGAGCTTTAAGCATTAAACAAATGTCTGGGACACTTGGAAAGAACTGGGGAGGACATTTAGAAGATTAAACTGATAGAACAATAGCACTGCCAGTGGAGGGGATGCTATAGGCTTCATGACAGTGACTCAAACCAGCAGAAAGGCTGCTGCAGATAAGAGAAGACCCCCATGGGAAAATATCCTTTATCCAGGAATTGTGTCAATTGGTGGCCTGGTTAATAGAGTACTGGGACCCAAGACACAAAGTTCAGAGTTCAAATGTTAGCCTCAAACTGATTACACACAGATTAGCTGTGTGACCCTGGGTGAATCACTTAACCTCTTTTTGCCTCAGTTTCCTCAACTATAAAATGGGGATCATAATAGCATCTATTTCATAGGGTGGTTGAGAGGGTCAAATGAGTTAGTATTTGTCAGGTGCTATATAAATATTTATTCCTTGCTTCCTCCCTTGTTAAAACATTCCATTTTTTGGTTTACTCCCTATTTATTTTTCCTTTCCTCCCCCACCTATTGAGAAGGCAAGAAAAACAAATTCCATTATAAATACACACACACACAGAGTCATGTAAAACCAATCCCTGCATTAACCATGTACAAAAAAAGATGGAAGAAAGAAAAGAAAATATGCTTCAATCTTCCCTTGGAATCCATCAGCTCTTTAGCTGACAGTGGGGAGTACTTGCAATGGAAGATTTTGGGGCTGAGGGATATGATGGGATTTTTCCTACTGTAGAATCTCTAATGTCAGTTGATTTTTGGTTGTTTATAGTTTTCAAATGCCAACTTCAGCTCATTCTGAGTTTTAGCACTCAGAAGTGTAACTAGGAATTTTTTCACACAGAGCAAAATCAGCTGCGGTGGGATTGGGGAGGGATGCAGCAGCAGCACAGAGAATATTCTGTTCACGACTACAGGTACTCTAGGGCAGTGTTTGGCTTGTCTCCTGTTCTTCCCTGTTCTCTGCTGACCCATAACCCCTTGTTCTCCTTCCTCCTCCCTTTCCCCAGCCCCTGGTGGTACATGTAATGGTGAAAGACTGAAAGGTAAAATGTACCAGGGCTGTGAGAGGAAGGAAATGTCTCCCCTTATGCCCAGTGTCAGTACCCTGAGCGTCAAGCCTTGGCTGTACCCCTCTGCTTATGACTTTGTTCTGTACACATTTTATAAATGACTTTGCAGTATTTCTGTAGTCATTTTATTTTTTGACCTTGCTTTTATATTTTCTATGTGCCTAATAAAAATCCAAGGCAGTCAATAGGTTCTCTGTGAGTCAACTTCGCGTTTTGTTTGTCAGAATTATTTATTTTTCTGTTCTCGAAGTTTCAGTTTTGAGAGCTTCGCACATCTTCCCTCTCTGTATCAACTTGACTTGCTCCTGTAGAATTTTAGGCCGCTGTATCCTATCAACTTTGTAATTTTTTTTAGAGTACTGTTAGCAGTTTACATGCCAATCATGAGTCACTTTTCCTCCAGCACATGTTTTGTAATTTGCCAGTGCTTGAGTTTGAAATGTTATAAATCTAATTTATTTTACTTCTTATCTGGAATGGTCCAGTTCAAGCTTGGTGGTTAGCACTTAGCATTTTCCCCATCCAATCTCTCCCTCCCCCCAGTGATAGGAAAAAGGAAAGAGGGAAAGAGAAAACAAGAGTCTTATATGTCTACACGGGCAAAAACAAACTATTTACCTCCTTCTCCCTCTCCCCAATAGAACCTTTCCTTATTTTCAGGGACCTTTGGAACCTATTTTCCATAGAATACCAAGAGTATGCTACACTGAGTATATAACAAGTTCTTCTTTGCAAAGATGAAGTGGTCACTACTTTGGGGGAACAATGTATTTCCTACTGCTTCTGGGTCTACAGTATCATGGGGTGGGAGGAAAGGGCAACTATGTATGTTTATTGGATCACAAATTTTGGCTATGGAGGGGACCTTATTTAGATCAAAGAATTTGGAATAAAAAATGAGACCTCAGAGGTCACCCCCTCTAACATTTTACAGATGAGGCTTTCAAGATCCTAGGCGACTTTCCCTTAAAACTGACAAGTAGTTTGTAATGGAACCAGAGTTTATAGCTGGGCTTCCTGATGCCCAGTGTGATGCTCATTTATTATCCCAGATCATTATACACATAGTGTTGGGGGAAATTGTATTTTTTCCTGTTCTCTGACATAAAATCCTTACCTTCTCAATTATACAGTATTTCCATAAGGCCTCCCATCTCAGATCCAACAAGCATCACCATAACCCTTTAGCGTAGGCCTAAATCCTGAAATTTGATTGGCAAGATGTGAACACTGACCACTAGGTGGCTCTCAAGACCAGATGGTGAAAAGAAAATTGGGCCTGAATACTGCATAAACGTATTTTAACTCTGCCTGTGGCGGATGGGCCAGCATCCTATAGCTATTTCCATAACTGTTAGGGATCTTGGGAACATCATAACTTGAATTTGATGGAAATGGCCTTTCTGCAATGCTAGGTAGTTTGCTCTAGGATACCACACAGGCGTTGGGACTTAGGGCTCTTTCCTGAAGCATTAAGCTTGTAACTAGGGCTGCCTTGAATCTTGGGGCCTACCAAATAGGATTTCACGAGCCTCAAATCTTTGGTACTTTAGCATCGTCAATCATTCACATTTACATAACTCTTTATGGTTTATAACATCTAAATGCAGACACATTTTTCTGAGTCATTTTCACTTATATTCAAGTCTTTTTGACCCCATTTGGGGTTTTCTTGGCAAGGATAATAGAGTAGTTTTCCATTTCCTTCTCCAGCTCATTTTTCAGATGAGGAAACTGAGGCAAATAGGGTTAAGTGATTTGCCGAGGAGCACACAGGCAGTAAGTATCTGAGGC
>CM053597.1:82113618-82162922 GCA_028646575.1 Pseudocheirus occidentalis
ATATATATTCTACATTCTGCATATTATATATATCTTATATATTGCATATATTACACATAAATTGTTATTCACATGTTATATATATACTCACATACATATATATTCATATATGTCTAAGTACGTATCACCAGACCTACAACTTCATTAGTGTAGGGAGCTTATATCAATGCAGAATAAAACCTGCTCAACAACTTATATTCTTTGAAAGTTGTCTGTTATACTGAGAAATCAAATTACTTATCCAGGGTCACCTAGCTAGTATACGTCAGAGGTAGGACATGAACCTAGCTAAGGTTTCCTGACTCAGAGCTTAGCATTCTATCAACTATTCCATGCTGGACTCTCAAGGGCAAATATTGTCATCCCCATTTAACAAATGAGGAAACATAGGCTCAGAAAAATTAAGTGACTTCTATCCATGGCCACAAAGCAGTAAATATTAGAATTGAGACTGGAGCCCAGGTTTCCTCAGTCTAAATGTGGTCATCTTTTCACTATGACACTGATTTATCTTTAACAAGAAACCCTTCAAAAAAATGGGATTTAGAGCTGAAAAGGGGTTTGGAAGGAAGGGATAATCCATGACGGGAAGGGAAGGGAATAAGCATTTCTAAGGTACCTACCATGTACCAGGGACTGTACTAAGTGCCGGACAAAATTTAATCTCATTTGATTCTCACAATAACCCTGCAGGGTAAATGCTGTTATTATGCCCATTTCGTTTTGAGTAAGCTGAGGCAAACAGAGGTTCCATGGCTTGCCTAGTTACTGATTCTGGAACTGAACTCAGGTCTTCCTGACTCCAGGCCTAGGACTCTACCCACCATTGCCAGAGGATCAGATTGAGAGCTGGAGGAGACCTTCAAGGTCATTTGGTCTGAGCCTATCATTTACAGATGAGGAAGCCTAGGTCCATACAGATGAAAGTCAAGGTCACGTAGGTAGTAAGTGAGATAACTAAATTGAAATCAGATCCTCTGCCCCCAAATCCATCATTCTCTCTGCTCCTTCCTCCTTCTTCTGGACCAGCTCATTTTTACAGACAAGGAAATTGAGACTCAGAGTAGTTAAGAGATTTTCCCATGGTCACACAGCTAGAGGGCATCAGAGCTGGGATGCAAAGCCAAGCCTTTTGACCATAACTACAACATACTGTCTTATAGGGATTTCATCTATCTTCCTTAGCCTTGACATCAGAGTCAAACATGGCAACGCGGAACAATTACTTTCCTCAACAGCCTGTGCTGCTGACAGGTAGGCTGTTATTCAAGGAAAAATAAAAAGGAAAATCTGGCCTGAAATACTAAACAAAGACCAGGGGCTCTTGTATGTTAATATTAGTCTAGAAAACCTTCTGCCATGAACAAAGCAAAGAAAATAGGACGGCCTCTCCTCACCTTCTTTTTATTTTTATTTTTTAGCTTTTTGGAGGGCAATTGGGGTTGACTTGCCCAAGGTCACACAGCTAGTAAGAATGTCAAGTGTCTGAGGCTGGATTTGAACTCAGGTCCTCCTGACTCCAGGGCTGGTGCTCTACTCACTGCCACCTAGCCACCCCTCTCTCCTCACCTTCTGTGCTTCTAAGTTTCTATATTTCATTAGTTCTTTCCCCTTTCCAGATTCTTCTGGATGTCTGTTGGAACCTGCTTTTACCTGTAGGAAAGCATTTGAGGGCAGGGGGTTAAAGGAGTCATCAGGCAGGACTCTAGGGGCAGAGGGAAATTGTCATAATAACAGCTAGCGGTGATGTAGAACTTTAAAGTTTACAAAACATTTTATAAGATTTTCTCATTGGATCCTCACAACAACCCTGGGTGCTATTGTCATCCCCATTCTACAGATGAGGAAGCTGAAGCAATGCACTGTGCTGGAGTCCTGAAGATCTAAATGCAATTCCAACATCAGATGCTTCCTGGCTGCATGACCTTGAGCAAGTCATTTAACCTCTATTTGCCCAATTCCTCATCTGTAAAATGAAAATAAGAACAGTACCTACCTCCCAGATCAAATGAGACAATATTTATAAGACATTCAGCACACCGTCTGACGTATAGTAAATACTTTATAAATGCTAGCTATTATTATTATTATTATTATTATTATTGCAGACAAAGGTAGAGTGACTTGTCTAGGGTCACACCAATATTAAGTATCGAGGTTGGATTTGAACTCACATCTTCCTGACTCTAGTAGGTTCAATGCACCACCTAGCTGTGTGTGTGTGTGTGTGTGTGTGTGTGTGTGTGTGTGTGTGTGTGTGTGCTGGCAAAGGAATGGATAAGAAGAGACTTTCATATTTTAAATGACCCATGATTTCATCAGGGTGAATACTCTCTTCATAGGTATGTTACGTCACCTCTCTGGTCTCAGTTTCCTCATTTGTAAACTGATGAAATTGAACCAAATTCTCTTCTTGTTCTAATATCCAACTATGATGTAGCTATCCCTCAGTGCCTAATATATAATCTTAGGAGTTTCTATGACCATCATCATCATTATCATTGTAAAGGAAATTTTATGATGAGGAACTGTCTGAATTTAGCTAGTCTTGTTCTAAGAGGCATAGAGTGCTGAAGTCAGGAGGACCTAAGGTCAAGCCTAGCCTCTTATTATCTGTATGACCCTGGACAAGTCACTTAACTTCTGTTTGCCTCAATTTCCTCAACTATAAAATGGTCATAATAATGGAGTTGTAACAATAAAATGGGATTAAGTTTGTGAAGCATTTAGCATGGTGCCTGATACGTGGTAGGCACTACAGAATTGCTTATTCCCTTTCCTGCCCTTTCCCTCCTCATACATAGTATGTTATTGGGCAACCTGGAGGTCTTTAAAGGTTTTTCAGAGCTCATGCTCCATAGGCATCAAAAGCTCAGGCCATTGGAATAGGCCCTCAGTGGAGGAAGAAGAGACTTTGGTAATAAGAAATCAACTAGTTTGCTGTCAGTCCAAAAATGGCAAGGTTACTAAGTGCATTGTGTGGAAATGTTCTCTTACCCAGAGAAGACCCCAGAGCGAGCCTCAACTGGCCTCAGGCCTTATGTAGCCAGTCCTCAGCTCTAAAGAGACTTTGCCAGAGAGCATTCCAGAGCCATTCAAGCTATCAGATGGCTAAGAGCAGAATTTAACCTTTTTGAGGAAAGGGATGATTTAACTTTTTGTCTTTGTCCCTCCAGAGTCTAGTATAGTGCTTTGTACATAGCAGAAGGAGTGAGGAAGCAAGCAACTAGAATTAATTAAGCCCCTACCATGTGTCAGACACAGTGGCTGATACTGGGGACATAAAGAACAACCCTTTCTGGGCTCACTCCCCCAACCTGCCCTTGAAGGTCAAGTGCCCAGAGGACAGTTACTACTCAGAGTTCTAGGGGTAATCTCAGAGGACTGAGGAGTATGGGAGAAAATAACTTTGTCTTCTTTTCTTAATTTTGTTATTTCTTAGTGGGGTCTAGTCCTTGGGGATATTCTCCACTTGATTCTAGTCTAAATGACCATGTGGAAACTTTGAAGAGCCTGTTTCCAGTCATGTGTGACTGAATGGTTTGTACTGTGTGAAGAGAAAAAGTCTTCTAGTTTACAACCAAACTAAAAGAACTAATGTTTTGGGGGCTTCTGAGCCAGGACTTGGTGGGCATACATAAGAAGTGAGCTGTCCCTTTGTTACTCTTTTCACTCTGAAACTGTGATTAGCCAGGGCAACTCTGAGTAGCCTTTCTGAGAGCTGAGTGGAGGAAAGGAAGCTGACTTATCTCCCACTTGGCCATGGTGGCTGTGAATACCTGGCCTCCTCTGTCTCTTTATTATTTCCTGATCTTAGGCAAATAAATATTCTGAGATAGACATGTCCAGAAGACCTTGGGAGTTTGGGTGATCCAGAAATCCCATCAGTAGACAGAACCAAATGGATCCAGTAGCAGTGGAAATAACAGCAGTTGTATGTGGAACAATCATTAGCTGAAGAAATTCAACTACAACTTCAGGGAGCATGACCCCTCATGGCAGAGAGAAATTCTGGCTATGAACTGTTTCACTGACTGCTGCAACCAGCAGAGAGCTATACCTAAGGGGAATATCATCAGGAGTATACAAAGGGAGAAGAGGATTTCCAGGGGAAGGAGAACTTTTGCCAGACTTTTTTTTCATACTATATTTGAGTCTATGTTCCCCATGGACATTGCATATCCTTGTAGAATAGAGTGCCCCAGGTTTGAAGGAAAATGCTTTGCACCAATTTTCTTACTTTGCTATCTTGTTAAACACTTTTTCTAAAAGCCAATTGAATCACCTGCCTGATTTTTAATAAGGAGCACACCAATGGAGCAATAGTACTAGAAGTTCAGTTCCTTAGAGTTCCTCCTAGAACCCTGATAATAGACAGTCATCCCTCTTTGGCCTCCAAACCTTAATTATGAGTTCAAGTTGGGGAAGTAAATCCCAGAGAAGATATTACATTAGATTGCTAAGGGGATGGTAGGTGGTTCCCCACTCTGCCCCTCCCCCAGCTATAGTCAACAGATAAACTATAATCACAAGATGTTAATGATATATTAAACTAAATTTAAAGAGGCCTAGCCCTGATCTCTTTATGCACTGATCACCTACATCTCTGATTGCGTCAAAAAAGGAATGGGAGGAATTGGTTGAGCAAACAAATTAGCCACACATCTGGGGACTTGAAATAGCTAAACCTTGTTGGTGGAAGTCAGTTAAGACTCAGAGAGGGTGTGGTAGCAGCAGTTTGTCCAGAAGGAAATAGGCAACATTTAGAGAAGTAGTTCAAGACTAGGAGAGATTTCAAACCAGTAGAAACCTGTGGAGGAGTCTATAGCAAGGGGACAAGAAAGAATATTTCTCTCATCTCTTCTCCTCCTCCTCCTATCAACTATATAGCTTTGGAAGAAAGCTACTGGACCTTTCTTTATCTTTGCACTGTATGTAGTGGAAAGCAGACACCTTTCAGATAGACATGGATAGAGAAAGACTGTCCACTGAGGGAGGAAGCTATAGGTCACACTCCAAGGAGAGTGACCTCTCGCATCAGAGCTGCTAACATCAGCCATCACAGATCACCTTCCTTTTAGACTATATATATCATGCATGTATAGTTATTTGCATGTTGCTTATTTGCATGTGTTATTTACATCATGCACCACACCCTAAGCTTTTTGAGAGCAGGGACTATGTTTTTGGTTTGTTTTTTTTTTAATATTCCCTATGCTTAGCATATTCCCTGCCAAATTGTAAGTGTTTAATAAATTCATATTATAGGTCCATCCAAAGAGGATCTTGAAAACAAAGACTTTATAATCCTGCTTTCCATATAGTTCCTGTGGGTTTTCTTTTGTAGAGCTACCTGAAATAGCCCTGAAGTTATAGTTTATTTTACAAAAGAGCTGGGACCACTCCCCTGTGAAAAAGAGGCCAACTAGGAATGAAATTCAATGAATTTCTAGTTCTTCAGGGGAAGAAACAGCAGCCCAGGCAATAACAGCAGCCTCTCTGCATGGAAGCAGCAAGCAGAAACTTTGAAGGCAAAGGAATGATTCAATTGAAACATCTGTAGGAGTGTCAATTGTCCACACGTTCCTTCTCCCTCCATCAGCAAGAAAAACTGTGGGCAAGTGTGTTTCCAAATGTTTATGGAGGACTCTCCTTATTTACTTTGCTATATTGTTTTAATTAAGTGCCTTTTATTTTGAATTAATGTATAATCTCATTTCATCTGGAAGAAGAAAAGCAGTGGTGGGAGGCTCATGGGCTGTGGATTTGAATTGATGATGGATGACTCACAGAACCTGGAACTTGAGTGTCTCAGGGCCTGTGTTGAAGGCATTTCAAAGCTGAAAGTAGATCTTTAGAGATCAGTTTAAACATGAAAAACCTGAACTTTAGAAAATTAGATGACTTATAGAGATAGTTAGTAAGGTACATTAGAAACCAGACCCCTGGCTCCCAAACCAGTGCTATTTCTGTTACAGTCATGTTGAAGCCCCTTACCAGGTCTTCACGGGAAGTGCCCATCACCGAGAGGTTTTAGAAACCCTTCATGCCACCCTTAAATAGTTGGGGATCCTTGTCTGATCCCCAGTTCCATGTAGGACATGGCCAGGGCATTGTGTGTGTAAGGAGTAAGGTCTTCTAAGGCTGGTTCAGGGTTTCTGGAGGGCTGGGAGAGTGTGAGGTGATGAGACACCCTTCTACTTTTTCCTCCCAAATCGAGTTTGTAGATAAAATGGGATTCCTTCTGATTTTACTTGCATTGATGACAGTTAGATGATGACCTTTTTTCATTCTTCCCTTGAAGAGAAAAAGATGAGGGTGAGAGCAGAGGGTGGGAAATGCTCTGCCAAAGGCAGAGCAACTGAAAAATTTGTGCTTTAACTTAATGGCATTTTCATCTTTCAGAAGATGAAAGAACCAACCAGTTTTGCACTTGAATTTCATCAACAAAGAGGAATTGGTAGCTGAAAGAGAAATTATGGAAACCTTGGAGACAAGTGACCACTTCATCACAGTTTGTGAAAGATGACCATAAGGAAGCCCAGCATAGTCTCATCTATACCCTAGATTTAGAAAGAATGGATTTCAAAGGATCAGAAGAATGAGAGGTAGAATCCAATGGTCTAATATTTTGTGGGGAAAGTTAACCCAAGAGAGAAGAGAAACTCTCCAAGAATGAAATTCTGAAAACAATTTTGAAAGACTTCTTAAGAACTGATCAAAGCATTGACCTCTTTGACTTCAGAAGACTGATGAGAAAGTATGCTTATCCACTTGAAAGAGGGGTGATAAGACTCAAGGTACAGAATGAAGCAGACATTTTCAGAAACGGCAAGTGTATACATTTGTTTTGCCTGACTGTGCTTATTAGAAAGATTGTGCCTTAAAAAAAGTTATTTAATCGGGGAGGAGAACTAGGGATAGTGATAAGAAAAAAGAAAGAGAAGAGGGTCACTGAAGCGTTTTTTTTAATTCATAGAAAAAACTAAAGGAAACTCAGAAGAAAACATAAATAGGATAGCTTTGAAAGTAATATATTAAATTTATTTCATCATTTTTTAAAAAAGCAAGCTGTATGTAATAGAGATTTTTCCCCCCTTATTTAGTTCCCCTTTTCTGTTTTACTTTGTATTTGAAAATGGGATTTTTGGAGGATTGTTAAATTGGGAATAAATTTTTTCCCCAAAATTTTATTTTATACTCAAATGCCAGATTACAAATAGAAAATAAAGAAAAAACCAAAAACATATCATAAATTGAATACTGGACCTTAAACACAAAGTCAGAAAGAAATAAAAGCATGTCATGTGTATAGCAGAACATAAGAGAGGATTCAAAATATGTAGCAATAAATTTTCATTTCAAGAAAGCCTATATGATAAACAGTACTCATGTTGAGAATTGTCCATCTTTGCTTCTTTGTGAGTTTTCTTTTGTTCTCTGCTGTGCATTTTTTTACTTAATTTTTTTTTCACTCTCCCAACCCTCCCCCCCCCAGGACACAATAAAGTTTAGATATATTTCTTTATAGCTATAAATATATGCATTTTTTAAAAGAATGAAATATTGGAGGAGCAAGCAGATTTCCAAATGAATAGAAAAAAATGTGAAACTACCTAAAAAAATTCAGATACTCTGTAAACTCATCCACCAATTTAGGTCTTTAAAACATATTTACAGAAGATGGACACAAGAATAAGTAAGAACAAATATAGAGGAATGGAACATTAAATTATGAGTACCTCGAGGGCAAGGACCAAAGCCTTTTGTCTTTTTTTTTATACCCCTAGTGCTTAGCACAGTGCCTAGCAAGTGGTAAATGCTTAGTAAATGCATATTGATTGACAATTGGCTGACTAGCACAAACATGTAAGTGTAGTGGGGGGATTAAATATTGTTCCGCCCATCCAGGCTGGCTGATGAAATCGCAGAATATAAGGGGACAAGTAACACAGATTGTGAAGCCTTAAGATTTAAAACAAAACATGAAGAAATTACTCTCAGCAAGCTTGGTAGAGTTAAAGGCTTATCAGAGAAAGGATAGGACCATTGTTTGGAGCGATGGTCAGTGGTAGAAAAGCCAAATTTCTCAAATATAATTTTGTTTCTGTTTTCTCTTCCAAGAAGGATATTTGGACTGAGGTGGAGAGAACAAAAACGAAATTCAGGGAGTAAAAATTCAAGAGTAAGCTGTCTTCAGTTCACCAAGCCTGGACAAACTACATTAAGAGTCCTGAAAGGTCTGACTAGTATGATTCCTGAACTGCTATCTATAGTCTTGGAGAGATCCTGGAAATCAGGAGAAGAGTTACAGGAACAAGGAAGAGGAAAATATTCTTATTTTAACAGAAGGGAAGAGGGCAGCTTGCAAACCACTGGTCAGTGAATTTGGCTTCTTTCTATTCCTAGGCAGTTGGAAGAAATTTGGAAACTGGGCTATTATATGATCTCATCTGGGCCCTTACTGCAGCAAGGCAATCCTTCCCTTATATATCCCTAATCAATATGCAATCCTACTCACCACAGTGGTTATTCCAGACATTCTCATTTCTCCTCACACCCTCCCTTCCTGCCCCCCACCCCTGCCCCCAGCCTTGTCAAATCTAAAGACCTTTTCTCAATGCTCATTCTTTTTTTACTTCTCTGAAGTCTTAATCCCTCTCTTTTTTTTTCCTGCTTCTCAACTAAAAGGGGATTTTATTGATATCACAGTCCCATTAAACCCAGGAACAAGGCCTCATTACAACAGACTACTCAAAAGCACTTCAGTCAAGGAAGCCAAACCAAAACTGGGTCCTGAGGCTGGTCTTTATTTGACCTTCTTGGGGTGCAGATTGTTGGTGTGGCCGCACTTCTTCTTACAGCAGTTTACAGTGAGGGGGTGCAGGCGGGCATAACACTTGTGGCAGATCTTCTTGTCACAGTTGTACTTCGCCAGCTGGCGAAGGGAAGGCTCAATGATGCCCCTTCGAAGACGCAGCAACAAGTGCAGAGCGGACTCTTTCTGGATGTAGTCTGAGACAGTTTGGCCATCTTCTAGCTGCTTTCCAGCAAAAACCAGACGTTGTTGATCTGGTGGGATATCTTCCTTGTCTTGGATTTTAGCTTTGACATTCTCGATAGTATCACTGGGTTCGACCTCAAGCGTGATGGTCTTGCCTGTCAGGGTCTTCACAAAGATCTGCATCTCTGCAACGCTGTGCCCACCGCTCGGCCGCTCCACTGAAGAGAAAGAGCAATCCCCTTCTTCTTAATACTCTCTTCTCTCTAGGTTTTCATGACACTTTTTTTCTCCTGGTTCTCCCTCTATGGGTAGACTTCTCTTTCTTAGTCTACTTTTCTGGATCTTCCTTGAATTCACATTCACTTACTATGGGTATCCCCAAGGGTCTGTCTGGTATTCTCATTAGCTTCCATTATAATCAGGGTTCAATTACAATGTAGACAATTCCCATATTGATATATCTAGCTCTGGGCTTTCTCCTGAGTTCCAGTCCTACAGCACCACCTGCTTTTTGGACATTTCAAACTGGATGTTTTGTCTTCTTATGCCTTACTCCTCAGCATGTACTCTTCAATTCAGTGACGTTGACCTCTTGGTTATAACACAAGTGAGATTCCATTTCTCCATTAGCTCCAACCATTTTTCTCTGGCTGCTCCCTATGCCTAGAATACTCTCTCTCTTCCACTCCAACTATTGACCTAGTTGGCTTCCTTTAAGTCCCAAATAAAAATCTCACCTTCCATAGGAAGCTTAGGGCACCTGGATGGCACAGTGGATAGGGTCCCAGGCCTCCAGGCAGGAACATTCTTCTTCCTGAGTTCAAATCTTGCTTCAAACACTTACTATGTGACCATGGGAAAATCATTTAGCCCTGCTTGCCTCAGTTTCCTATTCTGTAAAATGAGCTGTAGAAGGAAATGCCAAATCACTCCAGTATCTCTGCCAAGAAGACCAAAATGGAGTTATGAAGAATCAGACATAACTGAAAAACAACTGATCAACAAACACGAAGCCTTCCCCAAACCTCTCTTAATTTCAGTACCTTCCCTCTTTAAATTATTTCCCATTTATCTTGCATACAGCTTGCTTTGAATATATTTGTTTGCATGTTGTCTCCCCCATTAGATTAGTAATGTTCCTTAAGGACAAGGACTTAAATTAGTAAACTCCTTGAGGGCAGAGACTCCTTTTGTCTTTTTTTTTTTTTGGTATCCCTAGCACCTAATACAGTGCCTGGCACGTAGTAGACACTAATGAATGTTTATTGATCGACTGATTATAGACATCTCAAACTTAACATGTCAAAAACAGAAGTCACTATTTTTCTCCTGCAAGCCCTTCCCTTTTCCCAACCTTCCTGCTTACTCTTGAGGGCAAAACCATTTTCACAGTCACTCAGGCCCTCAACATTGGCTCTCTCATGCTTATCCCACACATCCAGTCTGTTTTCAAGTTATTTTTGCCTTCCTAAGATCTCTCATTTATGTCCTTTTCTCTCTTTGCATAAAGCTACCACCCTAGTGCAGGCCCTCAGTTCCTCATACCTGGACCATGGCAATAGCCTGTTGGCTGATCCCTTTTCCTCAAGTATTTCTAGTCCAATCCATCCTCACACAGCTGCCACAGAGACTTTCCTAAAGGGCATATCACCCCTTTGCTCAATAATTACCAGCAGCTTCCTGTTACCTCCAGGATCAAATAGAAGGTGTTTCATTTGTCACTGAGAGCCCTTCACAACCTGATTCCTTCCCTTCTTTCCAGTCTTTATAATTATACTTTACTGAGTGATCTGGCTCCAGAGGCTTGTTGCTTTTACAAGGCATGCTGTCTCCCACCTGGAAAGTCATTCCTCCTCACCTCCACCTTCTGGTTTTCCTGGCTTCCTTCAATATTCAACTCAAATTCCACCTTCTGCAAGAAGCCTTTCTTGATACTACTTAGATTATGGAATCCAAGTTCTGATGCATTTGACACTGAATATTCTCTTAAATATGTCTCCTTTCTTTTTTTTTCATGTTGTATTCATCTTTTCTTCTTCTTTCTCATCTCCATGTGATAAGACGTAAGATGTAGAAAGAATTTTAAACACCGTTACCTTTAAATATTTTCTTATTATGGGCTTTTAAAAAATGTTAAATTGTAATCCAGTCCCCTTATCTTACAGATGACAAAACTGAGACCTGCAATTCATAGCAGAGTCAGGTCTTGAACCCAGGTTTTCTGACTCCAAATCCAGTGCTCTGTTTTATAAAATACTGCCCTATCTTCCTTCATGCAGTCAAACTGTGGGTATAGCCGAAGACACAGTTCTGTACTCTCTGCTTTTCTTCCTTTATACTAATTCCCCCTGAAAGCTCATCCTCACAGCTTAATATGATCCCATTACAGCACCTTCCGAATCTTCAGCTCTAGACCTAATGCCTCCCCTAAGCCCTAGGCCTATATTTCCAGTTGCTATTTGACTCTCCTGTTACCACTTCTAACTCAATACTATAACACCACTTAGGTGGAGAAGGAATTCTGAGAAATGACCTCCAAAAAGGACCTTCCCAGTGCTTACACAGAGAAAAATTGAAAGCAGTAGCCCTCAGAATAAAGCTTTAAGTGAAATTTGGTGAGGTGTGGTTTAGAGGCCCAGAGAGAAACAAGTCCTTGATAGTACCCCCTGCCTGACATAAAGTGAATAAAATTCCATCTCCTACTTTTATGTCTGTGCACAAGTGATTTCCCATGTCTAGAAAGCTCTCCCTCCTCACCTCTACCTTGGAAAATCCCGAACTTTTAAAAAACAGCTAAGGTACCAAATCCTGGATGAGGCTTTTTCTGATAGTTTTTAGCTCTCTCTCTCCTCCTCCTCCCCTGCATTCTTCCTCTTCCTCTCTCTCTCCACTCTCTTTCTCCGTCTTTTTGTCTTTGTCTAGCTTTCTCTCTCTACCCTCCTCTCTTTCTTCTGTGTCCCATCTCTCTCTGTCTCTCTCTTTCCCTCTTTCTCTGTCTCTCTCTCTCCCTCCCTCCTCCCTTTCCCTCTCTCCTTCCCTTTCTTTCTTCCTCTTTCCCCCTCTGCCTCTCACCCTCTTTGTTTCTGTCTCTGCCTCTTTCAGTTACTTTGAATACTTGTGACACAGTATATACAAAATATGCATAAATTAAATACAAAGTAATTTTAGAGGGGGGAAAGTCCTAATAGCCATCCAGCTCAGGAAAGGCTTCTGATAGGAAGTGACCCTTGAGCTGACCCTTGAAGGGAACTAGAGTTTCTCACAGAAAAGTCATGAAAAAGAAGAGCATTCCTGGCATGAGGGACAGCCTTTGTTAAGGCAGTGAGGTGGGAGCTTGAATGTCATGTAGAGGGACCAGCAAGTGGTGGATTTGGGATGGAATATAAAACATGCTAGAAAGACTAAAGTATAATCAGCCTGGAAAGATAGATTAGAGTCAGTTTTCTTTGGTATACATTACAACCTAAATGCTTAGAACTTAGGAGACTGGTGCCCATCTTCTGGGTTGTCCATCGTAGAGATTTTTCCAAGATTTCTGGCTACAAGTTTAAGTTAAAAAATAAAAAAAAGCAACACGGTTCATTTAAGCATGTCTGAAGTATATGTTACAAATGTGTTTCATGTATAATTTAATTCATCATTTCCTCTCTCACGTTAGTTCCTTTTCCTATCTCTGTCAGTGGTCCCACAGGCTTAAGATCTATGCTACCTTTGACTCTCTTCTCCTCCTTTCATCTCCCATAGCCAATTAATCATAAAGTACTACTGATTCTTCCTTCATACTATCTTTCAGATGGGCCCTTTCTTCTACATCACCACTGCTGCCACTTTGGCCTATTACCTCATGCTACGATTATTGATGGCTAGACTCATGAAGAGGAGCTTGGGAAACATTGGAGCAGAACCTGAAAATAGATGTTGGAAACTGCTTCAGTAGACTGAACGAGTGACCAGATTTCAGAAATCTCAATGTAGTACAGAGGTGGGAAAAATCAAAGAACGTTATGCTTGGGGTGCAATGTGGAAGTCCTCGGCCATTCCTAAGGACGTAGATGTACATTCTCAGGAAAGTGAGTGGAGCAAGAACAGTAATCGGAGGGGTGAATGGGATCAGCTATGAAATTCTCCTAAAATTGGAAATACGTCTACAATATGGCCTGTTATTTAGCAAGTATCATAAATATCACTAATTGAGCTAGAAAAGAGAAAGTAAAAAGAGTAAGAGGGAAAGAGGGAAAAGAAAGGAGGGAATGAAGAAGAGAGTCTTACAAAAGGTGAATGTGTTAATGAGGGGCACTTTGGGGGAACCGTTTTGAAGGGTAGCAGGAATTGTCTGCATAATCTATACTCCTTGGGCTCCTGCACAGTAAAAGCCGTGGGCACTTGTTAGTTGCTGGTAATGACTGCATTTTGGGTTAATGGTCTTGGCTTTTTGCCTAAATTTACTTACTTTAGATTGTGATCATTTCTACTTGTCAGACAGTGCTCTGGGTTGTCATTCAATTTATCTAATTGCTGCTCTTTCAATTCAGTCTCTGATGACTAGTAACCTGATTACTACAATTGCAGGAGAGCTTGAACTGAACAGTTCACAATAAATAAAAATGTACACAATAATGAAAATGCTCAAATTAAATAATGCTGCCCACTGGTGGGTTTGATCTTTGTTATTAAAATGTCTAGGTCACAGGGGTGAGGAGCCTGAAGCCTTGAGGACACATGTGGCCCTCTAGATCTTCAAGTGTGGCCCTTTGATGGAGTCCAAACTTCACAGAACAAATCAGTGAAGTCTGGATTCCATCAAAGGGCTGCATTTGAGGACCAAGTGGGCTCCATGTAGCCTCGAGGCCCCAGGTTTCCTACCCCTGGCTATAACATGGTCCATGTGGGAATTCATTTTGCTTTACTATATATGCTTATGATAAGTTTGGTTTTTCTTGCTTTCTCAAAGGCAGGAGTTGGGGGCAGGGAGGAGGGAGAAAACATAGACATGAAAAGAAAACAAAATTGAATTTTTTAAAAAGCCTGGGAAATTTCAGTGGATCTGCTAGGAATAAGCACCAATGTGGCTGGGTCTAGCTGCCCAGGAAGTAACTTCCCTCACCATTGTCCCTTCTTCTATAAACAGCTTTCCATTAAATATTTCTGTTTGTTACCTTTTGCATATTTGTGCCTTGGTGTATGTGTACGTGTATATGTAAAAAACTTGGTTATTTTTCCTGCAAGAATATTTTATTACTATTGTTATTTCTTTCTTTCTTTCTTTCTTTCTTTCTTTCTTTCTTTCTTTCTTTCTTTCTTTTTTTTTTTTTGCTTTTTTGGAGGGCAGTTGGGGTTAAATGACTTGCCCAAGGTCACACGGCTAGTTTTTGTGTTAAGTGCCTGAGGCAGGATTTGAACTCAGATCCTCCTGACTCCAGGGACAGTGCTCTATTCACTGCACCACCTAGCCGCCCCTTGTTACTATTGTTATTAATAATATCTGGCACTGATGAGGGGTTTGCACCAGATGGTCATTGAAATCTTTCAGCTCTAGATAAGTAGCAACAATAATAATAGTACATTAGTGCTTTAAGATTTGTAAATCCCTTTACATTTATTATCATATTTTATATATGTAATTCCGGGATCCTAAGTTTACAAAACGCTTGACCTGTGGTCACATGGCTAATACACGGTAACATGAAAGTAGTTGCTAATTGCCAAAGAGAATTCCCACTCTGGCCCTTCCCTGTTTCCTTTGGGAAATAAAATCAAAAGAAAGTCTTATTATTTTTTTTATAGCAACAAATGCAGAAATGAGTCAACAGACAAATCACTTTAATTCAAACTCCCACAAAGATCACCTTCCAATGTGACATGAACATGATTTCATGCAATGTAGAGGGAGGACTGTCAGCACCTTAAAGGTGGACACACTCTGTTACTCATTTTTGTGCCAGCTCCAGAAATGTGTTGTAGGTTCTGTTTCTGGGCCATTCATTTACTCTGTAATAAAGAGGCACCCCCTTTGAGGGAGGGTGCTTCCATTATTATATATTTTTTGGCTGTATATTTTAGAAATGAGAAGACTATACCATATATGCATATATATATATACACACCCACACATGCATGCATGTATGTATGTATGTGTAAAGAATAAAGGATGGGGTGGAGACCAAAAGACTGAAGTAGGGAATTTTGGGATTGGTCTCATACATGTCAAAACTGGGTTGAGTCTTTCTACCTAACTGACTTATGGAAATATTTAGATGTAAGAAAGTTCATCTGAGTGAAGTCAGTGTAGAAGAAGAATCATTAAGAAAATAATTTGGGTGCAGGGTCTCCTTCTACAATAGAAAGATAACTGGATTTGTAGTCAGAAGACCAGTGTTAAAATCCTGGGTTAGCTACATGTCAGTTGTGTAATTCTGGATAAGTCACTTAATGTCTCTGTCCTTCCTTCAATATCCTTATCTGAAAAATGAAGATAATAATACCTATGTATATATAGCTCACTGTTGTAAGCATCAAAGCAGAATTTGTGTAAACTGTACAGCACAATATAAATGTCAGCTGTTGTTATGATAATGATTTCCATTTTTAAAACATTGGAACACCATGACCTTTCTACAATGGAGGTTTTTTTTTTTTATCTTAAAAAGAGAATAATTATCTTTGCTTTACTTATGTGGGTGTTAATAAGCCCTGGGTCCTAATCATGGGTCTGCCACAACTTAATATATGACCTAGGGGCAATATAGTTTTTCTGGGCCGTATTTTTTTCATCTGTAAAACGAAGAGGTTAGAACAGATAATCATAAAGATCCTAGCCATAAGACTCCACGATTGAGTTCTAAATTAGATGTATTCTCTCAAATGTCCAGATTTATCTCTGTTACCTTTTTTGGGTGAGTGTGGGAAGAAAATGCTAGAGGAATAAGCAGGAATATGCTGGAGCCAGTTTGTACCCTGCTTGGGAGAGCCAGTTGTGAAGTTTCCAGTGTGAGCATTTATGCCTTAGAAGTCAGCAAATGCTACAAAGCAGGGCTTGATTTATTTTTTTGTTGATTGTCTAGACTTTAAAAAGTCATGGAGGGAATGGTAATAATGCAGGATAAATTTAAAAGTATGTTATGTATACGTTTCTCCTTCTTTCCTCCTGTCCCCCAAAGCCAACTGTTAAACATTCACCAGAACATTCCTGGGAATAGGTGCTGGGATAAGGCAAAAAGAAATTATAAAGCTTCTAAAAAGAGCATTCATTCTTTGTTAACCATCCCTCCAAGCCCTGGGATACATTAGAGTTATGAGGGTATTTGGAATCATCAGAAGAAAGTTCTATGTCAACACAACCTGGAATTATCATTCTGGACATGGACAGAGACCACGTGCAACAAATTATTCTTCTACCTGGTCCAATAATCCTTTTCTGAGGAATGAAGTTGGACTCTGTCACTATACTGTAAGTATAATGATGATGATAATAGCAATAATGTACTATATTTATTTCCTACCTTAAAATTTCTAGAGCATTTCATATACATCATGTCACTTGAGCCTCACAGATAACATAGTGAGACAAATTCGAAAGATATTTAAAGTCATTATGGCATAGTGAATGGGAATGCTTCACTTGGAGTTAGAAAGGCCTGGCTTCAAATTCCAGCTCAGATTCTTCCTAGCTGGATAAAGAACTGAATTCTTCTTAGACTTAGGTTTTTTAGTCTATACAATGGGCATGATAATAGCACCTGCCTCCTAGAGTTGTTGTGTTGATCAAACAGGGTACCATATGCAATATTTCCATTTTACAAATGAGGAAGCAGGCCACAAGGCTTAAGTGGTTTGCCTATGTTCACATAGCTGGTAAATTACAGAAGTAGGATCCCCTCTATGGTCTTCCCTTATCTTGATATTTTTATGGCCCTTCATCCTCAAATTTCTGCCAATAAAAAATAAAGAGTTGTAAGGCAATCAGGCAGAAAAGATGGTTGAATTCTTGTTGTTGTTAAAAAAAATCACAGTATAGCTGGAGAGGACGTGATTCGAATTGACTTGTTAAAATGTGTTGACTAGGGAAATCTAGGCTAATATACTTATAGTTGGAAAAGGAAGTCTGCATTAATCACTTTTTGAGCATTTGGAAGCAAGAAAATGGCAGGCAGATACGAAGTTGCATTACTTATGTACATAGCACAAATTGAGAATGATGGAACTTGGGTCAGGATGGGAATTACATATGGCAATCTCCTCACTTGGCTGTCGTGGAATGGTTTAAGAACAAGAAATCTCAGCTGTTGCTGACTAGTGAAAACTCATAAAGTACTGTGATAAAATTAAGATTGAGAGATGTCACTGCTGGTCATATATAAAGAAGGTAAAGTCAAGAAAAGTCCCATATATATATCAAAACATTCAAAGCAGCATTCTTTTTGTGTGGTAGCCAAGAATTTGAAACAAAATAGGTGGCTATAAATTGGGTAATGGCTAAACAAATTATAGTACATGAATATGATGGAATATTGCCGTTCTATGTGAAATTATGGTCCTGAAGATTCCAGATTAATACATAAAACCAGGAGCTATTTTTAAAAAAGGCTCTCTACATTATTATTGATAACACAGAGAAAGAACGAACTAATTTTATTTTTTAAAAAGAGAGGAAAATCAAATCACCAATATAAGAAGGAAAAATAGTAACAGGTGAAGAAACAGTTCAAAATTATTTTGCCCAAATGTGAGAGAAAAATTGATAACTTCAAAGAAATAGATGAATGCTTACAAAAAAGATAAAATACCTAGGTTAACATAAAACCATATAGAAAATTTAAATAACCTAAACACACTAAGAGTATTTGAACAAGCTATTAATGAACTAACATCTGTCAGTTTCCTCATTAGTCAACTGACCAAATGAGGCAATATTTGTAAAAAGGGCTCAGCACTGCGCCTAGTACATAGTAGGCATTATAAATGCTTATTCCCTCCCTACCTGACAAAGAACCTGGGCACAGATGGATTTACAAGTATATTTTATCAAACAATCAAAAGCCAATGAACTCCAGTAGTATAGAAATTGTTTGGCAACATAGAGAAAAAGCATATCTTAGAAAATTCCTTTTGTGATATAAGTATGGTCTTGATAAGAGAGAGAGAGAAATCAGAGAGAGAAAACTATAGGACAATATCTCTAATGAATATAGATGAAAATGCTGAATAAAATATTAGCAAAGAGGCTAAAGCAACATATTTTTTAAATTATCCACTATAATCAGCTTGGATTTATAGCAGAAATATAGGGATGGTTCAATAATAGGAAAACTATAAATGCAATGGACCATAATAAAAATAACAATACAAATCACAGGGTTATATCAATAAAATTAGAAAAATATTTTATAATACAATACTCATTTATGGTGAAATCTCTACAAATCATAGGAATACTGTACCTTTTCTCAAGATGGTAAATAGTATCTATTAAAAATGAAGAACTAGCATTATATATAATGGAGAAGACCAGAGATGTTCTCAATAAGATTAGGGGTAAAGCAAAAATATTCATTGTCATCACTATTAACTTAATATAATTCTAGAAAGGCTAGCTACAGCAATAAATCAAGGAAAAGAAATTAAGGAAATAAGCAAAGAACCATATGTACAAAAATATTTATAGAGGTACTTTTTGTTACAGCAAGGAATTAAAAACAAAGTGGGTACCCATCCGTGGGGAAATAGCTGACTAAATTCTGGTACAGGAATATGATGGAATATTATTCTACCATAACAAATGATAAAAGAGACAAATTTAGAGAAAGTTGGGAGAACCTGAAAGAACTGTTACAGAGTGAAGTGAACAGAACCAGGAGAATAATTTATATGATAATTAGGACTTCATCAAGGAAAATAACTTTGAAACACTTATGAGCTTAGATCAACATTATGAATAGTCATGACCCCAGAAAACTAATAATGAATCTTGCTTCCCATTTTTTGGCAGAGAGGTAATAGACTAAAGGTATATTATATGATATACATTTCAGACATGTCTGGGTGGTTTGGGCTTTCTTGATAATATGCATTTATTATAATGGAGGGTGCTTTTTTTGGGTGGGAATCACTTTTTGGAAGAGAGGGAGGCATAAAAGGAAGGAGAAAGATAAATACATGATGTCAAAAAAAGAAAAAAAGGAAATAAAAGCATCAATGAAAAATTTAAAATACAAGGAAGGCAGCAACAGGAGGTTCAGGAGAGGGGATAGACAAGCAAGGCAGATTTATAACTATGTTAAATGTAATTTAGACTTAAAAAAAAGCATGAACCTAATGGAGATTCATGGTTTCATGTACTCTTTTTTGTTCTTTTTTTCCTAAGGTAGTTTTCAACTACTTAATTTTGTTTTTTTCTTTTAAAAAAACCAACAAACATTTTTTTCTCTCCCTCCTACCTCCTCCCCATTAAGGGAGAAAAGAAAGCAAAAGAAAACCTTTGTAACACATATGCATAGTCAATCAAAACATTTGGACACCTTGTCTGTGTCCAAAAATGTATGCTTCATTTTGCATTTGGAGTCCATTCCTTCTGTTTCACAAAGAGGATAGCATTCTTCATCATCGATCGTCTGGAATTATTATTGGTCATTATATTATAGATCAGATTCTTAAGTCTTTCCAAGTTGTTTATCTTTACAATGTTGTTTTTTTTTAAAAGATAAATCGTTCCCCCAGTTCTGCTCACTTCACTCTGCATCCTTTCACATGTCTTCCCAAGTTTCTCTGAAATCATCCCTTTCATTATTTCCTATGGAACAATAATATTCAATTACATCCATACACCATATTTTGTTTAGTCATTCCTTAACTAATGGGCAAACCCTTGGTTTCTAGTTCTTTGTAACACAAACAGTTGTGATAAATATTTTTTCATATGAGTTCTTTTTCTCTTTCTTTGATCTTTTTGGGGTATAGACCTAGTGGTGGTATTTTTGGGTCAAAGGACATGCAGCATTGACTAACTTTGGAGGACCTAATTTTTTTTTTTTTGCTTTTTGGAGGGGGGAAGGCAGGGCAGTGGGGGTTAAGTGGCTTGCCCAAGGCCACACAGCTAGTAAATGTTAAGTGTTTAAGGTTGGATTTGAACTTAGGTCCTTCTGACTCCAGGGCTGTGCTCTATTCACTGTACCACCTAGCTTCCCTTGAGGGCATACTTCTAAATTGCTTTCCAGAATGGCTAGATCCATTTTCACAGCTACACCAACAGTGTTTTACTGTAATGTACCCATTTTCCCACAGCCTATCCAACACTTGTTATTTTTCTTCTTAGTCAACTTTGTATTTGTGATAAATGTGAGATGAAACCTCAGAATTGCATTAATTTGCATTTCTTCAATTATTAGTGACTTGGAACTTTTAAAAAATATGTCAATTGATAGCTTGGATTTCTTCCTTTGAAAAATGCTTATTCACATCATGGGACTACATACCAGTTAGGAATTTTATTCTTTTTTGTATAAGGAGAAGTTCATGTTTGTTGGTGTTTGACAGATTCATAATTATGAAAGAGAAAAAATTAAGTAATTAATAACTTCTGTAAAGCAATAGATACAAAACAAGCCCATAAAAATCATCAGCCATTTTGCATGTCATTAACAAAACCCAGTAGGAAAAGCCTAAAAAAAGAAATCCCATTCAGAATAAGTACAGAATTTTAAAAGTATGTGGGAGTCCTTCTTTCACAATATACTCGGTACTTATATGACTGCAAGTATAAAATATTTCACAGAAATAAAAGAGAACAAATATTTGGAGAGATATTAATTACCCAGAGAGGTAGTCAATATAGAAATTGATCTAAAGTCAGAAAGAGCTACTTCTAACATATACATAGAAGTAGCTTAAATTATACTTGTAACATAGACTGCCTATGTTGGTCTGGGCAAGTCACTTAGAATCTTTCAGTGTCTCAGGTAACTCTCTAAGGGACCATAAGTTGCAGAAAAGGTAGAAGAAATTTCTTCATTGAATTCTCTGTACTAATGAAATTTCAGATCCACTCCTTATTGCTATTGCAGTTATCCCTTCCACATTGTGACTTTCCCCATTGCAATTTTGATATATTGCAGGTTGACATAACAAACTAAAAGGGAAATTTTGGGGAGCTTTGTGGAAGCTGCAGGTGATGCACAAAGGCCAGCAGACGACACAGAAAAAGTTTAAAAACTCAGAAATCCATAAAATACATGTATAGTATTATATAATATCAACCCAAATTTTACAATAAAGTACTGTAAACTCCCCATAAAAGAAAGAGAAAAAATTTAGACTTCTTCTGTGTACAAAAGGTACTGTACCTGAATCCCTGTGCTGTAACTGCTAATGGTTGGGCCACGCTAATGTAACAAAAATAGTTATATTGTTTGAATTAATTTACAGATTTAATGCCAAATTAATTAAACTACCAAAGGGTTATTTCATAGATTTAGACAAAACAATTGCACAATTTGCCTGGAGAAACAAAATGTCAAGGATCTCAAGGGAAATGCTGAAGAGAAGCAGAAACAAAAGAGACCTCACAGTCCTACATCTCAAATTAATGTTGTTGTCATTCAGCCCTTCCAGTTGTGTCCAACTCTTCATGAGCTCATTTGGGGTCTTCTTGGCAAAGATACTGGAGTGGTCTGCCATTTCCTTCTCCAGTCCGTTTTATAGATGGGGAAGCTGAGGCTTGCCCAGGTCACAGCTAGAAAGTATCTGAGGCTAGATTTGAACTCAGGTCTTCCTGACTCCAGGCCTGGCACTCTATCCACTGAACGTGTTGCCCATTACACATTAACATAACATATTTTTATGAAAAACTAAGTATTTTTCAAAACAAAAAAGTGAGAATTGTATCATTTTACATACTCTTTTGCAAGTTTCTTTAATATCAGTCTAATAGAAAGCAGCTGGATTTTTGTAACTACTTCTATTTTCAGTCTATTGTAATATGTTGTTTCGGGTTGAAAATGAAGATCTCACCTCACACAGATATGCAGTCAGAGAAGGAAAATAATGTTTTAGAAAGACAATTCTTATAGAGTCCCCAGACATGGACACATATATTGATAGCATTCGAAGTTACAATTATGTAAAATATGGTCATTGGTTCCAGCCCAATGGAAATATGCACAGAAAATTTGAATAATGTGACCACTTGAGGGGATCACACTTTGAAAAATTGTTGCTCTGAAGCACTGACCTAGAAGGCAGCCAAGGGTAGCTATGTGGCTCAGTGGATAGAGGGCTGGGCCTGGAGTCAGGAAGACTCACCGTCCTGAATTCAAATCTAGCCTCAAACACTTACTAGCTGTGTGACCTTGGGCAAGCCACTTGACCCTGTTTGCCTCAGTTTCCTCATCTGTAAAATGAACTGGGGAAGGAAATGACAAACCACTCTAGTATCTTTGTCAAGAAAACCCCCAAATGGGATCACAAAGAATCAGACAAAACTGAAACGACTTAACAGCAATTGGCACCGTGTTGTAAGGCACGGTGTACTGGGTCTGGAGTTAGAGGGTATGCATTGGCAGCCTTGTTCTTCAACTTATTAGATGTATGACCTTGGGCAAGTCACTAACTCCCAGAGACTAGTGTTTCCTCATCAGTAGAAAGGTTTTCTGGTCCCTTTCAACTCTAAATTTCTGATCCCATGCTCCTATGTAGAAATTCCACAGATTTTTCAATGCCTATCTTAGATATCACCTCTTTCACAGATCCTTTCTTATCTACCTCTTATTGAAGGCGATTTATCAGTGTCCCTTTTGTAGAAGGTCAATACGCATTAGTGTGTTGACAGGTTTCTCACTGCTCCATTCATGGCATTATCTGTATTGATTATTTGGGACCTATGGAATTAGAGATTCTTAGGGTGGGAAGGCACCTTAAAAATCATCTAATCCAATCGCTCAAACTACGACCCCCTGTACAAGTATCCATGACAAGTGGTCATCCAATCTCTTCAATGGTATACACAGAGCTGAAAGAGGCCTCTGCTGATGTTTGCTTGTTTTAGTCATGTCTGACTCTTTGTGAGCACATTTGGGGTTTTCTTGGCAGAGACACTGGAATAGTTTGTCATTTCCTTCTCCAGTTCCTTTTACCGAGGAGGAAACTGAAGCAAACAGGGTTAAGTGACTTGTCCAGGGTGACACATCTAATAAGTGTCTGAGGTTATATTTGAACTCAGGTCTTCCTGGCTCTGGGCAGCTAGGTGGTGCCGTAGAGCACCAGACTCTTCATCAGAATCACGTCTTCTCTAGACCAAGTATCACCAGTGCCTCCAGTCATCCTTCATAATTTCATAGATTAAAATCAAGCTAGAAGACTTCAGAGGTCACCTAGTCCAACCCTCACATTTTATAGATGAAAAAAATGAGATTAAGTGACTTGCCTAAGGTCCCACAGGTACTAAGAAGCAAGATCTGGACTTGACCCAAAGTCCCCAGACTGCAAAACCAATGCAATCTTCCACTGCAACACAATTACCTTCATACGATGCCATTTGGGGCATCCTCCTCTGGATGCAAACCAATTTGTCAATGTCTTTCAAATGTGGTATCCCAGATTGAACATGATGCTTAAGATATGATCCACCCAACACAAAGTTTAGTGGGACTATTGTGTCTTTTTTCCTAAACACTATTACTGATGCAACTTAAGTTGGCATTAACTTTTTTGGCAGCCATCCCACACAACTGATTTATACTGGGTCCACTAAAATGCTTCAGTCTTTTCCACATGAACAGTGCTATTAAGCCATGTCTTCCTGTCTTGGACTAGGATTTAGGCTTGCTGATGGGAAGAAACAGTAGCGTGGGATAATTTAAAAAGGAGAGTCAAACCCAGCATTTCTATTTGGTTTTTGAATGCATTTCTGTATTTGTAGATGCACGTGGGTATATATCATAAACTCTGGAATTCATAATACTTCTAGCAAAATGACATAGGTATGCTGCGAATAATAAGGAAGCACCATGATGCTCCAACTGCAGAGAGGGAGAAAAGTTATTCTGTTTTCCTCATTCGCTTCACGCTGGGGCTGGATAATCTCATGGCTCAGATTAATGTAAAGCACCACACTAAACGTAGTTCTTATTCTCACTCTTTCCCACTACCCACCCTCATCCCTTCCCTTCTCATCCTTACATAACTGGTCCCTTCCTTCTGTGAAGGGAGAGAAGGAGAGAAGACATGACGGGGGTCAGGGATGAGGGGAGGATTAAATAGCTTTTCCTGGGAAGAGAAACTGAAAATAGAGGTGTGTCAAGTCTTCTCTAATTTCTGAAAAGTGGTGTGATATTCAGAGAAAGAGTAGCCTTCTCTGTTTTTACTTGTTGAGAGAAGGGTTTTTTTAAAAATGAAAAGTCTATTCTAAATAGTTTCACTGAGTAAATGGCTGAAAGATAGCCTCAAAGGTGAATAGAGAGTATTTCCAGAGTCAGGAAGACCTGCCTTGAAGTCTCAGTTCTGACATAAGCTTATTCTGTAACCCTGAACAAAAACAACGAACTTCTTAGTGCCCTAGGAAATTTTCTAAGACTGGGTTCTTAACCTCTGTTGTGTTTTGAATTCTTTTTTTTTTTTGATACCACAATATCTTTTTTTTTTTTGGTTTATTTACTTTTAATTTACGACATTCAGTTCCACAGTCCCTTGAGTTTCAGATTTTCTCCCCTTACCTCTCCCCCTGGCCCCATCATGGTGGCATGCACTCAGGTACAGGATCTACAAATATCTTCACATTAATCATTAGTCAGGTTGTATAGAAGGATTATAACTGATGGAATGATCAGTGGGAAAGAGGAAACAAAACAAAACAAGAGAAAGAAACAGAGCAAGTAGTTTGTTTCAATCTGCACTCAGACTCCGCATCTCTTTCTCTGGATGTGGATATCTCCTTCAATCATGAGTCTTTTGGAGTTGTCCTATAACATTATATTGCTGAGAGGAGCCCAGTCTATCTAAGTTAGTCGTCACACATATGTTGTGTCTGTGATTGTGTACAGATTCCTACTGGTTCTGCCCTTCTCACTCAGCATCAGTTTATAGAAGTTTCTCCAGGTTACTATGAAGTCCATCTGCTGTGTCCTGAATTCTTTTGGCAGTCTGGTGAACTTGAACTGTGAGCACCTTCAGATCAGGGAGTATTTTCACTTCTCTTTGCATCCCTATTACCTAGTGCAGTCCTGGGCACATAGTAGGTACTTAAATAAATTCAAGCTGCTGTTGGTGAATCCTATGGAGTCCACTGGTTGATTAGCTATGTTGCACAAGCATATACACAGGAAGACAGTCATCACACAGGATCTAGTAGAATATCTAATACCTACAGTAATCAGTGGTGAGTGTTAATGATATTTTGAGAATATTTGCAACAACCGTAATGTGCTATGAAAATATCTGTGATTCCTGCTGGAGATAAAGCTGTAAGTGCTTTTAACACGACTGATTTGTTCATTACATTTGTAGTGGAAGGGAAAGCTAAATTTTATTGAGAGGATAGTGAAAATAAAGAAGTAATGTCTTAAACCAATCAAGTTCAGGGACCCTCCAAAATCAACCCCATGGAAAGAGAATCAAATTCATGGACCATCTGAAATCAGTCCCGTGGATAGAGAATCAAATTTAGGGATCACCTGAAATCTATGCCTGTGAAAAACCCCATGCCTGTAAAATTCTAGGCCAACCTTTAAAAAAAAGGCAAATGGGAGAAATGGTGATGTTACTCAAGTCGAAGACTTTGTTTAATAATATGTCCGTTTTCAAATATGCAGAAGTAGATTAGCCACAGGAACTTTGCTTCTGACTTTTCTGGCTTACTGAGCCTTCACCATTTTAGCTTAAGCTATTTTTCACAGATTGTAGAAATATAGAGATTGGAAAGAACATATTTTAGTCACTAGGCACCATGCCATGCTCAGGAGCATAATGCCACCTGCAGATTATACCACGGAGCAGTATCTTTCAAAACGCGACATGTACACATTCACCAACAAAATCACTTTCTTTGGCGAGAAGCTCCTCAGAGAGAATCAGAAATGTGCAGAATCACTAATTTCATCTGGAGAGCACCAGCAGGGGGGAAATAACAAGGACTAGGAACTCAGACAGAACGGGTGAAGAAAAGAAGATAAATATGCTGTGTCATCAATTTAAATCCCAGGGTATTCAATTCAGGGTGTGATGTGAACTCATGCTAGCTAGTTTTTAGCGTAGGGGACAAGTTAGGGATGTTTACTCCAGAACATTCCCAGTGTATCAATCTGGTTGGATTTTTCCCTCAGCATATTGCATAATGCCCTGCCCATAGTAAGTGCTAATAAACATTGTTTTTTGTTGATTCAGGTCTCCATTTCAGAGGCACTGTGGTATAGAGAAAAAAAAAGTGGCAATCTTGGTATTAAAGTATTTAGAGTCTGAAGGCCTGGATTTCAGACTCAGTTTCCACTACTTGTTATTTGTAGTCTGAAGGATTCTCTAAGGTCCCTCCTAGCTCTATATCTTATGGTTGTTTCCATGTTTCCAATAGAACCTGTCTATTGTAAGACTTCCTGGTTTAGGGGCTGGCTTGGACTTAGCCTGGATGCCATCATGGGGTTGCTCTTGGATGGGATTAATGTCTACCATTATTTCTGGCATAATACAGGAGTTAGAGTTGGAGAAGAGAGGAGAGAAGAAAAACTGGAGGGTCAACATGAAGGAGAAATTAGTTTATTAACTATTGCTTAGAATGTGACAAACTATTGCTCCTCTCAAAGAAAGCACAGTCTAGTAGAAATGGCACTGAATTTGGAGTCAAGGATCTGAGTGCAAGTCCTAGGTTAGCTGGTGGTATTATATGTCTTTTGTTTTTGAAGAGAACCAATGACTTTGTGGAATGACATCTTGTCTTTCTGGGAAATGGATTTAAGTGAAGCAGAGTTGTGCAAAGTGTACAGTCTCACTGTGTCTTCTAGAGTCATCGAAGTCCAAAGGCAAGACAAAAGTCAGGACAGCTGATGATGGCCCAGGATGCATTGGATGACTTTGGTGTCTTCCATGTCTGATGAAATTCTAAGCAATACACAGTTCCTGATTCAGCCACCTTTGTGGCCATTGGAACAACTTGATCTCATCCATCCATTCCACTGGGGAAAGTCTTTACATGCTTAGGGTAGCTATCCCGCTAACTTACCAACAGGTTTGAGGCCTGTTTAGCCCATCTGCTGATATGGTTTTACCAGAGTTGTGACCACCACACATACTATATCTTCTTGGAGTCATAGGTGAGAGTTGAGTGACTAGAGCTGAACCCCAAATGTGAATGAGAGCCCTGAAAAGGGGCCAGCAAGCCTTCATATGAGAGGTGCTAGTCCTTCCTGAATACCCCAAACATCTGCTATGAGATAGGCAGTGAAGTGGATAAAGGGTCAGACCTAGATTCAGGAAGACCTGAGTTCAAATCTGAATTAGACAGCATTAGAGATTTTCTACTTCCAGATCTATTGCTTCTATGACCTGAGTCCTGATTTCTACTCAGGCTGTAATCAACAAGAAACTGATAAGCGTTTATTAAGTGCTTAATATGCTTTAGGCAATGAGCTAAGTGCTGGGGATTGTTGTTGTTGTTTGTTTCTCCATGATAGATATAAGTAAAAGGAAAGACTTTCCCTGTCCTCAAGGAGTTTGTTTTCAAATAGGGGAAGATGACACAGAGAATCCAAATGGGAGCAGGTGGTGAAATCCAGAGTGCAAAGCCAGACTGGGAGAGGAACTGAAGTCTGGCTGGTCTAGGTCCTTCTTCAAAATGGAGCTTCCAGGAGGAACTCACCAGTGGGATACCAAATGAATGGATTGGATTGGGTAGTTTCTGAGGGTTTTCCTTTCTCTAAAATCTCAGGTCTTTTTGTCATTCCATCTACACTATAATCCCTTATGTTTCCTTTATAGTCCTTGAGAAACTGTACCACTACATAATGAAAAAAAAACAACAACCCAAATCTACCAGCGGTGGCATCGCAAACTGGGGTTCAAATCCTGGCTCAGTCACTTCAATCTGTGTGAAGTCAGGAAAATGACTACGTTTCTCAGGCCTCAGTTTTTTAATATGTAAAATCAGGGGTTGTTCTAGATAAGCCCTCAAATCCCTTCCTATGATTTTTCTACAACCAACCCTTATCAGTGTCTCATAGAATTCAGGACCTCAAAGCAAGCTTGCTGCATTGAATGAAGTCTCTATGCACCCGATAGAAATGTGGAGTCATTTCTGTACAGGTTGTACACAAACCTACTCACATACATCTAGCTAACTCTTCCCTCTCTCTCTCTCTCTCTCTCTCTCTCTCTCTCTCTCTCACACACACACACACACACACACACACACACACACACACAGAGCTCCCAAATATGTAACTAGATGAGAAGCTTTATGTTGAGTGGGATATAATATGCAGGGATAAGGAGAGAGACAGTAGAAGTCTGAAGGGAAAGAGAGAGAAAGTAAATATACTAATCTTAGAAATAAAAACATTAACATTTATTACTTTACTTAAAGTAGATTACTTGAGGGTTTACAAAATTCTTCCCTCACAACGATCCTCTCAAGTAGGTACCACAAATATTATTAGCTCCATAGTACAGATACAGAATGCTGAGGCTCATGTAGATTCAATGATCACATAGCTTTTATGTGTCAGAGGAGGGTTTTGAACCCAGATCTTTTGTGTCTCCCCCTCAGTATTCTTTCTAGGGCACCAAGCTGTGGGTGAGAGGAAAGGAGAACAGGGAAATAGTGAAGTATTGACTGAACACTAATGATTAGGCTCTTCAAAAGTCCAGTGCCTTTTGTCTGTGCTACTGATGTCCTAGAGAGGAAGAGGCCTTGTCTCAGGGCCTAGTTCAGATAAAGGGAAGGAGACGGCTGCCAGAGGGAAGGTGTGGGGGAAGCTGCGTCTGAGCTCAGCTGAGATTTAATACATTGATTTCTTTCCTTATTTTTTTTTTCTTCCCCAGGAGCTGTTGTGGGTGATTGAGTGGGGAGGTTGGTGAGGACAGCAAAGGCTTTTAAAGGTGCCAATACTTCAGCAAGGAATAAGGAATGCAGGCTGCTAAAAGAGGTTGGCTTTTCTACTCTGCCCATCCCTGCCTGGCTCCATTTTTCTCTCTTTTTTCTTTTCATTTTCTGGGATGAACTTGCCTGTCAGTCAAGGATGAACAGCTTCAGTGAAAATGAGGCACAGAACTTCTGGGTATCTGGGAAAAGAGAACTGTGTGGAGAGTCAGGACATCCAATAAAGGCTTTGTCTTCAACTGTGTGGTTTTAGTCTAGTCTTTAACTGTTCTGGGGGTCAGTTTCCTCATCTGTAAAGTGGGGATGATAATACTTTCTCTAGTGACTAGGATAGGAGGCTGGGCTGAAGACAAAGGGCCCTACTGTTTGTAAAAGGCTTCAGAAAGTTCAAACTCCTGAAAGTTTTTTATATGTTAATTCTTAGTTCTTATCCTGAGATATTGCATCAGTTCGAGTCACTGAAGCAGACTAGAATGTATGTGATCTCCCTTATAACCCTGAAAGGATGAAACCAAATGCCAGCCAGGCAGAAAACACAGCCTAGACCCTTAATCACCCAATTCCACAGAGAGTTCATAAAACATACCCAGAAAGTCACTTGAAAACATTATTTAGCTACATGAACAAAGAACCCTGGGTTATGAGTTAGACCTGTATTCAAATTCTCCTTTCACCACTTAATTTCCATTCAATGTGGTCTTTCTTTGCAATTTTGATTTATTAGGCATAGCACATTGGACACGTCACCACCATCTTTTTAGCCCCAATTTCATTCTATAGAAAGAGGTTCCCAAGTCTAGTGGGGCAGAGTGGATAGATAGGCCTGTCTCATACTAGGTGTGGCACCTTAAAAGAGTAGCTTAATCTCTGACTACTCCAGACAACTTTTTAAAAATAGTATTTCTTTTCCAATTACACTTAAAGACAATTTTAAACATTTGTTTCTAATAGAATTTTGAGTTCCAAATTTTCTCCTCTACCTCCCCCACTCTCTTCCTAAGACAGTTAAGCAATTTGATATAGGTTATATATGTGCAATCATGTAAAACCTATTTCCATATTAATCACATTGTGAAAAAAGAAAGAGTTTGTAGAATTACAGTTTTAGGCAATTCTAAAAATGGTCAAATTATTGAAGACTGACGAATTTGCATGAGCCACTTTTTATACTGAGAGTTCCCTTCCTAGGTCAGACTAATTTCTTTTTAATTAAAAATTTTAGCAAAAATATTAAAAATGTAGATAATCTGCATGAAAGTGTTATGTACTGTAACTAGCTGCATTTATTTATTAGTTGTCATTATTTGATGGAGAGGAAAAAAATTTTTTTAAAGAATTTTCTAAAAATTCAATGTTGATATTTGACAAGCCTTGAGAGACAATTACACATTCACTCCTTACCTCCAATCTCTCCCCATTGGAGTCCATTCTCCAGATTGAGCTTCCTAAATCACAGATCTGATCAAGTCACCCTCCTACTCAATAAACTCCAGCAGCTCCCTGCTACCTCCAGGATCCAATATGAAATGGTTTTGACTTTTAAAGCCCTTAACAAATTTGCCCTTTTCTACCTTTCCAGTCTTCTTACATTGACTTCTTTTCATGTTCTATCCTCTCCTTAGAATATTCTACCTACCAGTGACTATGGTCTTGCCATTTCTGCACTCAGTGCCTTTGATTTGCTGTTCCCTCCACCAGGAATGCCATCCCTCCAGGTCTCTGCCTTTTAGCTTCCCTGGCTTCCTTCACATCTCAGCTAAAACCCCGCCTTCTGCAAAAAGCCTTCCCTGGTCCCCTACAATGCTAGTAACCTCCTCCTGAGGTTATCTCCAAATTATACTGTATATGTCTTGTCTGTACACAATATTTTACATGTTGTCTCCACCATTAGAATATGAGATCCTTGAAGGCAGGGGCCGTATTTTTTGCCTTTCTTTGAATCTCCATCATTTAGCACAATACCAAGTTCTTAGTAAAATGCTTGTTGACTGACTTTAAAAAACCCACCATAATTTTCTAAATTTAATAAAGAGCAAATAGCTCCAGAATTTATTACAAAATTCATTCTAATATCTTTCCAAGATCAAATAATTCATTGTTTGATGGGCTAACTTATTGGCTATGAGCATCTCTTTACTAGCCAAGAGGACTGGAAAACCAGCAGACACCGTCTGAGTTCTTAAAACCTTTCCAGCACTGGGGAAGCTGCCAGATTTTGAGGTCTGCCGGCATTGTCTTTGAGAGGCCAGGGCATTTCCATACCACAATGAGGCACTGAAAACAGACTTCTGTAAAAACATACAATAACATTAAATAATAAGAATCCACTACAAGCTATGAGAATAATTTTCACACTTGCTGAAGGCATCTTAAAAGATACTTTGAGAGGGAATAGGAAGACTTTTGTAGAGGATATTCATAGAATTGTTAGATACAGAACTGGAAGGAACTTTGAAGATCAAGTACTCCAGAGGTTGGCAGACTACCGCTTGCAGGGCAAATCTGACCCACTGCCTCTTATATATGGCCCAGATTTTATCCACTCTTCCTGTCTATTCACCATCTCTTGACAATCACACAACTGTTTGAAAGGTACAGTGACTACAGAATCAACAATTTGTGGATTTTTTTTTCTGGACCATCTAAAAGCATCCAACTCACAAGAACAAAATGAAGAGCCTTTTCTGGCATGGTGCCTCTCATGCAAGATTCCTTGAGAGAGGCAACAACAGGGAGAACTGTTGAAAAAAAATCCCATGATTATTAATTATCATAAAAGAAGATGTGTGTTTACCAATGATGTCATGCCCAGAATTCAAGCAAAAATATGATTCCTTAGAGTTGGGGAGGTCTTCCAGATGCTAGCACTTGGCAATGATTTTGTACTTATTGTATCAAGCCTGGGAATCTTGTAGATTTTTTTAGGTAAGATGCACAATCATTCAAAAGAGTTGGGTTTGGCAATTTATGCAGGAAAAACCAAGTGGCTAAAGAATAACTATTGCTTAGTCTAGGATCATAGGACATAGCACATAAGGAAGGGAGCTTAGGGTCATCTGATATGATCCTCTCATTTCAAAGATCAGGAAGGAAGCAGAGGCCCAGAGAGGGGAAGTAAAGTTACCTGAAGTCACACAACTAATAGTTATCAAATCAAGGTCAGAATTCAAACTGGGGTCCTCTTACTCTCAATTCAATATTCTTTCCACTACTTTACAATGCCTACTCTGACATTCAAGCAGATGGAGAGCCCACTGAGATGGAATGAGAAATGAAAAGAAAGAAAAGAGGGACTAGATTGTATTTGGGGATTTGCACATTTGGAAATCCAAAAGCAACAATAACAAAAAAATTTTTTTCTTTTAAAACAATTTTATTTTAAATTCAAATAAATTCAAATTTTACCAATGTCATTTATTTTGTAGCTTAGCAATTTATGTATTACCTCCCCCGCAAAAAAAGAACCCTCCCTCATGACAAAGAAAAACAGGTAATCAGATCCTGGCTGCATCTGACAGCATTTGAGACATATTACACCCATAGTTTCCACCTTTCTACCAAAAGGAGAGAGGTACTTCCTCATCTCTTCTCTGGGGCAAGATCAATCTTCACAATTACTCAATGCTCAGCTTCAAACCCCGTCTATTTTAACACCAATATTCTTCCAGTGGCTGTGACTCATGGAATACCATAATCACAGAAGAATAAAAATTATGGGTCATGCAAAGGGCAATGCAGAGATGTATGCTGGACATAAATAGGATGTAGCATATTACCAATGATATTATCAATCTCTTGTAAGAAACAGGAGAAAAGATAGAATCAAAAAGATGTATCACTGGAGGAGATAGGTAGGGCAGCCCTAGAGAAAGAAAAAGGTATGAGAAATGGATGTCCCTTGTGCTGTATGAGTGCCCACAAAATATTAAGAAACAGAGGCTCCTAGAATGTTGGGTGGACCCCCTATGGCAGATTTACGTGGGACTGGACAAAAATGTACAGGAAGCAGTGAGGGGATGGGGAAGTGAAGGAAAGGAAAGAAGCATCGATTAAGGACCTACTGTGTACCAAGCACCGCACTAAACACTTTACAAATATCATCTCATTTGATCTGGGAAGTATACCTTGAAGGCAGTACCTAGGTCAATATTAAGTCTTTTAATTTCCACCTAAAGCTAAGAAACAACTAAAGTTGAGACATTTGTGAAATCATCTCTTTTTGTCTATTTCAAAACAGAAACTCTTTAGCTTTGTGTTCAGGGAAGTAGGTTTATGATATTAAGAAAAAAAAGTCTGCCTTCCCAAAATAACATTATCTGTTTGGTGGCTCTTAGCATATTATTATTAGAGACCTTTAAAATGTTACATTTGCCTAATTGTAGGCATAAGATGGGTAGTAATTTCATTCTTTTTCTCCTCATTCAATCAGAGGCATAAATTCTCTTATTCTGTGAAAGCAAGGGGAAAAAAATGTTACACCTTGTTGCCCTGTATGTGACACCTAGGGCACTGCAGTATTGGCAGCAATCCAAAGCAGCTTGTGTGCTGCAGTCTTTAAGCCTACAGGATGACTGAATGTCACTGGATTAATTATCCAGTGAAGGGTATATAATATTTAAGCAGTCCACCAGGTGGCACTCTCCTTAAGGTACCAATCCAGCAACACCTGAATTCCAATGGGACACTTACAAAAGGTTGCAGTATCTCCTCTGGCCACTAGAGAGCATTCTGCAAGCAGACACTTACCCTGCTTCCCAAAACCATGGTGCCCACTTTCCAGGAGTGTAGTGGAACTGACCAGTTTGAAACCACACTTGCCAAGCTCAGAATGGTCTAGTGTATAATATGGAATATTTTTCAAATGATAAAAAGTTATGAAATCTATAGCTCTATAAGCTCATATGAATCTATAAGCTCATATCTAGATTTTCCTTTTTAAAGTTATACTCCCCCCATACTCACAGGATTCAGATACTTTAAAAATTGTGACTACATAGTTTATTGACTATAATGATAAAATAAGGAAGAGGGTTGAACACAGTCATCTTCCAAAAATTCTTCCTGTAAACTTCCAGTTCTAGTGGTAAATCTAGGAAAAATCCTGAACCACATTTACCCCCCAAATCATGGAAAAGATCAGGAGAATTAGAATGTATCCAGACTCCACTCCAGAGTCTTGAGCTATAGGAACAGAGGAAAGCAGAGCAAGTATAATGAGAGGAAGCAGTTTTCTCCTCATTAATTTCCAACCACTGGGATTCTCTACAACTTCCAGTTTGGAAGTACTCACAAACTTCTTATTCTCCGGTTTCTGCTTCTGTTTCTGGATCTGGGTGCTGCTACCTGACAATGAGCAATCAAATCCCTTCTGATCCCCCCTGAACTCCCCTCCTCTACCCTTCCTCTCTTCCACTTTGAGAGTGGGAAGAAGGGAACAGGGTAGAGACATGGGAGAGTCGCCCTGCAACAATTACTTAAAAGTGAGGAAACAAATAAATTGGGGTATACGTTTGCAATGAACTATTTAAAAATATCAGAAGTGATGAAGGGAAGTTTGGGAATACATGAACAGATTCAATTAAATAAGCAATGGAAATGTCATATTCAATGTCTACAGTGATATGAATAGAAAAAACCCAACAATATCCTTAAAATTGATGCTGCGTAATCTTAATAAACTGACCCCCGCAGAGAAAATATACCTCCCTCCCTTCTTTATAGAGGTGGACTACTATGGCTGAAGAATACTGCATATTCTACAAACGTATTGTTGAATTTTTTCCCCCTCTTTCTTTTTTTATTTTGTCATAGAGGATGACTTGCTGAGTAAAGAGGAGAGAGAGATTCAGAAATGAAGGTCATGTAAAATATATATAAATAACATTTTTCTTAAAAAGCATAGTCTCAGGCATTTAGCAAAGGGATGTACCTCTCTGTATACCTCAATAGCCTTTGAAAACATCAAGGAACTATAGCACAATAGAATAATTAATGTTCATAATTAGTGTAGCTTGTGCAAAGGAAAATGCAAGCTCTAGTAAATGAAATAGCCTAAGAATTTGGGACAAGGACTTTTTAAAAAGTTACTTTTTGAAGGGCTAGGCTAGATACTGGCCCTGTGATTTCAGTGGTATGGAGAATTCTTAAGTGAGGAAACTCCCTCTACGAACACAGCTCAACACTTTCTCTACAATTTATAGAGAGTTTGTATTACAGAGGTGCTTAAGGGACTGAGAGACTAAGTTGCCCAGGATCACACATAGCAGGCATGGTGTGACTTGAACAGGGTCTAAATGATTTGAAACCGTGTAGCTGAGGAGTCTAGAATGATTCCAGAATCTTATCATGGAAACTAAAGTTAAATTAATAATAGTTATGATTTAATTAATTGTAAAGAATTTGAGGTAATGTTCTTATCTCCTAAGAATGGTGCTCTGAATAGAACCTAGAACAAGAAGACTCAGGCTATAAGAATTTATTAGGGTTTACTGAATGCTGTCCAAGTGAGAGACATTGTACCTGATTGAGTATTTCACGTGCTAGAAAGGTACAGTATATAGTACAGTCAATATAATTCTCTGGACTACACTACAGCCTGGGTTAAACACCCAACTCCCTTGGTTCTGATTCTAACCTTACTTAGCTATCATCTGATGAATACTTTGCCTTTTCAGCTGCATTGATACTGGGGTAAGGGTATCCTGGATAGAAATCATCAGTATTCCAGTCACCGAAAACCTATTTTCTATTGTAAATTAATAACTTGACATTCTTGTGTATAAATTGGTGTCTTTGTGAGTTTGGGTTTATGGATGAGTTCTTCAGAGGCTTAATACCCTCTGGGTAAACTGATAAAATTGAGTTTTTGAACCTATAAAAACCTGAGGACTACAGCCTGAGTCTGAGCAATAACCAGTAATTTCTGGGGCAAAGTAGGAGTAGGGTAAAGGGTATTATAGACTCAGTTTCATCTAGCAGCTTCCACCTCCTGAAGACAAAGAGGAAAGCAGGAAACACAAATGCAAATTCCCAGGTTTTGCATTAACATGGGTTAATTCCTGGTGGGTGATGGGTTAGAGAAAGGGGAGCACAAGAAACTTTGCCCAGTCTCACATGGTCCTGTCCTGTAACCTCTGGAAGGTGGTGTGGCCAGAGGACAGGACCCTCATGGCCCAGCCACACCATGTAGCCTTTAAGGGGAAGGTGAGAGGATGTTAGGCAACAAGTGAGGGAGAATAGAAGGTGGGGCAGAAGAGGGATAGACTCTATTAGCAAAAGGTAGACCCTGGTAGAAATAGGCCCTTTGCAGTCTAGTCACACTGAACAAGACTCCCCTACCTCTTGAAAGCAGAGGAGATGGGGAACAGAAGACAGGTCTTGCCTCAGGTACTGTCCTGTAGGTAACTCTGAAGAGGGTGCGTGTGTGTGTGGGGGGGGGTAGATTTATTGGTAGAGCAGAAAGGCCCTCTTGCCACAGCTGTACAAGGCAATCCTCTAGAGGGGGGATACAGATATCATGGCTACCTGCTGATTAGTTTCAGATGCAGAGATCCAGAGATAAAAGGACAGGACTAAAGGTGGAAGTTATGTCCCAGGAAAGGGATGGAACTCTCATTATCTAGTTACTCAGCATAATATTGGTCATAGATAAAGGTATAATCCCATAAGAGAAAAAAATATCAAGCAGGCCAGGGGTTCTGTAGCAGGATAGGCTCCTCCAGGAAAAAAAGGTGGATTCCCAGGAGAGGGGGCCTGAACTGGGAAAACTTAGGGTGGAGTCAAAGGGGAGAGAGGGAAAAGGTCGGGTAGACCCTTCCTGTAGCAGAAGACCTATCTGGTGCAGCAGCCCTGGGCAACACCTAGGTGGATGAGGCAGAAGGGGTAGCAATGGGGCAGATAGTAGTTCTGAGTGAAGTCTCCTTGTCATCCCTGCAGAGCACCAGGAAGTGTTGGAAATAAGATACAAAAGAATTGCACTCCCACCTTTTTGGTGTCCCAGTTATAACTGTCTGGGCTCCTGAGGGCCCCATCAAAATAAAGACATCTGGAACTGAGATTGAGCAGTAAACTAGCTAAGTTGATTTTTCTCTGGCCTTTGTCTCTGGCTTTCTCTGTTCCTCAGTCTCTGTCTCTGTCGCTGTCTTTCTTTCTCTGTCTCTTTGTCTCTATCTCTCCTCTTTCTCTCTGCATCATCAAAAAAAGTTTATATTTTTTCAAGCACATTTCATTTAAGGAGGCTTGTCATCATTTGATATAAATCAGAAAGATTTCCATCTGAAATGCTTAAGGTTTTAAAAGTTTGGGTACTTATGGATGAAAAGTCAACTATCTGGACAGTTCCCTTATGTGTAACACCTCATTCCCCAATAGTGCTAATAAAAATCTATCATTGACTACCTGATGTCTGGTGAGAGCAGATTTTGAGGATGCCTTCTACTTCCTCAGGACAAACAGGTACTATCATTCTCGTGTGTGAGCTAAGGTTGTGATGTGTTGGGGTAAAAGAAAGAACAAGGCAGGGAAAGGTTGTGAAAGATGGAAGGGCAAAGAGAGAGAGAAACAATGAAGAAGAATAAGACAGGGACAAGAGGGAGAAAGAAGAAAAAGAGGGTAAAATCAGGGGTGAAAAGGAAAAAGAAGGAAAATTAAAGCCAGGAAGAGGGAGATGTAGGAAAAGATGTGTGAAAGAAACGGAAGCTGAGAAAAGGCAGAGGGAAGGAGAGATCCCTTTAAGAGACCTAGGCAGCAGACAGTAGCACTTCACTGTAGCTGCCTGTGAGGAACTGAGCTGTTACTACTGCTTCCAAGTGATTTCATTGGGCACCTTCACAGCAGGGATGTTCCCACTGGATAAGCAGAATGCAGGGCTCACCATTTTCTCCTCCTCCCTTTCTAAGTGAGGTGGAAGGGATGTAGCAAAGGGGGAAGGCATAGGGTTGGGGTAGAGAGAAGAGAAAGCAAAGAAAAGGAATAAATAGAAAAGGCAGAGAGGAAATGGAAGGAAGGAAAGAGGAAGGAGGGAGAAGTCAGAGGAAAGACAAGAGAAGAATGAAATATTTTAGAGGAAGAGAAGGTAGAAGGAAAGGGGGGAGAAGGAGAGATGGAGACAAGAAGGAAAAGTATTTGCCCATTAGTGTTTGTAATCTTGAAATCTTACCTTCAGTACCAAGTAGGAGAAGCTCTGAATTCCCACTTCTCATCAGTCTATTCTCCTGTTGCTTAGACCCATAGAAGCAGGGAAATAGAAACAAATTGGGAGACATGACTGTGATATTACTGTGCTGCAAGAAATTACAACTATGAAACACGGTCAGCTAATAAGTTAACTGATTACTCCTGCAGGAGCAGCATCCCTGACTCTGGGTCTCCTAGTCTCCCCAGGAGAGCAGATATCAATTAGTAACTAGCTAGTTCTACCTAAGAGAGTAGATATCAATTAGTAACTAGCTAGTTCTACCTAAGTTCTAACTAGCTCCTAAATATCAGAGCCTCAGGTCTTGAATCCTTTCTGTGGGAATACCAGAGATCCCAAGAATTCATCTACAGGAGGAAATGTCTCTGATTCTCAGATAACAAAGCTTGAGAACTCAACTTGCTACATTAAAAAGCAGCAGCAACAACAAATGATCAAACAATCATCCCTTTCTGCCTTTTTCTGTTGTTGAGGAAAATCTGTCTCTGGTTTTCTCCCATCTCTCCTATTTCTTTTTCTCTGTCACTTTGTTCTATATTTTAGGAATATTATCTATATTAGGAATTCAGTATTCATGAAAGATGGAGTCCAAAGCAAAGGCATTTGGTAAACAGGATGTACTAAGCCTTAGTAACTAAGGGAAGGATGAGGGTTGAGGAGGGGACAGGCATTAGCTTGGACAATCTTAGGTGCTGACTGGAGTCCCACTAAGTAAACTGGCCACATCTTTTCTTCCTACTTGGTGATCTGCCTCAAACCAGGGACAGCAGTCTGATGCCTAAATAAGGGGTACTGCCATTACTCCTCCCCATCAAACACTCCTTTTTTCCATAGAGAGGATGACTAAGTAAAAAAAAAAGTTCCTAGTATTTCATTATCTACAGTGCTTGGAGCTAAGAGAATATTGCTAATTAGGAGAAACTGTCTGGATCAAGCTTCCTAGAACTACTCTATATCTGGCTGCAGAATGGTAACATAACCATGGGAAGATCGATTGGTAGAGGGTGGGATACAAGGTGGGGGGTTTGAAAAAGCCACAGGAGTGGTGTGAAAACAAATGGAAGAGAAGAAGAATGTGCAGAGGGATAAGCAGACACAGGAGAAGCAAGCTCTAGGACATAATTCAGAGTGGGAAACAAAAAAGCCAGCCAAGCTGAGTGTCTTGGCATGACATTTTTTTAATCCAGAAATTCTGACAACCCCAATGACTCTGGAGTTTTTGCAACCTGCCTTGAAAGACTTATTAAGATGAGATGAGGGGCTGACTGATCATTTCCTTTGATCACCCATGAACTGATAGACAATTTCCCTATTTTCAAGAAGGTTTCCATCCCATCTTCCCACGGGGAATTATACCCACATATGTATTGGAACAGAGAATTCTTTTGCCACAATTTCATTCCTTATTATTTACATTAATTTATGCCTTAATTAAATACTTCTGCAGTTAGTTTTTATGTATATCTTGGTATGTTTAAGCAATAGAAAGTATATCTGATGGGGGCTCAGATGATGAATTATATAATCAATTGCTAGAGACAGGTACACTAGCAGCACAGGTTGTGAGTTATATGGAACCAATGATACATTTATTGCTCTCAACTCAACCCCAAAGCTCACAATCTATTTTCTGACAGTTCTATTGCTTAACTCACTTGAAGCATATCCTTGAAAGATCTTTCACAAGTGGAAAGTCATTGGCTATCAGAATATCAGAATTGTAAGGGTCCTTTAGAGATCATCTAGTTCAATGGGTAGATGGAAAAAACTGAGATTTAGGGAGTCAAAATGATTTGTCTACAGTTAAAAACATTGTAGGCACTGCTGGAATTCAAACCCATATTCTTGCACCAAACCCAGCATTCTTTTCACCACACCTCCATCTGAGTTCCTGGCATTGCTTGTCTTCTCACTACTAGCATCCATGAAAAGTGAAAAAGTCTAGGGCTCCTCTTTGCTTACTTTTCCCTTTGCTTACTTTTTTGTCTTTCTCTTCATCTTAATAAATCTTTCCCCATCCTGCCCACTAAGGTCCAGAACGTACTGTCCATTCCTTTACTGCAGTTCAGAGAATTATAGGATAATATATCTATATCTATATTGTGATTATAAAGGAATGGAATAGATTCTATAAACCATACATGACAATCAATCCCATCACTTTACAAACAACCAGATACAACAAAGTTACAGGAAAAATCTTATGTTGACAAAGGTTTAACACAAGAGTTCATAGGAATGACTGCTGATAGAGGCGTTAGGGGTTATCTAATTCTGCCCCAAAATTTTATGGTTGTGGAAACCAAAGTTCAGAGAATTTCCAGAAGCTCCCAATGCCAGTTTCTAGTCCAAAGATTTCACTTGTAGGACCACAACACTTTGGATGTTTATCCCAACAGCCCTTGCTCCATCAATTTGGGCATTATTATTTTAGCCTAGCTATCGGCACATAATTCTCACTATTTTTTCCTGGACTGACCTATCCATTTTTATTAGTTTACCTTAGTTCCCACACTTTCAACTCTGCATTTTTCTTTACAACCTGCTATACTAACTAGTCTTTAAGACTTTTATAACAGGTTGTTTCCCCCAATTCTAACCCAATTCATCCTCTGTTCTTCTTTTCTAGACATTTCACTAAACCTATAGTTAAAAAAAAATCTTCCTAGCACTTCATAGCATCTGCCTCTGGGCCATCTCCAGTCATCCTGATCTATATCTTGCCACTGGACCCACATGGCTCTAGAAGAGAAAGCAAAGCTGGTGACCTTGCACAGCCCTCACTCACTTAAATCCAACTCACTTGTAAGTCGTGGCATCATCTTCCTGATGTCATGTTCCTCTTCATCATCATTAGTGTATCAAAACCATCCCAACTGCCACATGACCCAGACGTTATTACCTTGTCTCCTTCTAGGTCAACATATTTTCTTACTCATGAATTCAGCAGCCATTATGTTCCAGACAGTCTGCTGGTGCCATGAAAAACTGACAAATGCATAAAAATGGCATTTGCCATTGTAGAGTTTGCAGTCTAGTAAGGGAGGTAAAAGATACACACAAGTAACTAAAAACAGAAAGTAGAATGAAAAAGTAAAATGAGAGGCATAGTTTAAAGTCAACTGGAATTCAAATGGAAGAAGGTGTGGGGGAGATCAGGGTAGTTTTAACAGAAGACATGACATTTGACAAGGTCTTTGAAAGATAGGTTGAAATGGTAAATTAGATGTTGTAGGAGTATAGATGTGTGTTAAAAACCTTTTTTAGTTCAACTGGAAATAAATTTTTTCAGTCTAAAATCCCCAGACTTTTCCCTTTAGGAAAGTGTGTGGAAGGTGAAGAACAGCAATAAAAACAAAACAAAACAAAACAAAAAACAACTAAGGCTTCAGGAATATAGATTTAGAATTAAAAAATCTCTCTGCTGTAATTAATATCATAATTTCATCCATTCTGAAGAGATGAGGGTATTGATCACAACGAGAGTCCCTCTGAGTGCTCAAGGAAGGAAATGAGTCATTATTAAGTAACTATTCTATTTAATGGAATAGGATATTCATCCCAAACTATATTTAACATATTATGATCATTTCCTTGTTCAAGAGTCCTCTACATGTTATCTCAGTTCTTCTTGGTGACAGAGAGATGTCACAAGGTATGTGTGAATGTGGGGCCATTGAGGGGGAAATGAAAGATGGGACTACATCAGTTTGATGAGATGTCAGGAGACACCTTGTCTTCCACAGCTAAGGTTCAACAAGCAAGCCGTGCCCTGAACTTGGCATAACAACAATCCTTTGCGCTTGCCCTCTGGATGAACAGCGCTGCAACTCAGTCACAGAACTGATGGTCCCCAAGCTTGGGCAAGCACCAACAGGCCCAGACATGAAGCCCTGCTATGAATGGACTTTGTGTTACCAGACAACCTTGCCTCACTGTTGCTGCTCTGTCTCACTTCACTACTGTTGCTACGCTTCACGGTTTGATTCTTTATCTAGCCACAAGTATATAAATCAAGATTCAGCCCCACTGCCTAAGATCTCCCCACTAAGGGTGGGCCCGGAACATGTGTATACCTTGCTTGTAAGTAATTTCCTTTACTTTGAAATTAAACTTCTGTTTGATTCCTGACTCTCCTTTGTCTAGCCTGCTCTGTCTGGCTCTGTCCATCCACAGATTAGAGGCCAGTTAAATCTGGTTGACAGGATTGAACATTTCTTACTCATTCAGAAATTCTTAAATCAGTAATAATGTTAAATTAATAAAAACTGGTTCTGGATGACTTGATCCTCAAATACAGAATAGAGTATTAATATTTTTTCTTTAACTGGATGGGGTTAGGGTAGTACATTCCAGGTGAAAGAGGGTATGAGTAAAATAATCGAAACAGGAAAGAGAATAGCCCTGTTTGGTTAGAGCTTAAGATACATGAAAGAAATAGTAGAAGAGAAAGCTAGAAAAGTCTGTTAGGTGCAAACTCTACATGACTTTCATTTCCAGGTTTGTTCAGTATCTAGTAGACTACAGGGAGCCATTAAAAGCATTTGAATAGTAGAATGACTTGTCCAGTGCTATGTATTAGGAGTATTTAACGTGGCAGCAATCTGTATAATTAAAGAAGAGAGTGACAGGAGACAGGTAGACTAGTTAGAAAATTCTTGTGATTTAGTCCAAGAGAGACATATTAAGATCTGAAGTATAGAATAAAAGGGAGAGGAGATGTGATTGGCCTATTATAAAAAGACATCATTTTATCCTTATGATATCCAATGACACCACTATTAGGACAATACTCAAAGAGGTAAAAGAAATAGGAAAAGAATTTACATGTACAAAAACATTTATTGCAAGGAACTGGAAACTACAAGGATGCCTATCATTTGGGGAATAGCTAAGTAAATTATATTATATGAATGTAACAGAATATTTATTGCATTGTAAGAAATGATGAAAAGAATGGTTTTAGAAAAACCTGGGGAGATTTCTATAAACTGATATAGTATGAACTGAGCAGAACCAAGAGAAGAATGAATACAATAATAACATTATAAAGAAAAATGATTCTGAGAGGCTTAAGAACTATGATTGAAGGAATGAAAGAAGGCAGGGAGGGAAGGAGGAAGGAATGAAAGAAGAAAGAAAGGAAAGGAAGGAGGGATGAAGGAAGGGAGGAATGGAAGAAAGGAAGGAGAAAGGAGAGGAAGTAGGGGTGAAAGGGGTGGGAAGGAGGGAGGGGAAGAAGGAAGGATGAAAAAGAAAAGAATAAGAAAGTAAAAAAAGAAAGAAGAGAGAAAACCACCAAAACATCACTTTATACTGGGAGATCACAGCATTATCTTTACAGCTTTAAAATATACCTAAGATTTACATTTTCTCTGAATTATAGAATCTCTGGTTTGGAAAGGACCTGAGAGGTTTATAATATAATTCAGCCTATACCTGAGCAGGAATCCCTACTATAAAATCCCCAATAAGTAGTCATCAAGTTTCCATTTGAAGAGCACTGTTTAGGCTGGACCTTAACAGGGGCTTGCCAGAAAAATTTGATCAGCTGTTAATCCTCAGACAAGGGTCTTTATTAAGTAATATTTTAATTCAAGGGAAATGGGAAAAAGGGAAAGCTTGTAACATCACATGAGACACCTAAAGGCATGAAGGAGAAAGAGTAAGGAAGAAGGAAAAAGATATAGTTGGATCCCAGTCACGACTGAGGATACAAGGATACAACTGAATCTAGAGGGAAAGGATACAGTGTCTGGGTCTTCATGATTTTTAGACCATGATGGGAAGAGGAAGGGGATGGTCTGTGAAGAGGCACCTTCCAGAAGCGACATCTAGGTTATACCAGGCTCTTGTCATTCCTCCCAGATTCCATATGGGTATGCCAAAGGTCACTCTCCCAGGTGGGAGAGGGTTTGGTGTTTTTATTAAGAAGAAAGTAGGAAAATTCCAAAGAAGCTGGAAGTTTCCAGCAAAAGAACATCCAGATATTGAGGATAGGGACTAGTAGGGGAATGAGGTAGGAGAAGACTGGAGTGCTAACAGAGAAAAGAGGGTGGTAACTAGGGACGGATCATGCCTAGAGTAGAAATAGCATGTTGTGAGAGACCAGATCCAGAAAACCAGAAGTTCTCTTTTAGAATATCATAACCTTCCTTGACAGGAAACCCAATACATTCAAAGCATTCCATTCTACTTTCAGACAGCTCTAATTAATCATTAGGAAGGTGTTTTCCCCTTCACATTAAGTTGAAATTTTCTTTCTGCAGTTTCTACCACTTCTCCTGTTTCACTCCATTTTATCCAGCTCTCCATCTGGGATTGCCCTTCCACACAAAACCACTTTTCAGAGAGGAAGGGCTTTTTGTAACAGGGACTTCAGGGCAAGTGAGACAGCTAAACCTGCCTTTAAATAGTCTACCAGAGTGGCTAGGTGGCGCAGTGAATGGAGCACCGGCCTTGGAGTCAGGAGGACCTGAGTTCAAATCTGACCTCAGACATTTCACACACACACACACACACAAACTAGCCATGTGACCTTGGGCAAGTCACTTAAACCTAATTGCCCTACCTCCCCCTCCAAAAAGCAAAAAAAAAAGATAGTCTGCCAGAAGAATGCCTACTAAATTTCTGAGTTTGTCAAATACTTCCAACTCACACCCTCTGTTTTATAGTTATTTCTTCTGTATCACCAGTATGCCCAGTTTGTTAATCTTTTTAATCTATGATGTAGGGCGTAGTCAGTATAGAGAATTGTCCTGTAATTTTTCATAGACATGACTTATTTTTTATGTATATTTATAGGGTCATATACCTTATATCATCATCATCACCACCACCATTACCATCATAGCTACCATTTTTGTAGAGTTTTAAGGATTGTAAAGTACTTTACAAATATTATTTCACTGTATCCTCACAATAACCTTGGGAAATAGGTGCAATTGTTATCCTAATCTTACAGATGAGGAAACTGAGGTAGACAGGTGAAGTGACTTGCTCTAGACCCCATAGATATAAATGCCTGTGGCTTGAATTTGAACTCAAATCTCCCTGAATCCAGTTTCAGTGCTCTATTCATTGCACTACTAGCTGCTATCTAGTCCAACTCACTCATTTTCTAGATGAGCAAACTGTGAGAGATTAAGCAAATTTTCCAAGGTTACATATTAAAACCCATTAGAACCCATTTCCTCTGATGCTAAAGTCAGAGGTCTCTCCTTTGTATTTTACCTCCTCCCCAAAATTCCTACTCTGATTCCTTATCCAGATTTGGGAGTGATAATTAAATTTACGTAAGCTATTTCAGCCAAGAAAAATCTCTAGCAGATTCCACAAAACTTCTCAGGTGTAGGCTCAGCCACAGGCTATGTGTGCTAGTCATGGATTTATTTAAGTATGGAGAGATTCTTGACTACAAGGGATTGTGGACAGTAGATATTTTTAGCCACAACAACTTATGAAAAGAGACAAAAATGTAAACTAGCCATCAGCCCTGTTAGTCCTTTTCTTCAATGCCCTGGCATATTATCAGAAAAGGGGATAGTAAAGAGTCCTTTGACTTCTACAAACATTCATTTAATTGGGAGTACCCTTAATCTCTAGATAATAAGTAGCAGAATATTAGAGGAACTGATCCCTTACTCTGAAATGAGACTAGAAAATATGAAGACATCAAAACTAAGAGACAAGTCAGTTTCTCCTTCTAGAAGAGAATTAGGGAATAAAGAACTTGGTGAAGTTGGTTTCCTTGTGTGTCTAAAAGCAACAAGAAGCAAGTCATTTGGTGATCTATTCTACAGTGCTCATAAAGAAGTCAGTTTATCATAGTTTAGGATCAAAAAAGAGGCAAAAAAAGAGTTCAGAGACTTATAGAACAGGGGTGTCAAGGTCAAATAGAACCAGGGGATAAGGATCAACTGTGAGCCACATAGTCACTTACCATTAAAATGTAGTATTATCTTTTAAAATTTTATCTATTTTATTTATCTATTTTATTTTATATATCTATTTATTTTATCTATTTTAATTTTTGCTAAATATTTCCCAATTCCACTTTAATTTATTTCAGGCCACACTTGGAAGTGCTGTGGGCTGCATATAGACCACAAACCACCTTTCTTATAGAGTACTTGGAAGTATCACCATCATCATAATAACTATAATAATAACTAGCATTTGCATGGCACATTCAAGTTTGAAAAGCGCTTTATGTATGTCATCTCACTTGTTTTTTTTACAGATGGGGAAACTGAGGCTCACAGAGTTTGAGTGATTGCCCACGGCAGAATTATAAATCATGAATGTTGTTGTTGTTGTTGTTGTTGTTTCAGTAATGTCTAACTCTCCATGATTCCTTTTGAGGTTTTTTTTGACAGAGATACTGAAATGGTTTGCCATTTCCTTCTCCAGCTCATTTTACAGATGAGGAAACAGGGGTAAGTGACTTGGAGCATTCTTTAAAAAGAATCTGGAGGTGCTGGACATGTTGAAGATATAATTTTATTTTTGTGATGTCCTTGACTATAACATAACAAATAGGAAGTAACTGGTTATAGATGGAACAATCATTTAAGTATCAGCTCTCCGTGCCTAGTTAAATGGTAGATTGGCTTCCAAAGCAGAGATTAAAGTAAATACATAATTAGAAGAACAAAGAGGAGAAGACATTGTGTATGATTGTTATAGTTCCAATCTGACCTCTTTAAATGAGCTGTCAATTCTGAAAAATGGGAATTGGATAAAGGTTGAGTTTGTCAACATTTCTTAGAAAAATTTAACTCAGGGAAAAGTCAATACTATGAAGAAATCAAAAGAACTCTGGAAACTGCTTCTACCTGTAGACATTTAATCTTGCCAACAGAGAGACGTGACAGCCAAGGACAACATCTGTTTAGAATGCAAACTCATTCCTAAGACATCACATTGGTGTATGATGGAAAATTACTTCTAATGCTGTTGAAAAATGTAATTGAGGATAAAATGAGCTTACAGAGATCTTTGAGTGAGATCTTACTAATTCAGATCATCTTGAAAATAGGTGTTTTATAAATGAAACCACAAGAAGGATAACAAATAGACAAGAAATAGTACAGATCTGCACTGTGTCTTTAGGGATCCTCTTCTCACTGAGGTATTGGGTAATTACCACATCTGTATTCTACCACCTCAGCATCCAATGTATTATGTGAGGAAGTAGTGGTATTACCTGGAAGTTGAAGTTGGGAAGGATTATTGGAAGTGATGAAATATATAATTGTAAAAAAACACTGGTGTTGGAGATAATCCAATTTTAAAGGTACTCAGGGTAAAAAGTGCACAGAAGAGAACAAAAGAAAATTTTGAAGGGAGCACAGAAAAGCAGGGGAGCTTTGAAAACAATATGTAGTATTTATTTTTTTTTAAAAAAGGAAACAGTGTGAAATGGAAATTAATAATTTTATGTTGAATACTCTTTTTATGTTGTGCTGTGTCTATGGAAGTGTTCTTTTTTTGTCTTTTTGCATTTGTTTAAAATGAATTTTTAAAAAAGGTACTCAGGGATTTTTTTCATTTCTTTCCTTCCTTCCTTCCCTCCCTCCCTCCATTCCTTCTCCCTTCCTTCCTTCCTTCCTTCCTTCCTTCCTTCCTTCCTTCCTTCCTTCCTTCCTTCCTCCTCCATTTCAAGAAGGGAATAAATCTAAAAGAACAGAATCTACCAATCAATCTACCAAATTACCAAGCAATCTACCAAAAAATTACTTTATAGAAGTAGAAAAAAGTGACAAAATTCATTTGGAAGAACAAAAAGTCCAGAATATCAAGGCAATTAATGAAAAGAAATGTTAGGGAAGGTGGGCTAGCCATACTAGATTTTAATCTCTATTATAAAGCAGCTGTGCTCAAAACTGCCTGGTACTGGCTAAGGAATAGAGTAGTGGATCAATGGAATAGACTGGGTACAAAAGACTCAGTAGTCAATGACTATAGTAATATACTGTTTGATAAGCCCAAAGACCCCAGTTTCTGGGGTTAAGAATCCACTATTTGACAAAAAATGCTGGAAAAATTTGAATATGGTATGGCAGAAACTGGGCATAGACTATCATCTAACACCATACACCAAAGTCAAGTCTAAATGGGTGCATGATCTAGGTATAAAGGCTGATAGCAATTTGGGGAAGCAAGGAATAGTTTACCTGTCAGATTTATGGAGGAGGGAAGACTTTATGACCAAAGAAGAGTTGGAGAGCATTATAAAATGCAAAACAGATCATCTTGATTACATTAATTTGAAAAGTTTCTGTACAAACAAAGCCAATGTAACCAAGATTAAGAGAGAAGTCAGAAATTGGGAAAGAATATTTATAACCAGTGCTTCTATGATAAAGGCCTCATTTCTAAAATATACAGGGAATTAAGTAAAATTTATAAGAATGTAAGCCATTCCCCAATTGATAAATGGTAAAAGTATATGAACAGGCAATTTTCAGAGGTAGAAGTTAAAGATATCTTTAAGCAAATGAAAAAATGCTCTAAATCACTATTGATTCAAGAAATGTGAATCAAAACAACTTTGAGGTACCACATCTCACCACTCAGCTTGGTTAAGATGACAAAATAGGAAAATGGCAAGTGCTGGAGAGGATGTGGAAAAATTGGAATTCTAATGCATTCTTGGTGGAGCTGTCAACTGATACAACCATTCTGGAGAGCAATCTGGAACTATGCCCAAAGAGCTATAAATAATTGCATACCTTTTGACCCAGTAATGCCACTTTGGGGGTTGTATCCCAAAGAGATCATAGAAGTGGGAAAAGGTTCCATATGTACAAAAATATTTATTGCAGCTCTCTTTGTGGTGGCAAAAAACTGGAAACTTAGGGGATGCTCATCAATGGGGAATGGCTGAATAAGTTATGGTATATGAATGTAATGGAATACTATTGTACTATAAGAAATGGGAAGGAGATGAACTTCATAATTACCTGGAGAGGCTTATATGAATTGATGCTAAGTGAGAAGAGCAGAACCAGGAAAAATTTGTACACAGTCAC
>CM053597.1:82163422-82209669 GCA_028646575.1 Pseudocheirus occidentalis
TCTTCTACTACTACTACTATTAATACTTCTACCACTTCTACTACTACTATTAGTACTTCTACTACTACTTCTACTACCATTAGTACTTCTACCACTTCTACTACTACTATTAGTACTTCTACTACCATTAGTAATTCTACCACCATTAGTAATTCTACCACTTCTACTACTACTATTAGTACTTCTACTACTACTGCTACTACTACTACTATTAATACTTCTACTACTACTGCTTCTATTAGTACTTCTACTACTACTTCTACTACTACTACTGCTACTACTACTATTAGTACTTCTACTACTACTACTATTAGTATTTCTACTACTACTACTACTATTAGTACTTCTACTACTACTGCCACTGCTACTAGTACTACTACTACTTCTACTACTACTCCTCCTCCTACTACTGCCACTGCTACTACTACTACTACTTCTACTCCTCCTCCTCCTACTTCTACTACTACTACTACTTCTACTGCTACTACTTCTACCACTTCTACTACTACTGCCACTGCTACTACTGCTACTACTACTACCATCATCATGGAAGAACAGGAGATAGAAGAATTGGAAGGAATCTCAAAAGCCATTTAGTCTAACTTCTAAAAGAACTCTAGAATATAACAGATAAGTGATTGATCATTCAGTCTTTGCTTGAAGACACCTAGAAAGGAGAAACTCCATTACCACCTGACAGTGCATTCTACTTTTGGATAAGAATTTAGGAAGTTTTTCCTTATATCAAAGCTAAGTCTGCCTTTATTCATCTGCTCATCATTCTTAGTTCTCTCCTATAGGGCTAGACAAAGTCTAATGTCTCGTCCCTATAACAGACATTCCAATGCTAGAAGAGTCATCATGTCCTTACTAAGTCTGCTCAAAAGTACAGGTGAGCCAGAGGTGGTTGTTGTGCTAAAATCCTTAGCTTACAAAGGACGGTCTCCCACTGCTTCTGGGGCCATCTCCAGTGGTTCTGATCTATATCTCAGGAAGAGAGAGTAAGACTGGTGACTTTGCACAGCCCTCCCTCACTTCAATCCAATGCACTGGCATGTCATGGTGTCACCTCCCTGATGTCACGGTCCTCTCCAAGAACAGAGGACAAACAACAATAACAACAGGCAAACCAAAGAACAATGGAAAGACAGATGACAGATTTAAGCTGGCTGGGACAGAACATCTCTGTTGTCACCATCACGCTGGTTGCTAGTGACCATCACGAGCTTTCCTAAATGCTCACAAATCACCTGTTCAGTAGCCCATTCTAGAATTTCACTGAGGAATCAACATCGAGTTAACTAGTCTGTAATTACTGAGATTTATCCTTTTCTCCTTAAAAAAGACAAACAGGACACCGTTTCCCCATCTGCATTCCTCTGGTACCTTCTCCATTTTCCATGATAAATCAAAGACTAGAACAATAACTCTGAGGTCACATCTACTGGTTGCTTTAGGCTCCCAGGATGTAATTTGTCTGGCTTGAAGACAACTCATTCAAAACAACTTACTGTTTTCTTACCTATCCTGGGTCACCGCACTCTCTTTCCATCATTTTCAGTTTGAAGACCATTTTCCTCTCTGAAGGAGACAAAAACAAAATAAAAATTAAGTAGTTGTACCTTCTTTCTCTTATCTGTTATCTTCCACAAGCAGTTGGTCTGTGAAAGATAAAAAGCTCAGAGACAAAACAAAACATACATCATCAGAAAGGACTGATTAGGTGATGGCAGAACAGAAAGACATCTGGAGGTCAGAGTTGACCACAAGCTGAATGATTCAGCAATGCACTGACGATAGTTCTAAATGGTAATAAGCTTTACTTTAAGGATTTTGATATGCAAAAGTTGGGAAGTAATCATTGCCCTGAGCTCTCCATTAATCAGATTCTTATTAGTATACCATGCCCAGTTCCAGTAACCACACTCTTTTAAAAAAAAATGTGGAGAAATGGAGAGTCCCAAGAGGAGAAACAAAAGTAATCAGTTAACAAGGGGAAAAATTAAAAGAAATTTGAATTGTTTAGGTTATGGATAATTCAATTTAACCAACATTTACTTTTTAAATGTAAATGGAATTTTATTTTTCTAATTACATGTAAAGACAATTTTAAACATTAATTTTTATAAGATTTTGAGTTCCAAATTTTTCTCCCTCCCTCTCTCCCCTTCGTCCTCCCAAGATGGCAAGCAATCTGATATTAGATTATGCATATGCATTTATGTAATATGTTAGACATATGTAATTATGTAAAACATATTCCCACATTAGTCATATTGTGAAAGAAACAGAACAAAAGGGGGAAAAAACCATGAAAGAAATGAAGAAAGTGAAAGTAATTTGCTTCAATCTGCATTTAGACTCCATCAGTTCTTTCTCTGGATGTGGATAGCATTTTCCATCATTCGTCTTTTGGAATTGTTTTGGATCATTGTATTGCTGAGAAGAGCTAAGTCAATCATAGTTGATTGTTGCGCTGAGTACAGCGTTCTCCTGGTTCTGCTCACTTCACTCAGCATCAGTTTATGTAAGTCTTTCCAGTTAACCGATATTAATGAACTGTGTGCCATGAACTGGACTGGTTACCAAAGACACAAAGAGGAAAACCAATTCAACACTGGAGTTAGAGTCTATTGTGGGGCCAAGGCTATAGACACAGAGCAGTGTGACACAAAGTAGAAGGGGGATAAAAGCAGAGGGGATATCTGGACAAAAGGATCTAAAGATCACCTAGTCTGACCAAAATCCTCTCCTGAACTTTGTCTTTCTGGTCCTACCTCTTCTGTCCCACACAACAGGGTTACCTTCTCATGTGGAAAAGTACTTAAGGTTTCATAGGGAGGGCAGGATCTGCATACTCCAACTTCTTAGGATAATAAAATAGAGACTGATTTTCATGAGAGACATTAGTCAGTCTCACAACCATGCTAATGAATGGCAATGCACATGAATATAACTCTATAATACTCATTAACTGTGTGACCCTGGGCAACAAGCTTTTTTGGTTTTTTGTTTGTTTTTGGAGGGGGGAAGGCAAGACAATTGGGGTTAAGTGAATTGCCCAAGGTCACCCTACTAAGTAAGTGTTAAGTGTCTGAGGTCGAATTTGAACTCAGATCCTCCTGGCTCCAGGGCTGATGCTCTGTTCCCTTGGTCACCTAGCTGCCCCCTATGCTAAGTTTCCCTGTGCCTAATAGCTAGCATTTCCACAGGACTTGAAAGTTTTCAAAGCACTTTCCATTTGCTACCTCATTTGATCCCCACAACAACACTGTAAGGTAGTCTTTATTATCATCCCCATATTACAGATGAAAAAAATCAAGCCAGTAAGTGAATTATTCATGGTCACACAGCTATAAGCGACTGAGGCAGGATTTAAACTCAAGTCTTCCTGACTCCAAGCCCAGCTCTCTACCCATTGCATTAACTTGCTTGCCTCTATAATTGGGGATGATACTAATCTTCACTACTTTCCCCCAAAACCTATTGTTAAGAGCAGTATTTTGTAAAACATAAATTACAATATAAAAATGAGTTTTGGTTACTAGGTGCTCAGATATCTGTTGAATTGAATCTGGTGGTATTGTTCCAGAAATTCTAAATCTTCTAGTAATAATAGACTAAAGGAGCTGACTGTTCTTGCCTGTTTGGCTAGCTCATTTCACTTTGAAGAGAGGATGACAGGCAAACAGAAGAAATTGTTTTTGGCCTTTGCTATTCCTAGAGTCTCCTATAGAGATCTGCTCCCTAGCATTTAGCACAGGGCCTGGCACATAGAAGACACTTGAAAATTCTTATTGATTGTTTGATTGAGATATTTCTCTGCTTAGACACTGCATGTCCGTGGGGTCTGACCCATGCCGATGCTCTTAGATGAAAGGAACTAAGGAGACTATGTATTTTTAGCTTCTCCTTGGCAGCTCTGAACAGGGAATTACATGTTTCTTGTCCTTTCCCTTTGACTTGTCTCTCAGAAGTAGGAACCAATTGTGGATGAACAGTTGGTTTATAAGGCTGGTCTCTCCATCCTGGGGTCCCTTTGGTAGTTTAGCCTGAGGTCTTTGATTCTGGTTTGAATCAACAAAGGAAGATGAGAACTCCAAGGTTCTGGGTACAAAAAAGAGACTTGCTTCCTTTATTTTCCACTGTTTTGCAGAAGTAGAATGGCTGTACCATCCTGAAATATATACTTAAGCAAAACATTATTTTTAAATGCTGTCAGATGATGTTACAGGAAGAAAGATGAAGACAAAATACTTTGCCACTTGAAGAAACTGCATTGATTAGAAATGGAAGTCAAGGCTGATCTCCTATAAATCAGAAGCCAGGGTCAAAAGATTTCCATTGAAATTCATGAAAGTCACAAACTTCAAAGCCTTAGTTTCCATTTCTGGGAGAAAGACTTGACAGGGTTAGAAGGTCACTCTGCAGATAAATAGCTTTCAAAATGAAAATAAAACATAATATTTTCAGTTCTAAGTCATTAGGGAATTTTGATTCTGGGTTTGAATAGTTATTTAATCATTAAAGATATTTTAAAAAGCAACACTATCTTGTGCTGTAGATAGAGAGAGGAGGGAAAGAAAGAAGCGGGGGCAGGGGGGAAGATTGTTTTCTGTTAGTCTAGAATCAAACTGTGTTGATGACACCAGGGCTAAAAGGAGGCTCGGCACTAAACTCCTCCTAGAATGTGATCTGTTCTACTACCAACAGCAATCAAATTTTTACTGTAAAAATATCATTACCATCAAAAATTTGAGACATTTTGACAAATCTTGCAATGCTTTATACCTGAATTTTCCTCCCTCCCTCCCTTCTTCCTTCCTTCCTTCCTTCTTCCTTCCTTCCTTCCTTCCTTCCTTCCTTCCTTCCTTCCTCCCTTTCTTTTTTTCCCTGTTGTTTTTGCAAAGATACAAATTGAGGAAGGAGAAGATAAAGGGTAGATCTGTATCTTTAAAAATCCAGCCATATAGAAAACTATGACTATTGTCCTAATGAGGTGGAATGCTGCGTGGGAATATATTCTCTAAATGGATCTCAGTTCCACTGGAATATGACTGTCTATTTGAATGCAGGCAGAAGATTATGGCTTTATCCCATCCTCTTTCTCTTACACCAAAATGACCTCTAAGTTCCCCAGGTAAATAATGGTGAAGTGAGGGAAGAGTCAAGAAGAACAAACCTGGTGTCCTGCACCAGGGACAGGAAGAGAGACAAGGGAATGGGCTGAGTCACAACTGTGATTGTAGAAAGATGCACAAAGTCTGTCTGGGATGAAGGGTTCTTTTATCAACTGAACAACCAACTCACACTCTTGTCCTATGTTCCATCTAGATTCTTATTCCCCTTTCCTGTCCTTAGTTCCTGATTGGTAAGAATTGTCTGTATGTCTCTAGGTATGGATTGAATTGAAAATTAATTCTAAATTTTAGTGCTACCTCTCTGAATATAATGGCTGTTCCCAAACCATTCCCCCATCCTGTCCTACCCAATTAACTTTGGTTTTGCATATTTAGCCTGGGCCTCATCTAATTTAGGAAAACCTTGCTACTCCAGGTTCAGTGGGGACGGGGCAGGGCAGATTAGGGAAACACAGTTATACAAATACAATTCACACCCTCCTTCAGGGCCTTAATTTGCTTTTGAAGAAACTTATAGGGCTAAATAAAGACCTCATAAAATCTCATGGCTGTCTATGAGTATGGCTCCCCAGATTCACAACTGTTGCTCTTCTGCTATTTTCGTGGTACCCTTACCCTTCCCTACTCTGTTTTTTTTTCACCTCTAACTCTGGTTACAATAATGCAATCAATACTACCATTCCTGGAAAGCAGGTGTCAGCCAACTACCCACTCACATCTCCATTATTTCCCAAACCAAACTACCCCCACGACATTATATATGCTTCTTCCTTTATTAAACTATAAATTCCTTGAAGGCAGAGACCATCTTGGTTTTTGCATTTGTATCCCCAGAACTTAGTACTCTAAGCCAGGGTCTGAAAAACAGAAAGACTTTCTCATTCATTCATTCATTCATTCATTTAACTTGTCTTTCTTGTCAAAGAAATAGACCGTAGTTGAACAGGACATTTGGTCTTCATTATGCTCTTAGTGGTGAGGAGGAAGAACTTTGGGATGGAGGGGTGCTGAAGGAATCTCTTGATGGTCTAGGACAAGAGAAAACCCAGAACTCTATGATGGACTGATCTCTATGTTAGGTCTCTAGGGACTTTTGTGATTATGGCAGGAATGTAGAGTGAAGGTCGGCAAATTTGCTGGCCCCCCTGAAGTATTGCTAAGTGCCTCTTTTAAACTTATTCAGTTTTGAGCAGTTGTGATGCCCTTGGACTACTCGCTCCCAGGGACACGACAGGACTTGGAAAGAGTTTATTCTGCCCTCACTCAGCTAGAGCAAGTGCTAAGTGACCTGACATAGTGATACATCTTCAGCCAGTGGCATTCAGTCACATATACATAGTACATAATTTACTTAATCCAGTCACAGCCATAGTAATAGAAATAGCATTTTGTCTGTGATATTTTAAAAATGAAACTGTTCCATCATTTTTATAAAGTAGAAGAATGCTGCTTAATTTATGGACTGAGGACTTTCATAAGTCAGGAAGTTATAGCTAGGGGAGTTTGACTCCAAGTGCAACTCAAGTACGGTCATTTTGGTCTTTATTTAGTTCCAGAAAAGCCTGCTGCACAATTCTGTAAAAGGAAAACAACAATAGTTTGTAGACTGAATAAACATTTATATACAAGTGTTTTGTAATTTTCCAAATCTATGTAGATATTGCTGTGATTAATCTTAATTTTTCACTAGGGCTGCCCTCCTCTAGACTTCCCCATCATGCCCTGGAAACTTCTTCATTCTGGAAGATCACTGAAGCCCTGGAATTCCCACTCTGGACATACCTTCCACCCCTGGGGCCATTCAGAGGGAATACAAAGGGTACACAATAACAGCTAACAGAACCTGTCTCACCGAATTGTTGTGGGGATCGAATTAGAAAACATCAGTGAAGTGCTTTTTTTTTAAATTTCTTTTTTTATTATTTTAGAGGGCAGTTGGGGTTAAGTGACTTGCCCAAGGTCACACGGCTAGTTTTTGTGTTAAGTGTCTGAGGCTGGATTTGAACTCAGGTACTCCTGACTCCAGGGCCGGTGCTCTATTCATTGCACCACCTAGCCGCCCCAGTGAAGTGCTTTGCAAACCTTAGTGCACTATAGAAATGTTAGCTATTATTATTAGAGAAATCAACCGGATGGACAACGAATCATCAATCTGAACATAGGAAGGTGGGTAGAACAAATAGCTGGAATGGAGAAGGTGTCATGTTCATTGGCTTCAGGATATGTCAGTTATCTCAGCCCTGCTAATGAGCTAGAAATTCCTGAGAGTGGGGAGCTAGAAGGGAGTGAGGAGAGAAGAAATTTCAGAAAGGAAGAAAAAAGTGAACCTTGAGAGACTCAGGCTGGGAGTTCATGGCAGAATGAGGCCTAGAAAAAAGAAATCATGATGGCCAAGGTTTCTTGGTGTTGAGTCACATGGCTTCCTAAGACCATAGGCTCTAGCTACCAATCCTATTGTTAAGTTATATCCAACTCTTTGGGACCTCATCTAGAGTTTTCTTGGCAGAGATACTGGAGTAATTTGCCATTTCCTTCTCCAGCTCATTTTACAGCTGAGGAAACCAAGGCAAACAGGGTAAAGCGACTTGTTCAAGGTCACACAGTTGATAAATGTCTCAGGCCACATTTGAACTCAGGAAGCTTAGTCTTCCTGACTCCAGCCCTGGCACTCTATCTATTGCACCCCCTTGTTGCCCAGATATCAGTCTTAGTTAGATAAAAACTAAAGCTTTGCCTAAGGGGTACTCAGTTGTTATTTCTAGCTAGTGGATTTGCTTTAGGCAAATTAATTAAGGAGAGATAGGGCAAGGGGCAAGGGGAAAAGACTGTTTCCAGAGGTCAGAACCATTAAAATCTCCGAGAGCAAAGGAATTGACTGACTCTCCCTTTTTCTCAACCCCAAAGACAATTAGTTGCTAAGAACTCTGATCCTGCCTCTCTAATAGCATATAAATTCATTCCCATCTTCTCTCTCCACTTACACAGCCAATACCCTAATTCAAGTTCTCATTACCTCTGGCCTGGATTATTGCACTACTTTGTCAGGAGGTCTTCTTTCTTCTAGCTTCCTCCTCTTTATAATTCATTTTTCACACAGCTACCAAAGTAATCTTCTTATTTCATGAATATGATCATTTCTCTGCCTTGTTCCAAAGCTTTGAGTTGCTTATGGGATACATCATTGTCTATTTATTTGACACCCCATCCACCACTCGTTATAGTCTTCCTTGCTTGGGGAGAGAAACTGAGTCATTTGATCTGGGCACAATACCTCCCCTTGGCCTGCTCTGCCCTCTGCTACTCAGAGTGGGAGCTTGGCTATGACTAGGAAGTAGAAAGGAAGTTTTGAAAGAGAAAATGATGAGATGGGAGAGGTGTCCGGGACAAGGTGATTTGGCTTGACAGAACGGTTAGGATATGCCTTTTGCCAACCAGAAATATGAACTGAAGCAGAGGGATGAGAGAGTGACAGTAAGTTTCTCCTTGCTAGAGCCTACTTGCTGAGTTTATTCTCTATGGTCTGCAGGTAGATTCAGCAAGAAATAGTCTAAAATCCTTGTCAATAATAGTACAATAAATGGAAAAGCACCAGACCCCGACTCCATGCCCCATGCCCTAAGGAATAGCCAAGATTTCAGATCCAGATTTCCTATGTCCTAATTTAAAGATTCCCAGATGTATGAGTCTAACATTGTTTTTGAATTGTTATATTGCCTACAATATTTTTTTTTGGTTGACTGCTAGAATGAATAGTTACTGCTAGGGCTAAGCAAACTGAATTCTGCCCTCCTTAGAATTCCTTAGGAAACCGCTTGGTTCTGGAAGAAACTATAGGGGCCCAGTTGAACAGTAGATGTTTTATGTGTATAGTTTTATTGCCTTTATTGATTCTATACCAAGAGCAAAGGTGTATACAGTAAAGCATGTTCTATTTGTCCTTGTTGGAAGTGACTATATCATGCCAAGGTTAAGTGTTTATGGCTCAGTGAAATATGGAAAGTTCAGGGAGGAGGAGGGAGTTTTGCAATAGAATCGTGGCTGAGAGCTGGGTCTGATTAAGTAAATCCATCCCAGTTACATCCCTTGCCTGATATGGACACCCCCTAGAGCTAGAGCTCAGTAAATATGATCTAATACTCGAGTCTATGGGAACTAGAGAGGCATGACACTTCTAAGCATCTTACCAAGGTGAGCTTGGGATTGGCTCTTTACCTGATCCTGCCTGCTAGGACAATCAATGGAGTGGCTAGTAGAGTCTCTTGGTGGTTAAATATGTATCTCCTAACTTAGCAAGACATACTGAAAGACACAGGGGAATTTAAGAATACCTTGAAGGGCTAATGACATTTTTGTATCATTTGATATGCTAGGTATTTCCAATAAATGTTTGTTTAACTGAATCATTGCTTTTCTACTTTATGAACTGGGTAACATTAAGAAAGTCTTTGAGACTCAGTTTTATCATCTGTATAATGGGGATGATTCTTAGATTACAAACCTCCCAGGGTGGATGGGAGCACCCGGTGAGACAATTTATACAAAGTGCTTTTTAAACCTCAAAGTGATTATTTGTCCATTATTTATTTAGATTATTTAGATTTTTACATTTATTTATATTATTATTTACATTATTGTCCATCAGTTATTTCCCTCTCATTAGTGATGATGGATTTGCATACAGACATCCACACTCCTCCATCTGATTCCTTATGCTATTATTGTACTGTTAGTCATAGAAACACTGTGAGCAGTCTGACGCCTTGGAACGCTGATTGGGCCACAAAGGGGAATCAAGCACGTGACTGGGCTTTATTTTCAGCCTGAAATCAATTGACCTGAGCCTTTCAGACCATATTTCACATAAGGATGGTCAAGTCTAAAAAAAATTTTTGTTTTTCCCTTGCTCCCTCAATCCTACCCCTACCCTTTTAAAAATCTCTTTTAAGGCCTCCAGAGTTTGGTATCTTCCAGCTGGTACTTTTCCTCCTTACCTTCTGCTTCTCAGCTAGCAGCAGCTTGCCCTAGTAACACCAGTGAATGGCACTCGCAATCATTGGCTCAGGAAAAAAGCTTGTATCCAATGAAATGTCAGCTGAGAGAGAATTTCCTGATGGAATCGGATTCTATTCAGTGCTCAAAATGGAACTGAAACAGGATGCCATCTGAATTCCTACTGCTTTTTAGGGACCTGACTAAAAGATTGTACCTTATGAAGGAAGGAATCTGCTTCCTTATTTCTCCAAATAAAACAACGTATAAAACCATCCCCAGCGGCAACCTAACTTTAGGGACCACTCCAAGCAGCAAGACAGGTTCGAGTCCTTCCTCACATTCCTTTGCAATGTGAACCAGGATAAATCAGACTCCAAGTGCCCCAGTGAGGTTCTCTGACTAAAAAGCCATCCTACTTTCTATAGCCTTCCTTCTCCTTTCATTTAAAAATTACCATATTTATCTATATTTACACTTGTATGGCAGCTGTGCCTAAAAGGAACCTTCTGCGTCCTTATTGTGATTCTTTAAAAAGGCGTTCCTCAGTTCACAAAGAGAGCTCTTTGATGAGGTATGAATTCACCTGCCAGTGGATAGAGCACTGTACTGGGGTTGGGGAAACCTGAGTTCAAAACACGCCTCAGAGGCTTCCTAGCTGGGCAAGTCATTGAACCTCTGTCTGCCTCAGTTTCTTCAACTGTAAAATGGGTGATAATAACAGCACCTGTTTCCTAGGGTTATTTCCAGAATCAAGTGAGATACTTTTAAAGCAGGTAGCAGAGGGCCTGGTACGTGGTGGGTACTTAATAAACGTTAACCCTTTTTTTCCTTTTTCTTTCCCCTTCCCTTTTAAGGAAGATTGAAGGAAACTCATCCAATTCAAAAACCTCATGCACATAGCCTGAACTTGGTCTTTTAAAGGCAAAACCAGGGCAGGCACATAGAGTCAACCCCTCTCTCCTCCCAAATTAACCATTTAGTGACCAACCTCCTGCCTTTGGAGGGCAAACGGGCATAGAGGAGGGCATAAATACACAGGAGGGCATAATAGCTATGCAGGTGAAAGTACCAAGGCTCTACCAACAGGACGGGTTTCAAGTGACTTTAACATATGTAAAGTGCTTTATAAATTCTAGCTATTATTATTATAAATCAACTAATGAATCTTTCAACAAGGATGAGAGAGCAAAGCAAATAACAAAGAAGATTCCTTCATATATATACGAGTAAAATACAGTCTCCCTGTGGTACTGGGTACTTCCAGATCCTAGCTTTGCATGCAGGTGAAATGCTTGTCTGCCTGTAGTGCAATTTTCCAGCAAACAGCTGAGTTTCCCTGATACTTCACTCTTGTCTCCTAGAAGTTATTCCTCTCTCTCCTCATACTCTGCTTTCTTTATGGAGTTGATGTTGTCATCTGCTGCTAGGCTTCCTTTCTAAAATAATACCGGAATGAGGAGTGTTATAATTCTTTTGTGAGATTGTCCAGCCCAAACAGGTTTAGGATTAACTAACACACTTTAAACTCTTTTTGCAGTCAGGTCCAAAACAACATCATGCATAGGAGATAGTCTCTCAGGTCAGATCTTTTTTTTCTTCTTTTAAACCACATTCCCCCCTTCCCCCCAGTGGAAATTTCCTCAGACTTGTTTTGATATATAAGTTGTAGTGGAGAAATTCCTCTTTTAACTCATACCATGCACTTGTTGGCTAATACTAAGGCCATACAAATTACCCAGGACCTTTGATAGGACTCAAGGAGATACTTAGGGACAGTGTAGGGGGTGAGACATGGCTGGATACCTTTGTGCTGTATGCTTATGGCTACCACCAGGGCTCACAGAGTCAAGTCTTTCTAGCTTGGTATTGAGAGCTGAAGTCCCACTGATGGAGCCTCTGAGAGCCCACAATCTTCCCTAGGCCAGAATGAATCACTGCAGGAACTGTGTCGTAGTCACTGGCTAGCAGAATTATTCAGAGATGGAAAGGACCTTAGAAATCATATCTAGTTCCTCATTTTATAGATAGACTGGTCTCCCCTAGCTAGAGAAAGGTAGACTACTAGCTAGAGAAGTGGCAGAAAGACTTGGGTTCAAATCCTTCTTAAGACTTCTACTAACCTTGTGACCCTAGGTAAGTCACAACCTCTTTTTGCCTCAGTTTCCTTATCAGTACATTGGGGGATGCAGGCAAGGTGTTGACTCAGTTTCTAAGGTCCCTCCCAGCTCTAAATCTCTTATTCCTTGACTATAAACTCTTTAAGGACCTAGGTTATTTTTTTATATACGTCTGTCTTTGTATCCTTAGCACCATCCATAGCACCAAAAACACAAATAGGTGCTTAATAATTGCTTGTTGTTGGATTGGTTGATTGGCTTGAGGTCTCTTGAAATCTAATTCAGGACTCTTTCTATTTGTGTTTTCTGTAGTATAGAGATGGGGTCACTTCTCCCCTAACAAGAGACAGCGAGGGGGCATAGTGGATAGAAGCCTGAGTCTGGAGTCAGGAAGACCTCAGTTCAAATATAGCCTCAGATACTTCCTAGTTGTGTGGCTCTGGGGGAGTCACTTACGCTCTATTTGCTTCAGTTTCTTCAGCTATAGAATGAGGTTAACAACAGGACCTACCTCCCAGAGTTGTCATGAGGATCATAAGGTGATATTTGTAAAGTGCTTAGCACAGGGCATGGCATTTCTTTCCTCTTCCCCTACAATCTAAACTTACATTTAAAATTTATTGCCAGGTGTGGTGGCACATACCTTTAATCCCAGTTACTCAGGAGGATGAAACCAGTAGATTTCTTAAACTCAGGAGTTCTAAGTGGGCCATGCCAATTGGATGTCTGCACTTAATCAGGCATAAGTATGGTGAATCACCAGGTCTTCAAGTTACTTAAGGCAGGTCAATGAGCTCAGATTGACATAGAGCAGGTCAAAACTCCCTTACTGATCAGCAGTGGGACTGATCCTATGAGAGAACTGTGCTTGGAGCCTGGGCAAGACAGGGAGTCACAGACTTAAAAAAATAAAATTGAAAATTTAAATTTGATGCTTTAGTTTCCATTGGCATTAGATGACCCCGAGAAAAGGAGACCTTCTAGTACATAGATACTTAGAGACCTGTTAGTTACAGGACCAAGGACAGGGACATAGAAGCTTAGAAGATGGTATTCTGAGCCTTGATGATCCATCACTAATGAAAGCAAAGTAGCTCCAAAATGAGAAAGAAAGCCAAGAGGGAATTAAACTCCCTCTCTGCAGAACTTTTCAGGGACACATGACAGATGCACCTATATTATCTCTGCTTTAGATTAAGAGACCAGCCCAAGCTTACACAACGGGCTTGGAGGAGAATAGAGTTTTGTTCATCCAGTGAGTGAACACAAGCTGTGTTCTTCAGGGCTCCAATTCTGCAAATTGTACCTCCCAAGAGGCCCATTCCTGCTAAATCAAATGCTCTGTTGGATAAAGTTTTAAAGGTCCCTGTTTTATGAAAGGAATTTGAGGCAGTCTGATTTATAGCAATCCACACTGATGATGCTCAGTCAATCACACCCAGGCTGTCACTCAAAGCACTTTTGTGAGGCAGTACTGAAATGATGCAGTTCCCGACTTCTCTGTTTAAGGCCTTTGGCTTCCCAGACTTAGTACAGTGCTGCTCAGTTTAGCCCTCTCTCCTCCCCTGCCCAGCTTTCCTCCCAGGGGGTACCTCTGCTTCCAAGCCAGCGGGAACAAACATAGTCCCTTCTCTACCTCTCTCCAGCTGTCATTTCAAGAAAACTATTACGTTGCCTAGGGTGGCATGTAGCTCAGAGATGGGATGAAGAAGAACAGAAAAGAAAGGAGAAAGACTGACAAAGGAAGATCATCCTTATTCAGTTCTTGATCTAGAAAAAGCTAGGCTCAGTTGCTATTATCTGATAAGAAAAGTTACTATGGGAGCTGATGAACCAGGCCTGTGTGGTCAAATTTAGTGAAAGTGGTTAGTGACTAATTGGTTAGTGACTGCCTCCCTCCCAAATACTGCGCAAAATTATTGAGAGAGAATTTGAGGGGGGGGCGAAGAAGAAAAGAAAATATGATCTCATTGGATTTAGTACAAGACTCCAGGCAGGAATTGAGACTAAAATGGAAAAACTTAGTTTTGTGGCAGCATATGTATCTTATTTTTTTGTTATTGTTCATGACCCCATTTGGGGTTTTCTTGGCAAAGATACTGAAGTGGTTTGCTGTTTTCTTCTCCAGCTCATTTTACAGATGAGGAAATTGAGGCAAACAATGTTAAGTGGCTTGTTCAGGGTCACACAGCTAGTAAGGGTCTGAATCTGGATTTGAACTCAGGTCTTCTTGACTCCAGACCCAATGTTTTATCCATTGCACCACCTAGCTACCTTGTAATTTAGCTATTTCTCCAAACCAGGCTTTGGCTCTATTTGACATTCTGAAGCACCAATATCATAAGTGACAAAAAGATGACATCTTGTCCCAAGTGACTCATAAGGTAAGTATATTTGGAATGATATCAGAATATATGGTGAAATTGTTAGTGTTCCTGGAAGGATGAAGGGCAAAGTATTTGTTCATGCTTATTATATTTAATTAAACATTATTTGTAATGCTGGTGAGAAAATAGTTCAAAACTTTTCTTAAAATTTTTTCTCATTTCTATGAAGAGGGAAGTATTCACGTCAGGCAAACCTTCAGTGTGAATGAAAATGGGCTGCTCTAGAAGAAAACACTTTCTAAAATAATAAGAAATTTAACATTTTATATCACTTGATCCCCTCAGCAATCCTATGAGACAGGCATTATTATTATCACCTCCATTTTACAGATGAAAGAACTGAGGCCCAAAGAGATGAGGGAACCCGCCCATAGTCATGCAACTAGTAAGCGGCAGAGGTGGAATCCAAGTCTGGAGCTCTATCTATAATGCCCCAGCGCCTTCCACTGCTATAGAATGTACCTCAACCAAGGAAAGATCTATGCCTTGTTTTCAAGCAGCTGAAGACATATTTATGCATTTTCTGAATTCAAATGTTATAGGTAATTATTCTTAAAACCTTCCCTTGTATATTGCAGAAAATCCCAGAGCATCTAAGGGTTATGTTAAAGATAGACTCTAATCATCTAGAAATCAAGTCCTAAAGCTTCAGTAATTAGAATCCTTTCTTGAAGAATGTTACACTAACCATTTTGTACCAGCTGTTCCAAATTTTTCTGAGAACAACTTTGAAGAGTTGTGATGTCTTTTAGATGGGCACTCAGAACGGAGAGTGCCTTTTAGATGCAAACTTCATTGGCGTTGTTTACTTGTCCCAACATCACTTCTACAGCGAAGAGGCCCAGTAGATCCTTTTGTATTAAGAGACTGACTACCCTAGAAGAATTTTTGTCCAACCTCTCTGTACCATACCAGGGGTGGGGGTCCTGCAGCCTCAAGGTCACATGTGGTCCTCTTGGTCTTCAATTACAACCTTTTAACTGAATTCAAACTTCACTGAATAAATCCTTTTATTAAGGGGATTTGTTCTGTGAAGTTTGGATTCAGTCAAAAGGCCAGACCTAGAGGGCCACTCTTGGCCTTGGGGTCACAGGTTCCCCACCCCTGCTAGACCAATATCCTCTCCCTAGGGGTGGGGACAGGAGACAATCAGGATTAAGTGATTTGTCCAGCATCACATAGCTGATTAATGTATGAATCTGAATTTGAACTCAGGTCCTCCTGACTCCAGGGCTAGTGTTCTCTCTACTGTGCCACCTTGCTGCCCCTGGAAACTTCATTTTTGCAAAGAAGGTCACAGTAAGGAGAGTTTCTCCTTCCTCCACCTAGTAATTCTAGAAGGAACAAAACATCCTGAAAGAAGTGAAGAAATTTGGAGATTGAAGAATCCAACCTCATCTACATTTAGAGGGAAGATGTCCAGAATCAGTACAAGAGAAGCCATTTGTATATCTTAGGCAAGGTTTGAAAGCAACGGTTCCTGGCTATGGTGCTCACTGGAGACTTTGAGGCCCCATTGTATGTTGTATACCTTGAAGAGTCACAAAAATACCAACTTTCCATGGAGAGTGGAATTTTTTTACTTTAAAAACATGTGCTGCCTGGGAAGCCTCTGAGGAGGCAAGAGGGCATCAAATGTAGCATTTTGGTTACCACTTAAAGAACAGAAACTTCCAGCCTGGATAACCAGGTAGGGTCTCTTTCCATAGAGGTTGTGATAAGGATAATAAGAAGGATGTTGAATGGAGGTGTTAGTGGTGTTCCTATGGTGCTTGCTGTGTATGTCCTGCTCCACTAAGGTGCTGCTTACAAGGAGTCAGGAAAGCCCACGTTCAAGTTCTACCTCATCTCTTTGAATCTCAGTTTCCTCACCTGTAAAATGGGTATATAAGGTGCTCAACATAAACATAGATGGAAATGCAACTGGGAAACAGACATCTTAGATGACAAATTTCAATCGTAAACCTAGAGAGAATTTGGGGGACTCTAAGTCTGCTTGGCAAAGATAATTTGATTGTGTCCAATTTTGAAAGATGAATCTAAATCAGAAAAAGTGTACATTTATTTTTAAAAGTCATGTTAAAAATTATCATTTGCTTTGACTGTTATCCCTGTCTGTAACTTGGAAACTTAATGTAACCTACTGCTCAAAGATCATCTGCACAAGACTCTCTTCATTGGCTAAGATTGATTATGCAATGCTACAAGACTTGACAAGGGTCAGAGCTGGAGAGAATTGGAGAGAGAAGAGCACCTAGACACACTTACGTAGACATACCTAACCTACATGGGCAGTACAGACCAACCCCTAGATAAATAACATGAGTAGTTGACTGTTTCATTGGCCATTTAGGGAGGGAGACAGTTAACCACAGCCTAATTCTAGTTTGATGTTGGAATTGGCAGCAGTGTCATATACCATTATTTGTCTCCCACAAACAACCTTGGGCACTCAACAGCCTTTTCTCTGTTCATGACCAGTCCCTTCATTTTATTTGTAACTTTTTCTCTTCTGAGCAAGTCTTCATTGACCATTGACAAGTGCATATTCCATTGAGCATCCCTATGGATTGGAAAGCTGTGTGTTGGGAGATCCCAGAGCTTCTCTCCCTGCTATCTCCCTTTACTGAAAATGCCTTGTCCACTTTCTTTCTCTTCTTCTCATCCTCTGGTTTAGTTAGCATTTGGTCAGTCCTAACTCTCCTTATTGTGACCTTCTTTAGAAAAATGAAGTTTCCAGGGGCAGCTAGGTGACACAGTGGATAGAGCACTTGCCTTGGTGTCAGGAGGACCTGAGTTCAAATCTGGCCTCATATACTTACTAGCTGTGTGACCCTGGACAAGTCACTTAATCCTAATTGCCTCAAAAAGAAAGATTTCCAGCCAATTAATGACTATTAGTTTTTTGTGTATCCTAAAGAATAAACATAGCAAAATGTTTGTTTAGTAGTGCCTTGAAAAGTCTTTGCTTTGGTTGGGAAAAAGGGTGGGATACAAGGAAAGTAATGAGCTGTTTGAGAGTTTTGTGTTTCTTATATTTGTTTGTGGGGAACTTTGAGCTCTCTTCCTCTTATGCAGTTTCTGGAGGAAGAAATAAATGCTGTCTCATACCTGAAAGAAAAAAAATAATTAAATTTCCCTGGAAACAGACAGTTCTCTGATAATAAGCATTTACTGTTTATCTTTAGCCTACGTTTGATCCACTGAAAACACTTCTGGCTCTCAAAAGGAGTCCTAATCTTGTCTCAATGATAACGCCCCCCACACTAAGGTGTTGGGGACGATTCTTTATCCTGATTCTAGCTCTGCCCAGAATTGATTTCTGATTCCTAAGGACTTGAGGAGCAAGCTGATGAAGTCATTGCTGATGCTGTGAGGATGCCTGATCACTTATATTTCAGAGTCCAAGCCAAAGATGCTTAAGAACAGACAGCTTTTCATTCCCAAGGACTGGCCAATGAAGAGCCAGCCCTTTTAAAGGAAGAAAGGAAGGGTGAGAATCAGCTTTAAAGGTGCCATGTTAACAAAACAGATCAACATAGGAAACTTTCAAATACATAAATACGGCAAAGGAAATTTAGAGAAATGGATTTCAACTTCAAATGTGGTAGAGGGACCAAAAGCTTGCTATCTTCCGGCTGTGCTCACTACAATGAAACTTAGAATGAGAAAGAGGACAAGTGGCATATATCCCTCAGTCAGTTTCTCAGAGACCCATCAGGTGACTTTATGTTTCCCTGAAATTTCCAGAGACGCCTGCTGAATGGTTCAAAAATTCTTTTGAACTCCAAGGCCCAGCGAAGCTGCTCCTTCACCTTTGATTTGCAGCAGTAAAAACGAGATAAATATTCCTTGTCCTCACCATAACTCCTAAACCTTCTATTCCTCTGTGTTATCTCAGGTCATTCATTACCCTTGCTCTATATTCACTTTGCTCCTTTCCCCAAATCAATCTTATAGTTAATTAGTTTCATTATTTACCATCATCAGCTCTCAAATTCCTGTATCTGTTGCTCTATTGATGCACCCAGGCCACACCTTAGCCCTAGATGAAGCCTACCATCTTTCCTCTCCTACTATTTTGCTACTAAAAAGGGCTAGATGAACACAACCATGGTGACTGGGTAACCTATAATTTTAAGTTATCCAACTTCAGCTGAACCCTCTGCATGGCAAAGTGATCCCTCTATTCCTCCTTAATGGATCCCCTAGTTCCTCCCCCTCCCGCAACAGAAGCAATTCCAAATCTTCTCTTCTTTCCCCGAGCCTCCTACAACTCCACTGTCCCTTCTTGACCCCCTTCACCCAAGGACATTGCTTCTTGCTTTAATGAGAAAATTGAGAGTATTTACTTCTCTCATCATCTTAAAACCCCTTGGCATCATCTCCCACTCTTTCTTCACCTAGTCTCTTACAGTAAGGCAACCCTTCCCCTTGCTAAGGCCAAATCCTCTACATGTGAACTTTATCCCATCCCCTCCAATCTTCTTCAGAAGATTCTTCCTCAGTCATCTTTCTCTCTGTCTCTCTCTCCCCCTCTCCCTCTTTTCTCATTTTCCATCTTTCCCTCTCTACTAATTCCTTCTCTACTGTCTTCAAATATGCCAAAAGCATTCTATAATATTTAAAAATTAAAACACCTTTCACCACAGCTTACCATCCCCTCAAGTTATCATTGTATATCTCTCCTCACTATCTCAACCAAACTTTTAAGGATGTCTGTCTATATTTACTCCATACTTCTGCTTCATTGAATTTGGCTTCTGTCTACATCAGTCAACTGAAATTGTCCTCTCCAGAATTGCCAGTGATTTCTTAATTGTTGTATCTGATGATCTCTTTTTCAGCACTCATTCTTCTTTATATCTCTCTCTTTGCTGTATTTGACTCTATTGAGCACCCACCCTCTAATTCTGAATATTCTCTGTCACAATGTTCTCCCCTTGTTCTGTCTGTCTCACTGGTCTTTCTCAATCTCCTTTACTGGCCCTTTGTCCATATTATGCTCATCGGTGTTCCTGAAGGCCCTGTACTTGGCCCTCTTCTCTCCTTGTACTTTCTGTTGACCTCATCAGATCCCATGGTTTTAGCTGTTAACTTCTTCCATATAAAATCGCTTCCTACTACTCAAATAGCCACCACTTTGGTTCAACCCTCACCACCTCTCAATTACATTACTGCAACAAATTCTTTATTGGTCTCCCTGTCTCTATCCCAGTCTCTCAACCACATAGCTGCCAAAGTGATTTTCCTTAAACCCAGATCTCACCATGTCACTCCTCTACTTAAGAAACTCCAGGGGTTTCCTGTTGCCTCTAGGACAAACTATAAACTCCTTTATTTAGCTTTTAAAGCCCTTCACAATCTGGCCCAATCGATCTTTCCAGTTTCATTGCATATTGCTTCCCCATCACAAAGTTAGCAATTCAAACAAACGGGCTTTCTCTCTGTTCCTAACACATGGTACTCTATCTCCTATCTCTATACCTTCACATTGGCTATTTCCCATGTTTGGAACACACTTTTTCTCCTCCTCTGCCTTAGAGAATCCCTCTCTTCCTTAAAGGAACAGCTGAAGTTACTACTTTTGCTATTAACTCCCAATGCTAATGACCTTAACTATCTTGTATTTATTATATTTATATTATATTTACTGTATCTGTACATATACATAAATATATACATATATATGTATATATATGCACACAAATATGTATATCTATTTGTATTTGTTGTCTACAGCCTTACTATATAAGCACCTCAAGGGTAAGGACTGTTTCCCTTTTGTCTTTGTTTCCCCAGCACCTAGCTTAGCTCATGGCACAATATTATACACTTAATAAGCCCTTGTTGTTATTTGTACTCACTAATGCCACTGATGAAGAAATCACATTAGGCATACCTGTCGGCTTTGCCATTTACTTTCTGTTTGTTTCTGCTCACCTTATTACTATCATCTTCAATCCTCTGTTTCTTTTCAGGAACCTTTTTAAGCCTTTTATCCATTTTGTGAGGGTTAGTTTAGCCTAAAATAAATAATTTGATTCATAAATCCACTTAGGCAGGCTTATGAATTCCAATACATCACAATTTATTGAAACCAAAAGAATGAAGGCACCACTGTCGGCCTGTCTGTATTACAACACTCCTATTCTTCCTTCAGGATACCTGCTTGTGATCATCTTATAATAAGTCAAGTTAGGGCTTTGGTATTACTGTATATTAAATATTAGTGAAAATTAATTGCTTTCTTTTTTGAAATTAGAAAATATGAATAGGAATGCTAATATTTTCTTCATATACCCCAATAGATAATCTCATATACTCCACAGGGTAGCCCACTCCATGATGGAGATTAGTGGTCTAGGCAATGAGGGCTCAGTCTAAGTGGATGAAGTTATAAGAGATGTTTCTGGACCAGAACTGATGGGATCTTATAACTTACTGAATAAAGACATGAAATAAAACAAAGAATCAAAGATAAACCAAGGTCATGGATATTATGGAATGATATAAGTAGAGGAGCCATTGCTAGAAATAATGTCAAAAGAAGAAATGGACTTAGGGGAAAAGGTTTTGAATTTAGTATTTAAAAAGTTGACTTTGGAGGTGCTTGGGGAACATCCAGTTGGAGATGTGGGCCTGGAACTAAAAGAGAGGTCACAACTATAGATAAAGACCTGAAAGTCACCTGCACAGAAATGACAGTTGAAGGCTTGGAATTGAATGTGATTATTAGGAGAAAGTGTAGAATGACATGAGAATAGGACCAAGAATGGTACTTTGAGAAACATCTACATTGTGGAGTTGGGAAAAGAAGGGCTAGTGAAGAAAATGAGAAAGAGCAATGACAGAGAGAACCACATAGAAAGAGAACCAGAAGAGTGTAGCAGCTTTGAAGACAAAAGAGTATCCAATTCATCGGTCATTCACTCAGCATTTATTAAGTTCCTGCTGGCTTACCAAGCCCGTATTATTATGTACTAAGCAACAGGGATCAAATATGGTAAAAGAAACCGTAGTTGCATCCTTAGTGCCTAGCACTGTTTGACACATAGTAGGTGTGTGGCAAGAATAATGTCCAACAAAGTCTATCCCATCTAAGTTGGGCAAGTTTTTCCTTAAAAAGCAAGGAAACCAGTCCTGAGACCTGACTGGTCCAGAAGATTAGAGTTACAGATCTGGACCAAGTTCAGTTAAAAAGGGCATTAAAAAGACCACCCAGTACACAAATAGTTGGTGCTCCTCATACGTGCCAGATATCCTATGATTGTGCCAGTTGATACACCCTTCTGACAAGATGCATTTCCATATGGAAATAAGGGGGTCTTATCTACCTCTAGTGCTTCCTTTTCATGCTACTGTTAAGTATATTTCCTTTTTACTAATCCTTACATGGTTCATGAGTGTCCCATTTTGTTTTGTGACCAGGCCTGAACCATCAGGCCAGCCTGAGTCAGGCAGGGCCCAGAATGAGGTGCTTGCCTGATAATTGATTGATTGAGCAACAGTCAAAAGCTGCAGAGAAGTCAAGGAAGATAAAAACTAGGGGGAAAAGGCCATTAGACCTGGCTGTTAGGAAGACATTGGTGACCTTAAAGAGAATTGTTTCAGCACAGTAGTGGGTGCAGAAGCGTGTATACAAAGAATTGATACTAAACGAATAATAATCTGCATGACATTATCTCACAAGATTTTCATGGAAATCAAAGGAGATAATATGTCAAGTGCTTAGCAAATCTTGAATCACTATAGAAATATCAGCTCTTATTATTATGAGTTTGTGGGAGGTAAATAACATGGAATGGAAACACATTTTATAACATTTGTTGATTTATAAAAATTGGATTCATGATATTTAAAAGAAAGTTGAATGTTGAATTTTTATATTGGACAATAAGTTAGAGTAAGCTGTTTTTCACTTATATATGTCCCTAGATTAATTTGCTAATGATATTTTTTGTTAGTCAGTGGTCCTCTACTAAAGTCATATTCTGATGAATTCTTGTGGTATGGAGGTGATGCTGGAGTCAACTGGCTTTGAGCTCTGACAGGTGTTATTAAACCGGAAAGGCTTTGGGTAAGGGCCTATTGATCAACTGAATGTTGGTTGGCCACCTTAGCTTTGTTTGCAGTTTAGTTCTACAAAATGAGATGGTTGGCTTAGATGACTTCTGATGCCCTTTTCAGATTTAAATCCAAGATTCTATGAGCTTATGATTACCAGACTGGCTACATGGCAATTGTTTCAGTCAGAGCAATTCCTGAATACCAACTTTTAGTGTAGTGCATTCATAGTAGGTGCTTAATAAATGCTTCCTGACTAAATTTTTTTATGGTAGGGGGAGAGGCGATTGGGCTTAAGTGATTTGCCAGGAAGTGTCTGAGGCCAGATCTGAACTCAGGTCCTCCTGACTCCAGTGTTAATGCTCTATCTCCTGTGCCACCTAGTTGCTCCACTATATTAAGCTATGAGAGGGGCTATAATGAGTCCATGGTGGGAGTGCTTTATGTCAATGAAATTACAGCTTCTTGAAGTTACTGAATGGAAGAAGATCAGGAAGCAGTGGCAGACAAAAATTCTTATCTTTTATAATGATAACATCACCAGCAATTTATAAAAGCAGTTTTGTAAGGGGGGAAAACAAGGAATAAGGTATTCTCACCCTGGGCAGCAGGTGGGGGTAGTAGGTGGGCATTCTCACAATTGTCCTACCTCTGGTGAGATGAATCAGGGAAGGAACTTTGGATCCAAGGTCCTCATTTCCGTACCTGAAAAATATCTGAGAAACTGAAGGGGAGAAGAGACCCAGGAGAAATCACAGGAGCTCCTGCCACTTGGGAAGCTTAGAACTGCTTTTGAAAGCTGTCGGCCATCCCAGACACCTAACTTCCTGATATGAGTCCAATTTGGTTCTGCAGAAAGCATTATGAAATGGTGCAAAAAGGTCAGAAGGCTGAAATACCCATTCTAACACTTGTTGGTTGTCACCCTGGGCCACATCTGTTACTTGCTCTGTGCCTCAGTTTCTCCAGCTATAAAGATGGGATAATAATACTTGCAATAATTATCTTTGCAGGACTGTTATGAAGAAAATACTTTTAAACCCTGAAGTGCTAAAGAAATGTGAGCTATTATTATTTAGTTTTAGGCAGGAAGGGCTCTATTCCTGCTTGACCTCATAGCCCCTCTGTGTTTCCCTACATTCTCTCTGAGCCAAGATCTTCTTGGTTTTCTACCTCTTGGTTCAAAGTTGAAGCTCCCTTAGACACCAGGGCCAAGGTCAATGGTTATTTCTTCCAAGGTTATGAATCTACTTTTGTCAATAATGCTCTGTGCCAAAAACAGCTATTCTTTGAAGACTGGCGCCACTTGGAAATAGGACACAGTCACACTCATACTTCTTGGTTTCTTGACTCTCATCCTGCCAACCAGGTCAGGCTACAGTATGAAGGATCTTTCTCAGGGGATGGACTGAAAATGACTTTAAAACAGGCTCTGCTCTGTATTTAAATCACAATTCTCTCATCTTCTTAGGGAAGGGTCCTTAGCTAATGTTTAAAATGAAGACTCAAAGCATATGTTGGCCTAACTCAGGCATGTGCAAGCATCCCCAGTGTTTACTTCTTTCTTCAACAAGAAAAGGACAGAGGCTTGATATATTTTTTTAGCCCAGATTTTCCCCTTCCCTAGGTTAAAGTCATTAAAAATAATTTGCTATCTCATCATGGCATAGGATTCATGCATTAAATAAATATACATTGGACATAAGGATTGAAGAGGAGACTTATGAGTTTTTATTCTATTTATAAACAACCAGGGCAAGTGCCTTTTTAGGGTTATGAATAAGAAGTAATCGGGAGTCTAAATCCCAAGGCCAGTAGGCTTCAAATCCAGAAAAGCTTCAGGGAAAAGGCAGGATTCCAACAAGTGGGAATGATGAAAGAAATATGGCTTGATAATCTGTGAAGACAAGAAAGTAATTCCAGGTGTATGGGGGGAGGGCGTCTATTATAGATGGGAGAGGGACCAGTAGACAAAGGAGGGAATATTCAGCAAATTGGTCAAGAGCTCAATGGCCAGCCCTTGTATGGAAAGGAAGGAAAGAGCTTTGATATATGGGAAAAAACACTGCCTCAGGACTCAAAAGATCTTATTTTAAATTCTGTTTATGATGCATTACCAATAGATCCTAGGAAAGTCCCTTAACCTCCTTGGATCTTTGCTTCCTCATCTATCAAATAAGAGAATTGGATTACACGGTCTCTGAGGCCTCTTTTAGCCCTAGATCCATGGGTCTATGATCTTTAATTTGGTCCATGGTGGAATGGGGGAGGGGTAAAATCGTATTTATTGTGTCAGCATTAAGAATGTGAAAAGAAGTCTTGCATTGGTTCTGTGCTTTGTTGGGGGTGGGTGAAATTCTAAGCAAGAGGAGTTGAAATGATTTAGATTTTGGAGACTAAAGTCTTATTTGTCATTTCTAATATCTCCTTGTCACCCTATATGAGAATGGGTAGGGGGTAAAAAAATTCAAAAATCACCTGAGCTTCTTCTGTCCTATCATTTAAACAATCTTACAGAAAAATTCTCTAAGGGGAATTGGGTATGATGCAGGTATACACAGTTCTGTGTAGCAGACTGTGATTCATCACAGAAGTTAAGGCTTGCTCACTGGCTCCAAGGGAAAAAAAGGAAATAGAACCTGCTATATTTATCTTCCAGAGTTTTACTTGCAGCTGGGGTGATGCTGGCCTCTTCATGGAGCTATCTCTAGAGAATCCTGGCAGCTGACCTCATGGAGCTGCTGCATGGTACAGGTGATGGGAAAGGCATATCATCCTTCATCCACGAAGAAAGCTTGGATTCTAAGTTCTAGAATTTATAGGATGTTCTGGGGCATCCTCACTCAGCTCCCTAATTTGTCCCATTAACTTCTTTTCTCCCTAGGTATTGGTCAGCCTTCCTTCTCCCATTGTATACTGATTTAAATATTTTTCATTCTTTCCTATTTAGGCTTACTGTTTCCTAATCTGTTGTCTACACTAGGGTTTCTAAATTCTTGTACAGATACATACAGCATCCTATGCTGGACAACAAGCCACTAGGAGGTAGCCACCAAATCTGGACCATTCTTCTTGAATGCTATGATATTCAGTTAGCCATGGAATAAGTGCATTGTGATGATGATCCCAGATATACCTTCAGATCATAGATTTAGAGGCAGAAGAGACACTGTAGGTGGCTTTCTTACCCAGAAACCCCCAAAAGGGAGAGTCATGTAGCTTCTCATTAGTGTATTATTGTTCTTCCATTTGAACACCACTCAAACACGAAAACCCATTCCCTTCTTTTCTTTTCCCCTTCTTCCTCAGGGACATGACATTTCTCTAGCTGAAAGCTCTAGGTCACCCTTTCCCTTCTCCACCCCTCTGCCTACTTACACCCTCTGCTATGCAGCCTCCCCCAAAGATATAAGTACTTACTGTACATAAGTGTGTTTCTATCAAGGGATTCACAGACAAATACTCTCAACAGCAAATGAGAAAACAGAGGAAAGGATATTTGGTTTGTTAAGTAGAAAAAAGAGTGTAGAGATGGGAATGGAGTGAGGGAGAAGATTAAACCAGCTGGGAAAGCCTAGGTAAATAGCAGCAAAGGAGAGCTCCAGGGAAGTAACCACAGATTTAATAAAGTACTTCCCCCCCCCCTTTCTATTGTTAGCTTTCTTTGAGAAGAGAAAATCAACATTAGGTTTCCTTATTTTTCTCCCTCAGCTGAACCATTTCATTTCCTTATACCAAACCCTAACGAATGATCTTTGACATCCCTCTCCTAAATCCTTCCCCCCCACAAGCATACACATCCACTTAAAACACACAACGTAATCTTTTTTATTGAATTGTTTAATCAGTTTACATTCCACAACTGACAGATTATTTATTATTTTTCCATGAACAAGTCATTTAATTAATTACCAGACACTTTTTTTCTTTAATCGATGAAAATACAATATTTCTGCCAATTGAAAAAGAAAATTGCAAGATGCATTCAGTTTTTCAGTGAAGTCCCAAAATGTTCTCTTCTTCCTCAGTCCTTTCAAAGTCGCAGGAACCTGACAATTTCCCTTTTCATTCCCCCCTCCCACTTCCCTGTTCAATTTACTTTTCAGAATATCACAATCATTTAAAATCTGGTTCTGATCATCTTTCCTGTAATTAATTACGAGAAGGAACAGACAGTACAATAGATCTGATAAGATGTTGCATTCTTGGTAGGATTAAACAACACAATTATTCACATCATATCAGAACAAATTAACATAATATTTAATCTTATTTTAGCACCAGTAACCACAGGAATTTGCTATCTCCAAGGATAGCAGAGATGTTAGAATCCTGCAGGACACACCACTCCTTGTCTACCCAATCAGAAAGCACTATGCAAATAAAAATAAAGGTAAGTAATTTTGTATTGGCTGAGCAATATTCTGGTGGGCTAGAAATATTTCAGTTGTTTGAGTGTTTTGCCAGTTATAACTTCAGTCTCATGACAATGTATAAAAAATACCAAACCCACTCATTTTCTTCCTATCTGAAATACAGGGTATAGAATGCTGTATTTTAAATTGTACCTTCTCAAATTGCCTCTTTGAAATGCTTTGGGAACACTCAAGTAGTTACATAGATTTTATTCCTCACCCGTGGGCTGACCTCCTGGTTTGTCTTTTCCCTGAACATTGGAGTCTCCAATCAGGAGGGTCTCCATGCATAGTGGGGAGATAGGTGATAGAAGACTGAGGCTCACTGTAAATATGGAGCATGTAAATAATAGTTGCAAAGCTGTTGCCACAGTCCAGGAAACACAAACCACAAATAATTACCCCTCATCCCTAACCATCTCTTTTTACCATTTAAATTTAAGGCAAATGTCCTGAGCCTGACAGAGTGGGGATATCAAGGATTGAGTAAACAGCCTCAGTTTTAAAGTTGTTGGTAGAGATGGCGGCAATAGGGCTTAATTGGACCAGATTTTAAAAATTTTGCACAATGGGTGGCTTATTTTCCCATATGTAATAGGACACAAACTTGGCAAAGAGTGGTAAGTGATGCTACTCTGGTTAAGGAAACACCCTTTGGCCTTCAGAGTCCTAATGAGTGTCAGACAGCCAAGGGTGATGGCTGCAGGCTGTCATTCAGAGTGGGGAGAAAGGGAAGTCTAATCACTTCCCTGTTTGCAATGGGAATGAGCCTCCATCTCCATACTGCTGACTGAGATGAGGAACATGCCCGAAATTTCAGCCACTGCAAAAGACATATGTGATGGTGGCCCAGACTTCACTCCTAAATCTAAGGACATGTTTACCTCTTTCCTTAGCCAGCTGTGATGAACACAGAATGACTCAGCTAGGGTGAGAATACTCATCAGTCAAAAAGGAAAGTCGAGACAGATTTTCAGGAGAATCCATACATAGTCTGTCAGCTGAGGACTCATTGACACTGAATGTCTTTAAAGTGAAAGACTGTGAAGGAATGAGTTTGCAAGTGTGGAGAAGTTCGGGTTGCTTGCCAAGCTAGTTGTATACTCCTCTTTCCCTCCCCCTCCACTCTGCCCCAGGGCCACTTGTCTTCTCTCCAGTCTTTGAATGGGCACTGCTAGCTTAGTTTCTCCGTGTCTACCCCAATCCCCAGCATTCAATGGTGCCCTAACAGATCTCCCCTTTGACCAGATTTTCTCCTCTGCTATTACCAAATACTGACTCAAGCAAGGATGAGCCCCTTCCCTATCCTCATTACTCCTTTTCCAGCAGCCCCCCCCCAACTGATGCTCTCTATAATGGTTCCTTGTTCTGTTTCACACCTCCCCACATCAATCCAAACTGCAGTTGGTTGAGCTATCTGCCCTTATCCCAAACCCCTTTTCATGGGCATGCATTATGGAATAGGTCCTATTTGGTTAACATTATTTACTGAGCTCCTTGCTTTATTTATACCATTCTACTCTCTCCTATTCTAGGACCTAAATGTGCCTTTGGAAAGACAATAAAAGTAGGTGAGGGAAGGCATCTGAGAATGAAAAGGTAGATAAAAAGCTTTGGACCTAGAGTATAAACTGGCTGCTAGCTTGAGGTTATTGACCAGGGAAATGAGACTAGGTAGGGAGATGGAAACAAGGGTAACACTGAATTAAGCTCAGTGCCATGAGGAAATACCAGCACAGGCTGGTAGCATCTCACCCAGGAAAAATAGCATAGTAGACAGCAGCAACTAGACTATTCTATATACTTAGAATTCATGGTGACTTGGAAGTCTGTGTAGCAGAGATGGAAACTGAGGCATGGTGAGGTAAAGTGACTCATCCCAAGTCCCTGACAAAGCTATGCATGGAATATCCAAAGCTTCATTTCCAGTCTACTAAGCTAAATCTTATCCTGCAGATTTGTGTTGATTCTGCCTTTTGGAAAAATGGGTTTTACTTTGGTCCCTTTGGGACAGAATTTCACAGCTGAAGACTAACATCTACAAAAGCAGCCAGAAGAGAAAGAGAAAGGCATTGTGGCATAGCGGATAGAGCCCTGGCATGGAGCCCTGGGTTTTAGTCTTGACTCTTCCACTAACTATGTGATGTGGGACTTTATTTCCTGGGGTCTTTGTTTCCCAATCTATAAAATGAAGAATTTGTATATGATTTCCAAGGTCTCTTCTAAGTCTATAGCCCCATTATTTGAATGACATGGGGACCAGCGACTTCTCCCTCCTTTTTATCTGATATGAGATAGGGACAGAAAAAGAAAATAAGAAACATGATTTCAGTTAGTCTCTACACTTCTCTAGAAACCCGAAGGTTGTCCTCATATTTAATGGATCGTCTACTTACTCTTTATCCTCTTTTTTCAATTTCTAGTCGATCTTTATTTTGCACATTTTTTTACAGATATCTTGGATAGTAAAATAGTCACACTGTGGATAGAGGCAAGGAACAGGATGAAAATGAATTAATGAAAACTCTTCTCTTTACAGAAAACACGCCAACACGCTCACATGAAAACATACACACAGAAACACACAGGTTAGAATAGGTCTACAGCTGACCTCTAAAAGAAAAGGAAAAGCTTAGCAGGAATGAGAGGGGGAAATGGGAGAAAGGGAGAGAAGGGAACACAGAGCATCTGTAGATGCAGCACCCAGTCCTTTGGAATTAAACAACTTAGCTGAAATTCACCAAGATCACTCTCTGCCAAAGAGTTAGCAGGATGGTTTTTGAGACCCTGTGTTCAATCTCTATTGAAGTCTCTATCTTGGTTATCAATACTGAATGACTGTGCTACAATTGCCCTATTTTCAGTTGAGTTTTACAACTAGTTTTACAACCTAGGCATCCCTCAATATGATAGCAAAGTAATGCCATTATACTGGACCCCAAGGTTGCTACAAAGCAGAGAGTCAGAGGATCATATTTCTTAAGGACACCAGTGTCCTGTTCAGTGTTCTGGAGGGAGCTATGCTCTGAATTTACTACAGTGAATACACGTTCCCTAAGGCTTCCATTGACTCTACATAAGGATCCCATTTTCTCCAACGTGCAATTCTCCATAGCAGACAAACCCACCTGCTGGAAGTCCCCATTACAGCTCAAAATTAAATGTATGGTTCCTTGAAACATACCCTTTCTCAAGGAATTAAGGAAAATTGTCTAGAATTTTGTATTTTTCCTCTCATGTGCAGCAAACTGGGAAGGATTAGGGGGAAGGGAAATGAATACAAAATGGACACTATGCGGCTCTGTTAACAGCTAATTGTTCTAGCTCGTATATGCTAATTGCCCCATATGGTCAGCTCTATTCTACCATCTCTGGGGACAAATAAGAGGAAAGTTACTCAAATTGACCTATGCAGAGTTGGCATTAGAAATAAGGGGAAAAACCCCAGAGTGGGTGACTGAAGGTTATGGAATCTCCTTCTCTGGAGGGATTTAAAAATAGGATTTTTCTCTACCCAGAATACTTGTGTAGTTTTTACTGAGACTACAGGAGTATCTGCTAGGAAGGGGTTCAATTTCAGATTCAGATTCAAAGTCCCTTGTAAATTCTGGTGTTGTATATACTCAGAGAGTGATAGTATAGTGAAGAGGATAGAAACCCAACCTCAAAATCATGAAGATACAGGTTCAAATACCACCACTGAGAAACAGGGACTGTGTGACCCTTGGGAGCATCACTTGTCCTCTCAATGCCCCCAGGCAACTTGAACATAATTTGTCAGGGAGGTGCTGACCAGAATCCACAGAAGGACTTTCCTCATCTAGCAGTTCCCAAGATGACTGAAATCATAGGGATTTAGTGGGGCTTTGTAATAACTAGAGGGGAAGAGTGATGACACAGGGTTTTCCTATCTCAGGATGAATGGAATAATGCATCATTGGGATGACATTTTATATTTGCAAGTTGCTTTTCTCTCATTTTTCCTTCTCTGTCATCTTTGCAAGACCATGAGCTAAAATGGAATTTTATCCCTGTTTTAGAGATAAGGAAGCTTAAAGAAGGAAAGAGGAGAGTAAGCCAGTGAAAGTTCAAGTAGAGATTCCATGTGTTGTTTAATTGGTGGGTCACTCTGACCTCAGTGCTCTTACATCTATAATTAGATTGAGATGGCATCAAAAAAAAAAAGGAACCCAGAAGAAAGTTCATAAAGCCTTCTTCCAGAAATGTCACTGGCCAGATACTATGCCTCTTGGTGTCTTAGTCATCATACATCTGTGGTTCAACTTGCTCACTTGATTCAAGCATTATGTTAATGATGCCAAAATTATAGGAAAGAATGGTATCATAGGATCTAAGACTGGTAAGACCAATTTCATCAAGTCTGACTCTCTTATTTTACAGATAAGGAAACAAGGCTCAGAGAGGATAAATGATTTGCCTAAGGTCACACAAATAAATACAAAGAGATAAGATTTGAACCCAAATTTTCTGTCTCCAAACATGGGGCTCTCCCTTTACAAAGCAGTACGCTGTACTGCGTGACAGTGGGTTTCATTGCTATATGGACCAGTTACCTTTCCTTTATTCCATAATTATAGAATGTATTTTTAACTTGGGCTCTAGCCTAGCATATGTTATTAATTCGGTGATTATTAATAGGGTAAAGCAATTGCAGGAATTTAGGGTCAGAAAAGACCTTAGAAGTTATTTGGCTCAACACTCTAATTTTACCTGAGGAAACTAGAGCCTAGAAAAGACCAACACAAATCATACCTATTATTGGAGAAAAAAACTTCTTAAAAACCAGTAAGTTAGTGGTGACATCTGCAAAAAGCAACCTGCAGAAACTGATTCAGTAGCTATCTCGTAGGGAAGTTTAATGTGGAGCCATCATGGAGGTGACTTAAGTGATGATGTCAAAGAACAGTCTTGTAGACCCTGGAGTATCCAGGGAGACATTATAAGGTGGTGGCAAGAACACTGGGCTAAGTGTGGAGAGAAACATGGGTTCTAGGGCAGGTTCTTTAGCTAGAAACCTGAGTGGCCTTGAACAAGTCATTTCACATTTCTGGGATTCAGTCTCCTCATTCATAAAATTAGGGAGTTGGACTAGATGATCTCTAAGGTATCTTCTAGGCCTTGTGTTTTATACTTCCACTAGTCTACTCATGTAGCATCACCTTTTAAAAATATGTGTAGTTTTCTTATGAAATAATTTTAGAGTTTATTCCTTCTGACTCTTTTTAGATAAGATTATGTATATGACGAATAAAACACAGCCAGCCCTACCTAGACAAAACTGTGAAGCAAGCTTGCCACCTGTATTCTTTCTGCACCTTAAGGGTCAAATCTAATACAGATCTACTTCCTCTCTCTCTCTTGTCCAAAGCTTCTCTTACATCCCTGGTTGCACTAAGGTATAAATGACTGATAACAGCTCAATGGACTGCCTCTCTCAGGTGGCTCTAATCAGTGAAATTTGGGGCACCCATAAAGAGGAAAGCTCATTCAAGGTTAGGAACCTTTCTGAAGTTCCTAAAAGTCCATTCTTGGGGTGATGAACTGCTCCATCTTCTAATAAGGTGGGTCCTGTTTCTAAGTCTCCTTAGATTTCACACCATTTCCTGCTGCTGCTGCTATGTATCCTTATAGCAAGCAAGCAGAAAGCTTTTCAGATGAGCACATTTCTGGGTTGTTCATCCCAGACAAAGCTGAATAAAAATAGCCAGCCTTCTCTAACCATCTGTGTGTTTTGTCTAGAGTTAGGTATTCTAAGTGACTCCTTTGGGGACAAATGTGAAATATTCCTGACATGCCACAATTGGAGAAAAAAAACCAAAACACAAGAACTCTCCTTTCTTCTTGTTCTTGGTTTCCTCTAAACCTTTCCATTGCTTCTCTCTGTTCGCTGCCTTCCTTCCTAGGTGCCTAGCCCATCTTCCCTTATACATGACATTCAGGAGGCCATCAGATACCTTCTGGAGAACTAATTCCCTGTAGATTCTCTGAAGTGGATGGAGTTTTCCAGGAATTCTTGGGGGAAGAGGGAGGGAAAGAAATAATATCATCATCAGGAATAGAAAGAAATAATTTTCCTGCTTTCTGTATTCAATGGGGACAAAGAATGACCATATTTTAAAGTAAACACATGGAAATTTATGTACCCAAAATGGGTGCTCTCCCCTTTAAGACATATGTGGGAGCCCATACACTTATTCCAGTGGAAAAGAAGTAGGAAGGAGGACAGAGTACTAGGATTAGAATCATGAGGATCTGGATTCAAAAGAATTTAAATTTCTGGTCTATTTGTTTAAAATTATTCATCTTCCTTTGTAGTCATATCCCCCATATCACCCAGATGAGAAAGAAGCATTTCATTTGGAGGAAGCATGGAAGGTATGGATCAACTGTTCCAATCTGTATCAAATTCCTTCTTATTCTCATTACCTGCCCTTGATGGTGAAGGCTTTTGTATGACCATTGAGGAGCCTAAGTCCCATGGGAATTTCTATGGAAATGCAATTTCACCTTGGCTTCCATTAGCTCTGCCATTTAATAGCTATAATGTCTGTGGGCAATTCACTTAACCATTCTGTGACTCCTCAGGCACAATAAGTGGGAGTCATGGTATTGACACTGATTCCAATAATGCTCTCATTGTTTACAAACAGTTCTGAGAGTCCTTTTGGAATAACTTAAAAACACACAGAGAATTAAGACCTTTACCTTTATAGTTATACTTTGTTTTGGATCTGTCCTGTCTTTGCCCAACTTGATCACCTAACTCATTCACCTGACTTAGCTCCAAATGACTTTTTGCAGCTTCTTTTAAAAAGAACATATATATTCTCAAAGGATGAATGAAAATTTGTCACTATTTGGGAATACTAAAAAAATGTGTCACAAGCTTCTAAAAACAATTCCAAAGAAGGCATTCTAGAATGCTTTAAGCAATGGTACCATCACTGGGGCTAGCTCATATAATCTTCTAGGGCTATCATTTTGAATGGGATAGCAACTTATTTGGATTTTTATTAGTTAAAAAATATTCATCATATTTTATAGTTACACCCCCTCCCCCAAATTACCTAGATTAGAAAGAGGAATTCCATATGGGTGGAACATGGAAGGTATAGATCAACTATTCAAATCTGTATCATAATCACTCCTTGGTTTCAGTATTAGCCTTTTATGGTGAAGTCTTCTGTATGACCATTGAGATACCTAAGTCCCACGGACCATTGGGAATTTCTGTGGAAATGCAATTTCACCTTGGCTTCCAAAACAAACCAAGACGTATATTAGAATTTCACAAGAGGGTGACCCCAAGTGACTTCTTTGATTCCTTTCCCCTAAGCGACCTGAAAATCTTCTAATTACAGGACAACTCATTTGAAGGAAGAGAATGTAAATCCACCCACGCCTGAGAGAAGCAGTTGATTCTACCACTCTGAACTCAACTAAAGCGTATCACACCCAAGGATTAAATATTATATCAGAACTGTTACATGTTGGGCATTTAGTTTCAGATCTCTGGACCATAATACACGCGCTTACTAAAAATTTGTTTATATTTGAGAGTAGTCTCTTTTCCAAACAGATGTTTAGCGAAGTGAAGACAAACGTCTTTTGGACAGCATCTCCCACAATCCAGGGATGAGCACGCTCAAATGACAACAAATTTGAAATCTGTTGCACATAAAATATCTGCAAAGGAAGAATTAGCCTTAATTTTCAATAATCCCTCAGCAGGGTCATGTGCAACTCTTGGGTAATTAATGGGGGCCCCAGAAATAGTTCTGAGATCACATAAAATGTAGGTAACTGGGATGGTAGTAATAGGGGGTTTCCAGATGGGGTCGAGTATCCCAAATAGGGGTAATGCCCCATGAAAGCCACTGTGTGGTAACTATCTTGTCCTAGGATTTATGCTGACATTCATTGAACTGAAACAGTAACACCTGTCAGGTGAATTGGTGATTTGATAGGGCTGTCCAGGAGATAGGCATATTTTATTTTTTCTCGAGAATTTTCCTTTAAAAAGTCAGCATGGTTTTGGGTAAGGGAAACAAATGGAATTGCCTCATTGTTTCTTAGGAGATAATGTGGCTACTTTGACCTTCCTAAGGAGGGTTCAATAAATGATTGATGACTGATCCTTTTGGGAAATATCATGCACTGGCCAGAATTAGGGACAGATTGGGGGAAGCAAATTGGGAAGGGAAGTTTTTCCTACCAAAACTGGGAAAGGAGAAAAGGTAAGGAAGAAATGGTCAAAACATTCAAAATAGCTCCTTTAATTCCCTTATATAGAAATGTTGTCAGAAAAATTCTAAGAAGGATAGGAACAGGAGTTAAAGCAGTCCCCTATACTGTACCAGCATCTCATAGTATACAAACACAGATGTACTTCACACAACTGCAAAGGATTTGGGGGTTCTACTTTACCTGTGGGGACTTTGAGGAGGACACTGACCCTGAATCTCCTTGGGAAACCAGGGTCTAAGATTGGATATCTGGAGGAAAGAGATTCTGGTCCCAAGATGTCATTCAAAATACATTCTAATCTGATGAGGTTTGAGAATGCTGTCACAAATCCCAAAGACATAAGCTACTGGCCTAATTGTGGACTTTTCCATATGAAGAACTGCAGTGTTTAGTTCAGCTGGCTGGAGCTGCGTCACTTAGTCCTTCACTGAGTCAGCTACATTTGCTCTGTTCCATGACAACAGACTTCTCTCCTAATCCTGACCAGCTGTAAGTGTGCTGTCCCAAGAAGATTCAGATAAGAGAGACATCAGATGAATCAGGGCACATCCATCCCCATGTTTGAAAAAGCAACTCCGTACACATATCATGCTGGCTGGAGGTCAGAGGTAGCCTTGTCTATATAGGATTGCATAAGTGGAGAGAATTACCCAGAAGAGACTGGTTCCCTGGTTCCCTAGGAGCCCCTAATACATTTGAGAAGCATTCAGGTCTTGAAAAGTCTAAAGTTTAGGGGCTAAGGTAAAAATTAAAAAGAATTTCAAAGCCCCAGTCTTCCACCAACCTCCATAAAGCATTTTAATAAGGTGGAAAAACTATTAATGGTCGTATCGAATAAATAAGGGAAAAACAATGGTACACCTAGGGACCAGAGCCCAAAGGTTTGGTGACTTAAAAAAAATGCAATGGATTATCTGTGCCAGGTTGTCACCATCTGGAAAATTTCTACTTACTCAAGGAGCTGGAGTTTGGCTTCAGAAACTCTTTAGGCACAGGCAAACCTCCTTCCTCAAAGGAAAGCTTCCAATCATAGTTGTGGATATGGCCATTTGCCCACCAACTCAGACCAACATTTCTTCCCCAAGAGGGGAATGAAGGCAAAATGGCTCTCAATCTGAGATACTTCTCTTCACTCCTCCTCATGCCCAAAGAGGCATTTATGCCTTTCCCCCTAGGAGGAAATCATACTTTTCAAAGTAAAAAAAAAATAAGAGCATTTCCCCATAGTTCTAAAAACTGCAGGTTTTCCTGATAGCTGTTTGTCTTTCCTGTAGAATAAATCCACCATTTAAAAAATAATTCTTATTCCAGTTATATGCTAATAACAGTCATGATTATACACAGACACCTCTCCCCATCCCCCCCATATTCATATAACTACAAAGACCCCCTTTATACATGCTGACATCTGTCCCCAGTCACTTAACCTCTCTGGGCCTCAGTTCCCTCACCTGTAAAATGAGGAAGTTGGAGGAGATGATTTCTGGGGTCTCTTCCAGCTGTATCTTTATGATCATAATTTTGAGAAGATCTGACATAGACATACTCGCATTGGTACCTGGATACATAAACACATACATACATACATACATACATATACACTCCACATACATAGGCACATACATTCTGGGGCAGACTCTCACAGACCAATCAATGCACACCAGGATAATACAGTTAACCTCACACACACACACACACACACACACACACACACATGCTAAAAAAATAGCATGTTTTGGGAGAAGTGAGAGGATATGTGACTTGGTGGGTAAAGGGAAAGGTGGAAAGGGTGAACAGTCAGGAAGCTGAGAGAAGGCGAAAGCTTGAAAGCTGACAGGGGAGTAGGTAGGAATGAGGGAATATGAATGGATAGAGGAGAGGCTTATTGGTTGGCAAGTGATCCACAGCATATTGATTTAGTAATGCATCACATTTACACAGATCTGCTATTTACCTCATACTTGCTATGTAGCGACCCCATCTCAAGGCTTCTCTCTATCTCATGGTTGTCCAATAGCATAGCACAGGATAGCACTCTACACATGGTGGGCTCTGGGAAATGCTCCTTTCCTAGTCTTTGGCAGACTCCTAATCTCATGGTTTTATGCCTGCCTTGTTCACTTCCTGGCTCCTCCAGCTACCTCAGTGTCAATTAGTTCAAATCAATCCCAAGATACTGTGGTGGATTTATCCTTCTTCCACTTGGGTGTCAGCAGCCATGTCAGCTACTCTGGGATTCATGACCTTGAAATTGGAAAGAAAAGGAAGAAGAGGAAGAGGGGAAGAGGGAGAGAGGAAAAGATAGAAAGAGTAAAAAGTTCTGGGTTGATTTACAACAATATCATACAAACTTGAACCCATGGAAAATGGATTCTCTTTCTCTGCACATGACTTGTCTTTCATCTTTTCAGAGAGTGAACTGATACAGAAGGAGGAGATACCCAGTGAGACAGGAATTACCACTGATGGGGCACAGAAAGGTCCTGTTGAGCATACATCAACCAAAAACACCATTCTTTTTCCCTCCCAAATTTTGTTTTCTTTTCTCCTTCTGTAATGGCTTTTTGCCCAGCTGTGTCTTGAACTTCCAAAATTAAGAGGACTACTCCCACATAGTCCCCAGTAATGTGCAGAACCATAGGGTCCCCTATCCGAATGGTTCTCTTGATTCTGCCATCTGGAATTTTGAGCTGTTTTTAAAATAACAAAAAAACTGAAATCAATTGATAACACTTCAGTAATACACACACATACACACTTTCTTTCTCTCCCTTTCTCTCTCTCTCTCTCTCTCTCTCTCTCTCTCTCTCTCACACACACACACACACACACACACACACACACTCCAGTAATCTACAGTTGCAGAATTGGCACCCATGCAAGCTCACCTCCTCTCTACTTTTTCCAGGCTCTTGTACCTGGGCCAAAATATCAGCACAATTTATAGACAACAGTCATACTGCAATAGTTCAGTTTGAAAAGAAAAAAAAACATCAGAAAAGTTATACACACACATGTATCACAGCATTTCTCAAAGGCCCCTGTCTGCCCAGAAGATGGGGGTGGGGGCAGGGCAGCCTCTGTTTAACCTGGATGTAAGGCAGCTGGAAGATAAGACTGGGTTGTCTGAGCATCCACAGAAGTGTCCTCGTATTGATGCAAATATCATCTCTCAGGGTTGTTGGTCTCTTCCCCCTTCCCCTCCCCTCTTTTGTTCATCCAAAAGTTTGGCAAGCAAAGAGAAAACTTCCTTCTCAGTTTGTTTTCTCTTCCAATTCTTGTGTGTAGCTGGTGGGGCAGTTGGGGAATGAAATCAGGAGCACTGGGAGAAGAGATGGTTTTGAAAATGGCCTCGAAGAGTTGGTTACATTCTACAGATGAACTAAGGGTTTTGTTTCTTTGCATTAATATTGGTGGGTGGTGGGTTCTTCTCTTGTTGGTCCAATTGATGGCATGTATTCCCTACTTCCTGTGCTGCTTTAAACATCTGCCACTGTCCCTTCCCAGCTCACCAACCCATTCTCACTAGTAGCAGTGTGTGATTCAACTGCAAGTGAGCATGTTCACTCAACCTTCAAAAAATCATGAAGCCGTTAAGTTAAGAATTGATGGAAGAGCCATATGACAACAAAGTTTTCCCCATCTTAGAGAAAGGATGAAGCAATACAAAGTTCTGTGAAGACATGGGTGCCTGAGCCAACTCAATGCTCTCTTGGCACTGGCACCATCTTGCTTTAGTTTTTGTTTTATATATGTATATTTTATATATATATATATTTATATATATATATGGGGGGTTATTTTTTGTTTTTTAGCACACTGTCCCATTTTCAGGTCTGGTTTTGGGGCAGTTGGTCCTGGGGACAGGTTGAACAGAAGGGGCCAAGGTGCAGAAGAAGCCCGAGATAAGCGTGAGGCCCAGGCCCCCCCACGCACAGAACATGGACCATCCATAGCCATGGCTAATATCATCAGGTAGTCCATACAGGTAGCGTGGGTAGCGTGATAGCTCGAAGTTGATCCCGGCCACACAGGTGCACAGTGAAATGATGCAGAAGGTTCCTAGAGGACAAGATGGGGTGGGATTAGGGATAAGGAAAGGAGGGAGGGGAGGGATAGGAAAGAGAAGGGGAGGGAGAAAGAAAGGAAAAAAGAAAGAGGTGAATGTTACCAAGTGTTTTGTTGTTGTTGTTGTTGTTGTTGTCATAACTTTTGCGAGTAGGAAAAGATACCATGAAATGAGTGTCAACAAGAACAGTAACTAGAAATTGTTCCTGAGGAAGAGGAGGAGGAAGGGGAGGAAATTGCAGAATACCACTCCCACTCTCCCCTTAGGCAGAGACAGACTCAAAAACTATACCTTGGAGAAAACACAAAAGAAGTAACACTTCATCAGGGTGTAAGGGAAGATGGAGAGAGGCAAAACAACCTATTTTCCCTCTTTTGGAGGGTTTGAAGTTTCCGTGTTTCATTGCTTCTAGAGAATATGAAAGGACTCAGTAAGTCCATCTGCTCTGTGTGCCCCATTTGGGAAACCATTCCTATGCTTTTTCCTGTTCTTACACACATCAGGTCCTATGTTATATTGTGTTTACCTTCAAACCAGTCTCCCAAAAGCTGTCACTCATTCGAGAATTCTTCTCTATGTGGTGATAAGGCATCAGCTTCTGTCACTATAAATGTGTTTGTGTGAGGTTCTTTTAATCCATTAACACATAGGGATATTTTACAGAGGCTCAGAGCAACTACCAGAATTAGACCATTAGGATCAGAGATGTTTCTTGCAGTTTTCACAAGTTAACATTAATTACTTCCAAAAGGGACAGTCAGTAGCTGGGAAGATACTTCAAACCATGCTACCTAAGGGATTATGTCCATATACCTACCAACATGCTCACATTCTTTGAATGTCTTGTAAAGCAAACTACTGTAGCCTATGATTACATGGTGAGTGTGATTTTTACCAACTAAGAATGGACTTGTTTACCTCCCATGGGACATTTACATCTTGACTGTGAAGAACTCAAGATGCTGACATCTCTGATTCCAAAGAACAAGCTTAAGGAACCATAATACCAGGTCCTTGACATCAGGGCTGGATAAATAGGAGAAAGAGGAAAGTTAGGATAGGGTGTGTATGTGTGTGTACATGTGTGTATGTGTGTGTGTGTGTGTGTGTTGATGGAGTAGCAAGAGAAAGAGATGTATTATATTTTCTATTTGTAATGAAACTTGTCATTTCCCTACAATTCAATTTTTCTAGGCCCAATACAATTTGTTTTATGTATCAACTATGTGCCTGTGTTAATAGCAACCATAAATACTGAGAGTAGAGAATCCTGAAAGAAGATTAAGAAAGGGACACATATTGGCACTATAATTATGACCTGAACAGGGAGAAATTGTAGAGGGACATGATAGAAAGTGTTTGGTGATTTTCAGAACAAATGTATTTTCAAAGTTTATTTTTAAATTGAAAAAGTTATCTGTTATAATAGCATATGCTAGGTCTACTACCTACCTTATGCTGTTCATGAATCATTTCACTAGCACTTGTTTTGTTTCCCTAATGAAACTAAGTTCTTGAGTGTGGAGATCACTTGTTATATTTTATATCTTCCATAGAATCTAGTATAGTGTTGGGCACAGCAAGCACACTGACCACAAACACTGATTTAATCCATTCTTTTGCTTTCTTTTCTGTCGTTTCATGATACTGATGTTCTTAACATCGGTCCCTTTCCTTGGGTACCTGTCAAATGCCTCAGAAGTCTGCACAGGCAACATCCTAGCTAAGGCTGTCCTTTAGAAAGACATGGTTGCAGAGTCATCTCCCTACCAAAATACAGATATCACATACTTTGATGGGAAATACCACCTTCTGAGTTCCAGAGGGTTCAAATGCCTGTTCTCAAGCTAAAAATTTTATAGGTTACCTTAGTGACAGTTTCTGGGAAAATGCAGGTGTTCTGTTCTGTCAACCTATTTCTCTTTTCCTCCTTTGCTAATATTATTCTCTTTCTGCCCCTTCCTTTCTCAAACATTAATTGAATGCTTATGACATTCAAAGAAAGAGTTCTGATAAACACTCCGGAAGATATAAATAGGAAATGGCCCCTGATGTATTGATGCTAACAAGTAAATTAGATAATGTATGTACAGTACTTTTAGACCCTTAAAGCACTATGTAACTATCAGCTATTATTATTATCATTATTATAATTCTAATAAAGCTTGACTTCACCCAAATGCAAGTGTCTCCTTTTGCTTAAGTTTTCTTGTATATATATTAAATACACTTATAATGTGCATGCTGCTTCTTCAAGAAAATATAAATTCCTTTACAGGAGGACTTATTTAATTTGTGTCTTGAAATCCCAGGGTCTGTCTTAGTGCCTAACACATAGTATGTGTTTAAAAGAGGCTTGTTGGTTGATGAAAGCAGAGCAGCGTACTTCAAAGAGGCTTTGATTTGGGAGAAGAGGACCAGAGTTGAATCTTTGTTCACTTACTTACTGTGTGACCTTGGAAAAATTATGACCTCTCTCACCCTCAGTTTCCTCATATAAAGAGATTCAAGAGGTAATTTTTAAAGTCCTTTGAGATAATTAACATAAAGTTCAAAATAAACACCAACTACTAATTTATTTGCCTTTTTTCTTTCTATGTTTCCATCTAAAACAAAATACATCCAAAAGACAACTCATTTTCTCCCTCGTCAATCCTACTCCCCTTTTGAATTTCTTTATTATTGTGAAAGACTAGCACCAACTCCTCCCAAGTCACTCAAGTTTGAAACTTTGGTTTTGTCCTTGATTTCTCACTCTCACTCACTGCATATATTCAACCAGTTGTCAGATTTTGTCATTGTGACCTCCATGTGGACTATTGCTAGGGCCTTCTAACTGCTCCATCTGCTTCAGTCTCTCCCTGTATCAATCTGTCCTCTAAACAGCTGTCAAAAGTGATTTGTCTATGGCATCAGGCTGACCAGGACACCTGTCCCCTAGTCTCCATTCAATAAACTCCACTAGTCTCTTCTTATCTGTAGATAGAATACAAATTCCTTTGGCATTGCAAGCTCCCACAACTTGGTCACTTCCTGCCTTTTGAATCTTCTTATACGTTATACCCCATTCACAAACTCTATGGCCCAGCTATGCTAGCCAACTTGCTGGTCCTCACACGTGACACCTCATCTCTTGTCTATGTTCCTTTAGAATGAGTGTCCCCCATGCCTGGAATGATCCCTTTCTTCCCCTCCAGCTCTTGGAAGCCTCAACTTCCTTCAAGACCCAACTCAAATGCCATCTTCTGCATGAGACCTTTTCTGGTTTCTCTCCTCTCCCCAGCTGCTAGTGCTGGCTCCTCTAAGGCCACCTTCCATGTCCTCGGGATTTATCTCATGTGTCCTATTTATATACATGTTGTCTCCCCCACAAGAGTGTAAACTCCTTGAGTCAGGTAATGTGTTTGCCTTTTCTCAGCATCCTTCCTGTTCAGCACAGTGTGTGACACATTGCAGCCTCTTAATAATGGTTGCTGATTGATTTCTTCCCAACATGTTCATGACCCAATTGTTGCATCTCATTGTTGAAGACATGTCACCATTGCAGACATCATCTTTACTTACAAAACCAAAAGATAGAGCTCATTTGGGGATGATATCCTGCATTAAAGAACAAGGGTCTGGTCGTTATGATATTGGTGGGTAAGGAGGAGAGAGTGATTATTTTCTAATTTTCCTGGAGATGTTTATAATGTTCATTTACAGACAAAGTTTAACAATTTGGGTGAGCATATTTGGTCAACCAAAGGGACCTAATGGAAGATACTTCTTTTTATGTCTTCTTGGAAAAGAGAGGCCCAGAAAGAAATAAAGTGTAAAAGTGGGGAAAGGAAGAGTGATAGGGAAAAAATGCCAAATGATTTAGGGCAGAAAATGGGGAGGGAAAAGTACACAGAGATGCTAGGTGATGCTCTTGCAAATAATGTGTTCTTATTTCCCTCTTGTTCAAGGATATCTGGATATATGGTGGCTAAGGACTCAATGATATTTGTGTTATATCCTACAATATCATTCTTGGGATGAATGTTATGTTAGGGTGAATCCAGGTCTAGATAGATGACAGAAAATGAAGCCTGAAGTGTGCTGGGAATAAGGCTTTTTGTTCTCCAAAACAAACATTCTAACAACATTGAACAAAGGACCACGTGAAAGGGAAAGCAAAGATAACGTGTGGTAAACCATTTCTCCATCTTTGGAATGAGAGTTAGGTATGGTGAATAGATATGACTCAGAGACAGGGGCCATGAATTTGAATAATGCCTCAGACACTTTATAGCTTTGTGCTCATGAGCAAGTCACTTAAGTTCTTGAATAGCACCACACAAGTTTGGATAGGCCTTACCAAATTTTGTAAAGTTGGATGTCATCAGAAAAACTGGAGGTGGTCAATCAGCAATACTCAGGTTCGAGAAATACGGGTCTAACGTTATGACACTAATCAAGTTCATGGGGGCCCTTGCGATGATTCATCTTTTGGGCTTCCCATTTTGGAAAGGAGAACAAAGTAGCTAACACCCCCCTTGGAAACTTTTAGATCTGATTCATGGGCCAGTCTAGCCTGGGAAGATCAATAAGGGAGTTAGAAATAGTCCTCACAGACAATTGACAGGTTGAGCTGATAGTAATATGAACTATTGGTATTTACGGAGAAAATATGAATGAACAAAAGAATGAATAAATGAATGAATGTTAACATTTCTAAGCGTTTACTGTGTAGTAGGAATTGTACTAAGCATGGGGAATACGGACACAAGAAATGAGATATCCCTCAAAGTCCTCTTCCTACCTGTTTCCTTTTAGCCACTTTCATAGAGCCCCTAGTTTATAAACTTCATCTGTGGTGGGATAGAGTAGAGCCAATAAAAAATCAGATAAGTGTTAAATGTCTCTTTGATTTTCATACATAGCATCTGTTTCCTTCTCAAATCCAGCTGTTATATTTCCTCTTGGCTGACCTACTCTCTACCACCTCTCCATAGCAGTATCATCAATTAAACTCATTTGACATTAAGAACCTACTATGTGGAAAGTAAGAGTCATGATAACGAATATCAGTTATATTTTAACAGCTTTAAGGTTTGCAAAGCGTGTTACCTAAGTTATCTCATTTTATTCTTTTTTAGTTTTTGCTTTTTGGAGGGGCATTTGGGGTTAAGTGACTTGCCCAAGGTCACACAGTTAGTACGTATTAAGTGTCTGACGTCGATTTCGAACTCAGGTGCTCCTGACTTCAGGGCCGGTGCTTTGTTCACTGCGCCCCCTAGCGCCCCCATCTCATTTTATTCTTACCAACCCTATAAGGTAGGTGCCATTATTACACCCATTTTTTAGGTCAGGAAAATGAAGCTGAGAAGTTCAGAGTCAAAGAGCCAATGAGCGTCGTGAGGCAGGATACAAACACGGGTCTTCCTGATTCCAAGGCTAACATTCTATCCATTAGGTAACCTAGCTGACAGAAAGGTATTAGCTACTCTACTAGGTTCCTATGTAAAGTGAGGAGGTAGAGTGACTGTGATCTGGGTTTCCTGCTCTCCCATACCCTCTAGTATATCCAGAGCAACGGAGGTGAAGGTGAGAGGAAGGCAAAAAATCTGTTTTCATCCACGGTAGCTACACCCTCTTTCCAGCTCCCAAGCAAATAACTTCTCAGTCTCTTCTGTCTCATAATACTTATACTTTGAGGCTTAAAGAATGTGTTGTACGTGTACATGATCTCATTTGACCTTCCAGCAAACCTGTGAGGTAGGTGCTTCTTTCATATGGACTTTTGATCTTATTAAATCTATCCAATGGTGTAGATTCCATCCTGTTTGGATCTTGGCCATCTTCTAGAACTGAGTCCCACCCCAAAGGCTGAGAGTTTCCCTCTAGATTTCTGGTCGTTGCATGGATAATAATGGAGGTAAAGCATGTGGCATGGCCATCAGCTCTCCTTCATTCTCATCACTCACTATGACTAACCCATCTTTTTTTTCCCCCAGTCCCTGCATCTCTCAGATGCAGGGCTTTTCTGTTACTTCTATATAATTATTTGTCGGCATTATACTACAACTTATTCATGTCTACTGTGTGCCTCTCTGTTGCACTTCGGGTGACCCACAACTTCAGGCCCTCGTTAGAGACTGGTATTCCATGACTTGCAGTCATTCAAGTATCTATGAAAGAATATTTGTGCTAAAAAGATGAGCCTTTGTTTCAGGAAGAAGCTCGAAGTCATGAAAAGAACTGCACAACTTCCCAAATACTATTCATGCCACTCTTGTCCTTCTTTTCAGGTCTATATCCTCATACTGAGAAAAGTTTCACAAGTTACAATTCTCATTTTTCCATGGTGGCATGTAAATAGTTCAACTTTGATAAGTTCCTTATGATTTCTTTTCTATGTTTACCTTCTCATGCTTCTTGTGTTTGAATGTCAAATTTTCTATTCAGTCCTGGTTTTTTCCTCAAGAATGCTTGGAAGTCATCCACCTCACTGAATGACTGTATTTTCCCCTTGAAACATTATACTCAATTTTGCTGAGTAGGTGATTCTTGGTTTTAATCCTAGCTCCATTGATCTCTGGAATATCGTATTCCAGGCCCTTTGGTCCCTTAAATGTAGAAGCTGCTTGATCTTGAGTTATCCTGATTGTGTTTCCACAGTATTCAAATTGTTTCTTCTTGGCAGCTTGTAATATTTGCTCCTTGATCTGGGAACTCTGGAACCTGGCTATAACATTCTTAGGAGTTTTCTTTTTGGGATCTTTTTAAAGAGATGATTGGTGAATTTTTTCAAGTTCTATTTTGCC
>CM053597.1:82210169-82247365 GCA_028646575.1 Pseudocheirus occidentalis
TTTCTAGGTCAGTGGTTTTTTCAAGGAGATATTTCACATTGCCTTCTATTTTTCCATTTGTTTGGATCTGTTTTATAGTATCTTGATTTCTCATAAAGTTATTTGCTTCCATTTGCTCCATTCTAATTCTGAAGGAATTATTCTCTTCAGAAAGCTTTTGAGATTCTTTTTCCATGTGGCATTCTTCTCAATGACTTTTTGGGTCTATTTTTTAAGGTGCTGTTTTCTTCAGTCAGGTTGTTGACTCTCTTTTCATGATTTTCTTGCATCATTCTCATTTCTCTCCCCAATTTTTCCTCCACTTCTCTTATTTGGTTTTTAAAATACTTTTTAAGCTCCTCTATGGCCTCTATCCACTTTGTATTTTTCTTGGAAGCTTTTGGTGTGGGAATTCTGACTGTGTTGTCTTCCTCCCATTCCACGCTTTGGTTCTTTTTGTCCCCAAAATAGGAATCTGAGGTTTGATTGCTGGGTTTGCTTTGTTTCCCTTGCCTGATCATGTTGCCAGTCAGTTACTTGGCTTTAGGGCTCAGTAGTAAAACTCTGCTTTCAGAGGGGAGAACTCTGTCCTAAATCACGACAGCTGCCAGAGCTATTAGGAGGCCACTGCAGCTCCAACCAGCTTTGGCTCACTGAAAACATACCCCAGGACCACCACCCAAGACCAAGATCTGATCCAGGCAGCTCAAGAAAAGAACGCTTAGCCTCTGAATGATTGCTTGGTCCCCCTGCAATCTGCTGGCTGGGAGCTTCTGAAGCAGCCACGTAGAGGTGGCTGCAGGGCTGCTGCTTCAGACTTCTGCTATCTCTGGAGGCAGTTTGGCCGGACCATCTCCCCCAAATTTAGCTGAGTTCCACTGATCTTTTCCCTTTGTCCTTGGCTCTTGTGGGTTGGTGATTCTGGAAATTGCCACAGCTGCTGCTGATACACTCTTCTAAATGCTACAGCCCTGGCTTCTCCTGGATGCCCTGGGCTGAAAGCACATGGGGTTGGGCTCTGTTTCCAGCATGTTGCTCTGACTGCCCGCCAGGCTGCCTTCTGTAGGAGCTTTGTTATTCCATCATTTTTGTGGAGTCCGGAGCTCTAAAATTTGTTTAGAGTCATATTTTATAGGTATTTGATGTATTGGGGGGAGCTCACGGAGTTCTCCTGTTTCTACGCCTCCATCTTCCTTTGTGAGATTTTCATTCAGTACCCAGATTGCTCATCACTAAGCAGCACAAAGTCAGGGTGCAGAGAGGAAGGGGCATGAGCCAGCACTAGAATGAGCATCGGGAAAGCTGTGTTCAAGTTCCTACTCTGCCTCATCTTGTTTGTATAAGAGGTTGGGCTCCTACAAAAATCCTGTCTACTGACCACATGTACTAGCTCAGTGTGAGGACATTTGAGAAATGATAAAGCCCTAGGCTGCTTCTATTCAGGAGGGTATAATTCAGCACCAAAGGGCACTTTGAGAATGATGAAGGAATCCCTCAGTTTTCTTTTTCTTCCTGGCTTTGGAGTGTTTGAGTGCCCTTTGATCCTCTTGCTGGAGGAGCAGGGTTGATTCCCTGTGGCAACCCAGATCACAGGCCCTCTTCCTCCTTACTTTACATAGTTGATAGTTACTTTTCTTCTATCCCAGCTACATATCAACCATTCCCTGTGGCAGCTAGAGCAGGAAGAATTGACTGGGGAAATCTGAGCTTGGGATTACTGGTTTCTGATTCTTTTCTTGATTGAAGGTGATCAAACTACGATCCTGAGATGTCAGTTTTAGAGGCAACCTCATAAAATCAAGAGGTGGGGGAACCTAGGTCTATCTATCCAAGTGGGCTAGAAGCAGAAGGAGTTTCTATGTCAAAAAAAGACAACCACCAGAAAGATCAGACCTAGTCTTGGCCTGACTTTCCAGGAAACATCTACTTCAAAGGAATTGTTTGTATAGTACATTTAGGTTTCTTTGTCTTCACCCTATACTTTTCCACCACTGCCAGAGAGTCTTCCTAATGCAAAAGTTTGATGGCCATTCCTGTGCTTAAAAGAACTTCAATATTTTCCCATTATCTATGGAATGAAATTCAATAAACTCCTTATCCTGGAATCTCAAGGCCTTATACAATTGGCCTTCAACCTTTTTTTTGCAGCCTCATCTTACATTCTATCCCTTTGGGTATTCTACAAAGAAGTTGGGTGGTAGAACGGATGGAGATTTGGACCCAGAGTTGGCAAGACCTGAACTCAAATCCAGCCTCAGATTCTTAGTAGCTGTATGACCTTGGTCAAGTCCCTTAACTTCTGTTTGCTTTAATTTCCTTAGTTGTAAAATATGTATGATAATAGCACTTACCTCTAAGTAAGGGTTTTTGTGAGGATCAAATGATCAAATAAAAAAAATTGTCAAGTGTTTGGTATAGTGTCTGGCACATAAGGAGGTGTTTATTTAATGCCTGTTTTCTTCCTCTCTCCTTCCTTTCCCCTTCCTCCCTTCTCCCTTTCTTCGCCTTCCCCTTGTACATTCACTTCTATTTATGATTACTACTCCTGCTGCTGTTCCTGCTGCTGTTTCTCTTGCTAATGCTGCCAGTTAATATAGGCCCCTCACCCTGAGGCCTGATCCTGTCCCCCACACTGTGACCTGGGCACTGCAGCTGCCTTCATCTTCAGGAGGGAATAATCTCTCTCTCCTTGGAATTCTTTTTTTTTTTGCACTTGGTTGTCTTCGCATATCTTTTGTGAAGTTGTATTATGTTTTGTATTATAGGGTTTTATATGCATACTGCTCTTTTTGAATACTTACATTCACTACTTCAGTAATTGAAATACAAGTCATCTTTCCTATTAAATTGGAGGTTCTGCGGGACCAGGACCCAATGTCTAAATTATTATAAAATCTGGGGATCCAAGAGGAAGATAGATAACTCCCTGCTAGTCAGGAAACATACTGATGACTGTCTATGGTCATTAATTACTCTCATTTTTTTTTAAAGCATCAGATACTCTGTTGATTACATGGCTTAATGGATAGAATACCATCTTCTCCACAGAGTCAGAAGGATCTGGGTTCAAGTTCCTGCCTCTGAACTTTATTGACTATGGAACTCCCAAGAAAGACAATTAACCCCTTAGCACCCTCTCCTCTCTCCCTTCCCAGAAATTCTCTAAGGCTAGAAGTTACAGGACAGGTGCCAATCTGAATTAGTAGAAGGACTTTTCTTATTGGGAACTCCCTATATCAATGAAATCACAGGTCCAGTCAATTCCCCAGAGTTCTTGACCCAAATTCAACAAGACCAGTGCTTGAATTTGGCCTCAGACACTTACTAGCTGTGTGACCCTGGGCAAGTCACTAGACTTTTCTCAGTTTTAGTTTCTTCTTCTGTAAAATGAAGATAAATAACAGCATATAACTCAAAGGGATTTGTGAGAATAAATGAGATGACATATGTAATGTCCTTTGTAAATCTTAATTATGTAAGTAGTTATAACTATTATTATTATTAAGTGAGAAACATGGATCACCACAATCTCAGAGGACTGAATAACTATTGCAGGTCATCCAAAAGGTGATGAAAAGTCCTCTCTTGGGTCTATGTTGGCCACAATACATTAGCAATGTGACTTGAATGCCAAGAGTTCACCATGAACATCTATGCCTGGAAAAGGAGGTGACGTCATCATCTCACAAGAGTGAGGGGTCATAAGTGGATAGTTTGAGTAATGCATTGGTATTCTCCAAACAGTAAAAGAATGAAAAGAAAGTTTGTGTTGCGTAAATTCTTCATGGAGGACTTATGGACATGAATCTGGAAGGATAAGGAGTGGAAAGGTATCTGTAATAGTGACGTCATTGCACTCACACAAATGAGATCATAGATATAGTGAAATACTGATATAACCACTTTTGGTGCTAATCCATCAACCCACTTGTGAGGGCTAATGTTTACTGTGTACTTTTTTCAACTTTTTTAGGTCTGTTAGTTTAAGCTACTCAGTGTTGAGGTTGAAAATGCCTGGGGAAAAACAGTTCTGTGATGGAAAATTCAGTATTCCTGAGGTTGTTGGAAATCATAAATTATCCCTCTAGATCAGTGGTTCTCAACCTATGGGTCATGACCCCTTTGGGGGTCGAATGACCCTTTCACAAGGGTCCCAGGGGTCACCTAAGCCATCAGAAAAACACATATTTCCGATGGTCTTAGGAACCGAGACACTGCTCCTCTATCCATCTCCAGGCACGTCTGCCCACATGCAGATACTCCCACATATGAGTATTAAAGGGTCGTGGCATTAGGAAGGTTGAGAACCACTGTGCTAGACTATTTAAAGAGTATTCCTTGGTTTGGCATAGTGTCAATATTGGACCCCTTGGTGTGTAGAGTATGAAACAGTTATTGAGTCTTTGGGAGAGGAAGAGAATGAAGCATTGATCAAGTACCTGAATAGAAAATCTGGGAGTAAATGCGAGGGAGGAAGGGAATCTGAATGCATACTTTTGGAGTCAGCTCTGTACTCTTGTGTAACTGGCTGAGAGACAGAGAGCCCTAGATTTCTGTGCTGATTCCCAGAGAGAAATATCAGCATCTTGCAACTTGTGATGATTAAGCCTTGGCAGATGTGGATATCTGATGTCTAGGTTGATAACACCCTAGGCAAGATGGTACACCTATCCTCTTAATTATTGTTATATTAGCATGCACAGACAATTGTGTTTTACATTCCAAATATGTTAGTTGACTTGCTCTTTGCCAAGCTATGAATCCTGAATGGAAGCAGCCATCGTTGCCTTGATCTAGTTTAGTCAATATCAGTATCGGTAATAATAATTCATATTATTACAGCATTTTGTAGTTTGCATCAGTCCAGTGAGGTAGGTAGAGCAAAGCATTATTATTATATAATAAAATATAATTGTTTTGGGGCACCACGAACCATGCCCATATAAGATGGTGCACTTAATCAATAAATGTTGCACTTGTTCTTCATTTCCAGTCTCTCTCCCTCTCTTCAGGCCTCCCTGTTCCTTGAGACACAACAATATTGAAAACAGGATTAATTAATAACCCTATAATGGCCTCTTAGTGTTCAAGTGAAAGGAAGAGTCAATCAATGACGAAAAGTTCATTGTTACGCTATTTTAAAAAATTGCCATAGCCATCCCAACCTTCAGCAACCACCACCCTGATCAGTTAGCAAGTCATTGACATTGTGGTAAGACCCTCTACCAACAAAAAGATTATAACTTGTTGACTCATCGGATGATGATTAACATGGGTTTTTTTTTTAGCAATAAAGTATTTTTAAATTAAAATATGTATATTTTCTAGACATAACACTATTGCATACTTAATAGACTATAGCATAGTGTAAATATAACTTTTATATGTACTGGAAAATTAAAAAATCATGTAACTTGCTTTATTGTGATATTTGCTTTATTGCAGTAGTCTGAAACTAAACCTGCAATATCTCCAAGGTATGCCTATATATTATATATAATTTTAGCAGATTTATTTATAACATGTATAAAATATAATAATAAAATATTATCCCCATTTAAAAAAGATAGAAATTGAATAGCAGAGAAGTTAAATGACCTTTCCGTGCACTGCTAAATAGTGGTCTTGGGGCTCAAACTTAGATCTCTGGATTATTACAGGTTCTCTTACCACTTCACCAAGTTGCCTGTAGCACAAGAAGAAACTGTTCCTAAGGAAACCAAGGCATTTAACAGGATTTTAAAGGCTTTACCAGGACAGGTGAATATTAGGTTCAGAAAGAGTCCCTTAAGTACACATCTCTCACCCACAAGATGAGAATTGGTACAAAACCAGAAGGTCTCATGGGAAAACAGCTTGCTGCCCCCTAGAATGGCAGGGTGACACCCGCCATTTCTCATGTGTCCATACCTCCCAGTGAGCTGTTGCCCATTTGCAAAGGAGTCACATGCAGTTAATGTTTATTCAGACAGCAACAAGGTAGAAGGTGGGGGTGAAGTAGATATGGAATCTGGGGTTCAATAGGATTTAGGTCTGCTCACTGTTTTGAGTAGGTCAGATTGTATATGAATTCTTTGAACAAGTTCAGCTGGTTTCCTGGCCATATTGTCTTGTTTTTCTCTGGAAGGCTATCAGCATTGTATGGTCAAAGGGTTCAATTAGGTGTGGATTGTACCTCTTGACTTTTGCCCATTTCCTTGGCATGTGTTCTAATCACTGACTCTCTTTTCTCTGTGACTCCCTTTTCTCTGTATAATTCACCACTTTCTTAGGTTTCTTCATTAACTAGCATGTTCTTAGGCTCATGGATTTAGAACTGGAAGGGACCTTAGAGGTCAATGGGTCCAACTCCCTTATTTTACAGAAAAGGAAACTGAGGCCCAGAGAGGTTGATTAACTTTCCCAAGGTCACAGAGGTGCTAAGTGGCAGACTAGGGATCTGATATGACATTGACTTGATAATTTCTTCTGTATATCTAATCTTTTGACTTTACTAGTTCTTCTTGTCTCATGAAATCATTTACTTCTGTTTGGTCCATTCTAATTTCCAAGGATTCTGTTACTTGGGTAAGGTATCATACTTCTTATTCTAAGCTGTAAATTCTCTTTCCAAGTCTTTCTTCCATAGCTCTCATGTCTTTTTAAAATTCTTTCTTCTACATTTCTTGTTTCATTTGTGAAAAAAAATTTTAACTCTCTTTGTAAAGCTCTTGCTTCATTTCTCCTAAGAATTCTAATTGATCTTGTGGGCAAGCTATGTTTTTCTTTGAGGCTTTGCTTTTGGTATTTTGGAATTATTCCCCTTTTCTAGGTTTGTCTTAGGCAACTCTAGTGTGAGCATACCTCTTTTTTGTTTGTTTGTTTATTCATTCTACTGGACATATTTTTGTACATCCCAGGTGCAGTCATGGGATTTGAACCCTAAATTATTATTGGTATGGATTGCTCTGTCCAGCCTTGCTTGTCGGCTCTGAAGCCCTCACTATGGAGGACTATAAGCTTCTGTCTCTGAATGGTCCTGCCACCATCAGATGGGGTCTCAGGTAACAGCACAACCTGTTGGAGGGCAGGTTCCTCAGAGGCCAGACCATTTTTTCTTACTGTAGCATAATTTGAAGCGAAAATCACCTCAGTGATGTAGATATGTGGATTTTGCTTGTTCCATTGTGCCTGTGGTGTGGTAGATTCAGAGATAGAAAAGACTTTTGAAGTAATCTAATCTAAAAATTCTCTTTTTTACATTTGAAGAAACTAAGGCCCAGAAAGGTCAAGCAACTAGGCCCAAGGTCTCAAATTGAAGTTCCAGGATTTGACTCAGGCTTTTGACTCCAAATCCAATTCACAAGCCCTTGTTCTATACTGTGTTTGGGATGGCCTGACCCCTAATCAAGAAATTACTGCTTTCAATCCTTCCCCATCTTGAAAAAAACTACCAGTGAACAAGCCCACAAACAGAAAATGAGTCCCTCCTAGCTCAGCAATGACCAGTTCCATTCTGGGAATGCAGATTTGCATGAAACCTTCCAAGCACTCAGATTAAATGCCTCAGCAGCACTTAGCTCTCAAGTGTACTTTATGGTTTTGTACAGACCTGCACGGAATATAAATTACTGTTTAATTATGCACCACTACGTCATCTGCCAGGCACAAGACAGGTCACAGGGTTTGCCTCTAGCTCACCCTGAGGAAACAGCTTGGATAGGTGAAAGGAAGGAAGTTTACTGAGATGCAATGGGCCCCTTCTGCAGGAGCTATGCTAAAGAGTGCATGCTGGTGGGACTTGGATTATATATCTTATTGGGCACCAGAGGCCTGCGCTCCTACTGCTGCCATAGCACCATGGGGTACAGAAATATACCATGGGGCCTATTTCTGCAACTGAGCCATATTTAGGCAGCAGCAGTGCCATTTCCTGGATGGTTCTGCCAGTGCTAGTTAAATAACGTAAGAAACTAGCATCACAGAATTCCAGACTCTCAAAGTTGCAAGGGACTCATGCCTGAAGCAGGAATCCCCTCTGTGATACAATGGGAAGTAGTTCTTTACTCTTCACTTGAAGAACTTGGGATGGGGAACCCATTGCCTCTACTTGGACGGTTCTAGACATTAAGTTTTTCCTTATGTGGAACCTAAGCCTTCTACTCATGTTCCCCAGTTCTACTCTTTCAGATCAAGTAAAAAAAAAGACTATTCCCTCCTCCATGTACCAACTTTTCAAATACTTGAAGATAACTCTCATGTCCCCTCTAAATCAGAGGTTCTTAACCTGGGGTCCATGGATGCCCAAAGATTATGTAGATAGATGTTAGCAGGGCCACACCTTGGATGAGAAACAAATCTTTATTTTCACTAACTTCTAATTAATATTGAGCATTTCTTTGGGTTATTTAAAAGCATTTTGAGGATTCCATTAGCTTCACAAGACTGCCAAAGGAGCCTAGGACATAAAAAAGGTTAAGAATCTACTCTTAAGTCTTTTTTTTTCTAGATTGACATACATTTGTAATAGTCATTCTGCATTCAATATAAATGCATGCACATATATGCACGAGTATGTGCATATACACCATACACATACCCACATATATGTATGCACATGTATCAGTAACTTCTCAGTGCCCAAGCAGCTATCTGGACCATGCAATATGTGCATAGAATACATGCATTATATATACATACATATGTGTATTATCTATATGCAAACCTATATGTGCATATCTATATGCATTTAGATAGTCACATATGTATGTGTGTATATACAACACACAGGATATTCTATAAGTTTTATTTCCATTTAATTTAATATTTTACATTTTTTCATTTTTTGAATAATTTTTAAAAATTGAATAAGCTATTAAAACTTGAAACTTGTATACATACACACATATAAACTGTATATAGACAGATGTTTCTGTAGATATGTTAATATACATAAATTACACAGGGAATAGTTATTATGGATAGAAACCAGAAAAAAAAACTTTGGATAATATTGATCACTCTAGGGATTTAATTGTTTATCCTAGATATCTCTCCTCACTTTCATAGGCAGACGCCTTAAAAAGGTCATCTAAACTCACTGTTTCCACTTCCTTACATTCTACTCTTTTTTCATCTTCTTGTAAACTAGTTTCTGACCTCACCACTCCATTTAAACTATGTAGGTCAATATTAGTACTATTTCCATTAGAATTTATTTCTTCATAGTATATTTAGCAGTTCTTCCTTCCTTCCTTCCTTCCTTCCTTCCTTCCTTCCTTCCTCCCTCCCTTCTTTCTTTTTTGTTTTCTCACTGTTTTTTAATTTCAAAAAAATCTACACAATGTTGAGGAATCACTAACAACTCATCTAATTTCCAGGTCTCTCTGAAGGTCTTTGCTTGTTTTCTAAAGCTTAATTAATCTGTTTTATAGCTTAGTTGGTCAGTTCTTGACATTGTTTATTTTATGTTTTTTTTAAACTTAATTTTCCTTTGTGCTTCAGCGTGACTGATCTTATTTCATAATGGACTTGAATGACCCTGAAACACTTGACTTTGTTATACCATCTAAAATTAATAGTACTATGTAATTAAAGTATTCCTAACAGTCATTGAAGGGTGCTCTTTAGGTTTAAAACTCTATAATTATCTTAGAATAATGTCCGTTCTTAAAAACCACAAAACTAAAACAATAAAAAACATGTAGAGCACGAAATTTGTCCCTCAATTCACAGAACTAAGTGAAGGTAGGAAGCCTGCTTAATCTAGTTTTATCTGGTCAAAGTCAGACATTGCAAGCCAGCCTAGAGTAAGGAGAAACACATACATGCCCATTACTGTCACAAAATGAAACCATTTAAAAATGATTCATTGTTCCAAGTAATTTGCACACCACTGTAGTTCACAAGAGAGAAATTACTAAATGCCTCTGAGTTTCACTTTCCTCATCTGTGAAATGGGGACAACATGGTAGGTGAAAGTGAGCTTCAGCTTATTACTTACAAGCAAGAAGTCACATAAAAGATATCACTCAGAAGACAGATGATGATAAGAGTGTTTGACTGGTCATGAATCAAGAATGTGGTGTGAGTGGATAGCTTAAGAGCTGAGGGATTGCCTATATGGATGAGATCATGGAGCCAATGAATCATCGAAGGATCATTTGCATCTCCTATTTCAGAGCGTTATTCTGAGCACTAAATAAAATAATGTGTGCAAAATACTTTGTAACCATAAAGTACTTGACAAATGTGACTTATTGTTATTATTTTTAAATTTTTATTATTTAATTTCTGTAGCTTTAAGTTTGCTCATCTCTACAACGAGAGTGCTAGAAGAGCAAATGTAGCATCACACTCTGGTCCTTTCCCACTCTATGATACCAAATGTTGGATTGAGCAATTGTTATGGGTCTGTCTCACTAAATCTAGGGCATTTTTACCCCTTTTGTTAAATCAAGCAATCGATAAGCATTGATAAATGCCTCCAATGTGTCTACACACTGTGTTAGGTCCTTGAGATACAAAAACAAAAGTGAAATAATCTATGAACCGAAGGAATTTACCTTCTATCAGGGAGAACACACACACACACACACTCACATGCACACACACACACACACACACAATATTTGCAAAATAAATACAAGGTAACTTTTTAGAGAATAGTATAGCATGAAGCCCTGAGAAAGATGTTTTGCTTGTTGCTTCTCACCCTCCCAGAGCACAGGACTGCTGCTTGGAGAGCCCATTAGATGCCATTACTTGGTGCCATTGTGCATATGAGGCTCAATTCTAAATTACCTTTACTTCAATCCTAGAGGGATTGGGGCCCCAGCTGTTTAAGTGCCTGAAGGAAATTGGTTCCTGAAAGGAATCTCTCTGGCTCCTGCCTAACCTGATCCAAGTCAACACCATGCTCATTAACAGGGGATTTGGCTTACATATGGTTTTTTTTTTTTTTAACACTTTTTGCTTGCCTGGTCTAGCCTTTTCTTGTAAATGAAGCCCCATTTCCTAGTGCTCTGTCTCACTAAATCTAGGGCATTTTTACCCCTCTTGTTAAATCAAGCAATCAATAAGCATTGATAAATGCCTCCAATGTGTCTACACACTGTGTTAGGTCCTTGAGATACAAAAACAAAAGTGAAGACCTTCACTCAATTATCAGATCATTGGACTGGATCTTAATTTATATTTGTGTAGATAATTTCTACATCTTTTTTCAGAATCCAGACCAATAATTTCAAAATAAAAATAAGAGTTCATATAGGTCCTAGATTCTTTAATCAATGAGAAGATCTGTGAGGACAGAGCTTCCCCCCTACTCTCACTCCCCATCTTCCCTGAACCGTGAGTGTACAAATTCTTGTTGGCCTGAGCCTAGCATCAGAAGATATTTTCGCAAGTAACTGGGACTTGAAGCAGTATGTGATAGGTAATATTGTAATAGCACAAACTAAGTCATATAGTCAGCTCAGTAGGCCCTTAAAGAATTCTTCTTGATTGATACCTCATTCAAGCCTCTCAAGATCCTTGTAAGGTAGGTAGTACAAGTGTCATTACCCCATTTTACAGATGGGGAAACTGAAATTTAATATACATGATACACACCTTTAATCTTATCAGTCACAAGAGTTCTACCTTCAAACTCATCACTCCAAAATTCCTCTAACCATAACCCCTTATCCTTACATTCATCTGCTTCTGAATCTCATCCTCTGTTCTCATCATAGCTGCCATTCCTCTTTTTTCTGGTGTCACTTTTCTTTCTTCATAATCCGGGCCTATATTTAGTCAGTTCAAATTTCCACTCTATCTTCTACTCCTCAATCTCTTGTCTTGTCCTATTTCCATTTATGGCTTTCCAAATCCTGATACTGGATCATTCCCACAATCTGCCTCCTGTGTGCCTACTCACGTGCTTCTAAACACCACTGGAGGAAGACTACCCGCTGACTGGATCCATGAGAAATTGATGCTATCCATTCTCCATTGGGTTGTTACTGCTTCATGCTAAGGCTATTACTCTTGCCTGTTTGACTCCATCAAATTCTCTACAATGTCTGTTCCAAACCTCTTGTCTCCTCAAACTTTTTTTTATGCACCCCTTCCTCTATTCCTCTCAACCCAGCTCACTACCCACTTGACTGAAAAAAACTGAAGTCATTCATTAAATGTTCTTTTTCCTACCCAATAAAACATTTCAAACCATCTCAATGCCATTTCCCATTCTTCCCTCCTATGCTCCAGGCTTAAGGGAGGGTGTGACCTTTCTTTTTGCCAATGTCAGTGCCTCTATTTGCATCCTTTACACCTTTTCCTCCGCTTTCCCCCACAAACTTGTCCTTTCAGCTACCCCTTTCTCTCCCTAATTATCTACCCTTCCTTATCACGTGGTTCCTTCTCTGCTGCACACATGCTCTCATCTCCTATATCCTTAAAAAACTCCAATAACCCTTTACTTGACTCTACTATCCCTTAAGCTAATCTTTCCTCTTTTCACCAACAAATTCTTATCAAAAGCTATCTATCTGATTGCTTCCACTTCCTCACTTTCCACCCTTGCATTGTGGTTTCCATGCTCACCTCTCAAGTGAAACTGGTCTCTCCAAGGTCGCCAGTGGCTTTTTTCTCAGTTCTTATGTATCCTGACCTCTTTGTGGCATCTAACACCATGGTTTATCCTCTCCTAGATGTGCCCTCCTCCACGGATTTTTGCTACCCTGCTCTATTGTTTTTCTCCTGTTATCAGTCTGATTTCTCCTCAGTCTTCTCTAGAGGATGATCATTCATCTTGTACTTCCTATGTGTGGGTATGCTCCAGTGCTCTATCCTGGACTATTCTTCCTGCTCTATTCTCCTTTCTTTGTCCTCTTCACTCTGTACCTATGATCATTAGCCTTCATGGGTTCAATTATTATCAGTTCTTCAGAGGACTCCAAAATGTACCTATCCATCCAACAACTCTCTCTGGAGTTTTAGTACCACCGACTGTTAGACATTTCCATCTGTCCCCACCTGGCATCTCCAATTCAGACTGTCTGTCCTAAACTGAATGAATCTTTAGTTACAAACCCAGATCTCCTCCTAATTTCTCTATTCATGTCCAGAACAACATTATTCTTCTAGTCATCTAGTTTTACCACCTAGGAAACTTCCACAATTCTTCACTCATTTATTCCCCATACCCAAACAGTTCGCAAGTGGTATAGATTCTACCTCCTCAATGTCTCTTGAATCTGTCCTCTTCTCTCTACTCAGATGACAACCAGTCTAGTTCAGACTTTTATCATCTATCCCAGGGGTGGGAAACCTGCAGCCTCAAGGCCACATATAGCTTTCTAGGTCTTTGGGTGCTACCTTTTGACTGAGTCCAAGTTTTACAGAACAAATCCTTTTATTAAGGGGATTTGTTCTGCAAAATTTGGATTCAGTCAAAGGGTCACACTTGAGGACCCAGAGGGCCACATGTTCCTCACCCCTGAATCCCTTAGATTAGTGCAACAACCTCCCAATTTGTTTTTCCCACATCTAGTCCCCTTCTTCTCTATCCTCCAAGCAGTTTCCAGATTGATATTCCTAAAACTCAGATATGATCATGTCACACCTCTACTCAAAAAGCTTCTGGGATAAAATACAAACTTCTTTGTTTGGCATTTAAAGCTTTTTATGATCTGGCCTCAGCCTTTCCAGGCTGATTATATATTACTCCCCTTCATGAACTCCATGTTCTAGCCTAATAAGTCTGCTTGCTGTTCCTCAAGCTTGACCTTCCATCTTTGCACAGGCTGGCCTTCCTCCCTTCCAGAGCTCAACTTCTATGATTTTGTGAATATTCTCCTTTCTTAGCTTTGTTTCCCAGATTTTTTTGCTCATTTCAAGGCTCAACTGAAGGACCATTTCCTTCAAGAAAGCTTTCCCAATTTCTCCAGTTTTACTTTGTATTCATTTTGCATAAATCCGGTATTTACTTATTTGTGTCATGTCCTTTCCAGGAGAGCAATAGAATGCATGCTCCCAGGGACCACTCCCTTCTGTCTTTGCATTCCCAGTCCCTGCATATAGAAAGTACTTGATAAATTCTAATTGATTGGTAGCTCATTCAAGCCTTTTAAAAACTCTGTGAGGTAGATAGTGCAAATGTAATTACCTCCATTTTACAGATGGGGAAGATATAGCTTGAATAGGTTAAATTGTTCACCTATCGGCACACAGATAGTAAATAACAAAATTGAGTCTTCTCACTCTAAGTTCATAATGCTTGCGCTCTCTCTCTCTGCCTCTGTCTCTCTGTCTCTCTGGCTCTCTCTCATTGTACCATATTGCATGTCCCTTCAGACTATAATAAAGGGTCCCTTGGTTGTCACTTTTTCTTCTAGGTTAATTATCTGGCATGTTCTGTTGATATATCCTAGTTCTGGTCCTGGGTCTGATGTGACATCGCCCTGACCAGCCTTGTCTCTCTACTACCTGAAGCAGGTTGTGATGAGGTTAGTTTGGGTAATTTATGAGTAGCAGAGGCATTTTAGCTTCTAACTGACCTATATAACCAGAACCTACCTCTCATCTTCCATTCCTTCTCCCTGAGCGCTCGCAAACGCACACACACACACACTCACAGACATCACAGGAGGGGATAAAGCATTTCTCACACTTGCACCCCCTGTTCCTCTTGATTATCTCCTGGGAACAGCTATCAACACTAGTAAAGCAAGGGCTTTCCTCTTTCCCAGAGACATCACTATTTTCTTCTGGTGTTTTGGGACTTGCTTCAAGGGCCTGGAAGCTTACCTTGACAGCTTTCCTTTCTCTAAAGCATGAAAGTCTCTCTAGGAACAGCCCAGAAAAAACTATAGGGAGGAAGGCTTTTGAAGTTGCCTCTGAGATAGACTAAGTTTCCATGGAGATCAAATGCTAATCAAATCACCAACTCATTCAGAGACTTTCTGCTTCCAGTCTACAGTCAGAAGAAAACCTGCAGAGAAATTCCTGATTTACAGGGTAACACCCATTCTAATAGTAGAAAGGTTCCTTGAGTCTGACAGCCCTCCTTCCTCACTCCCCTGTCCCCTTATATCTCGTCCTTTGCCTTTAATCCTTTTTCCATCTGAAGCCCTGAGGGGTCTGAAGGGTTAGTGAGGGGTCTGCTATCACTGTAGCAGTGACAATAAGAACATGTGCTTGGCGACCATTGTGTATTTCTATGCTAGGAAACAGGAAAGTTTTCCATTTTAGTTATTCTGTCATATGGTTTCTTGTGTATATGTGGTATTTTTTTACTTGCCAGATGGCAAGTTCTATGAGAGCAGGGAACCCTATCTTTGTACCTCCAACAGCACATAGTAGGTATTTAATATATATTATATATGTGAATTTATGTGTATGTATCTGTGTATACATACATATATATACAGATAGATATTTATATCTATCTATATATATACACAAACACAAATTCATTCACAAAGACACATATCTTGCTTCCTTCCTTCTTCCTTCCCTTCCCTGCATGATGTCCTTTTGGCTTTGGAGGAGACTCATGTGTGTGCCATATTATGCAAATGTGTTCAGACAGAGGTAGAAAAAAATGAAGAAAAAGCTCATTTATCAAGTGCTGACTATGTGCCAAGAATTGTTCTTAGCACTGGGGATTTGAATAAAAAACAAAGAAAGTCTCTGCCCTCAAGGAGTTTATATTATAATGGGTAAAACATCAAACACACATTCTCAGGGTAGTGGTGGCCAAGTTGGGGTACTTTGTTCTAGAAAGTTACAGGGATCTTTAGTGGGATTGTAGAGGAGTAGACTGATACATCCCATCCAGGAACAATGGAGAACATGGAGGGGTCAGGGAGAGAAAGTGTCAAGGACGCTGGAGATATAGATAGATACGCATCTATCTTATATGTACCTAGTTATTTTCCTGTTTTCTCCCACATTAGAATGTAAGCTCCTTAAAGGCAAGGACTGGTTTTGCCTTTCTTTCTATGGCCAGTGCGTAGCACAGTATCTGACAGAGTAAGCACTAATAAATGCCTATTGACTGATGCAGTCTTAGAAAGTTGCTTGCCCTGGACACTGATAGATTAAGTGACTTGCCCGGTTATCATTCAGCCAGTATGTAAGTGAGGTGGGTCTTTAAGCCAATTCTTCCTTACCTGAGGCCAGTTCTCTATCTGGTAATGCCATGCTGTCTTTCCATTAGAAATGGAATGTCCTAATTAGTTATTGAAAATAAGCTTAGAAATCAAAAGGTCAAGTGGCAGAAAATTCTAGCCAAATTTTACTCAGAGAACTGTTCATACAGTGAGACTGAATATATTATAAAGAGGAGCTGTCAGCCAGAATTAATATTAGTTGGTTTTTGATAGAATTCTCAATCAACTCTTTTTCTAGGGTGGCTAATATTTTATATTTGCCAATAACAAATATCTAATTGCATGTTTGTGTGCAGGGAGTATGTCACAAACTATGCATACACAAATATAATGGCACACACATATATAAACATACATATAGACAAACATATGTATATTTACATTTTTATACACACACAGTGTAGATATTCTGCTTACTTTCCCTCTTCTCTTTCCCACAAACTCAAACTTGAATCTAGTACCTGATTGGAATCTGAAGCATTTCTGGACATGTTTCTCACCAGTGCTTTAAGGAAGAGAAAGAGTAGGTGATGAATAAGATGGGCTATCAGTCTATTTTCCAAGAAGGCCTACTTCCTTTAAACAGACTTCTCTATGCAAAAAAAATACCACCTCTTAATCCTTTTGAGCATTGCTCCAAGGTGGGTATAAATTGCTGGGTTTGGCCCTATATAAATAAAACAGGTTCATTCAGACAAACAGGAATGATGTGCAAAGTATCTCAGTATGGAACTGTAGAATTTGGAATGAAATGTCCAGTGCTCAAATACTGGCTCTGCTGTGTTGATTGTGTGTTTTTGGGTAAATCACTTAACCTCTGGCGATTACTGTTCATTCATCTGTAAAATGAAGGTATTTGACTAGATGACTTCAAAGGTTCTTTTTGACTCTAAGGAGGATCCTAAGAGATCTCTCGCTACTTTCCCAGAACCTCTGGCTTCCATGCTGGTAGCTGAAAGAAGGCCAAGTGTAGTTCTGAGACATTCTGGCCCCATTAGTTTGTAAATCATTTAGCAATGGGATGGTTTAGTTAGTCAATGTTCCTTGACTAACCCTCCACTTCCAACACGAGTGGGACAATAACAATTTTTGTCCAGGCCTCCCTGATAACCAAGGATCTGAATGTTAACAGACATCTGAACAGGCCCCAAAGCAGGACCTACACAAAACAACCTATTCTTCTAATACCTAATAAGAATAACACAACCCTGAGTTTGTAAATTTAGCCACTGGTTAGGATAGCTCTATATTTGGCTTCTGCATCACCGATTTCTCCAGTGTCTTATACCTGCCCTCAGTCTCCCAGCAATACTTCTTCAATCCTCCTTGGCAAAAAAGCTATGCTCCATCTTTCTATGTTTGTTATACCAGAGAAATATCCTTAATATGACAGCCTTCGGGGAAATCCTGATTTGGCACAAACTGCTGGTACCCTTCAGGCTTTCAGCATTGATCCGAAGCCGTTATCAATCAACCAATGCTGCTCAAGTCTCCAAATCTGATCATGACCCTCACCCACCTGCTGTTCTTTAGGTTTTGAAAGGGAGGTGGTGAAAAGGAAAAGAAAAGGAGGAGAATATTGGAAGAAAAAATGAGTGGAAAGATAATAAGAGAAACATGATGGAGAATCTGGAACCTACTGAAAAGTTGGAAAGGAGAATTCAAGTCACCAAGAACAGAAATGGGGCACCATCAGTACAGAGAGAGATGCTACCTACAGAGAAAGAAGTTTAAAGGAGTTTCCAGTACTAGGATTGCTATAAAAAGAATCCACTTAGACATTAAAAGACTTTAGAGTCTCTAAGAATCCCTGCTCCACTAAACTAAACCTTCTCAAGACGGCACCTTAACCACTCTTCAAATTATCCCCAGGGCAACTTTGTCTATGCATGTGCCTGTGGGTATCTGGAGTGGGAAGAAGGGGGAGCAATGAGATGATCTTCATTCAGTACATACATAGACCTGTGTCCATTAGATGGCACTGATGCACACCCAACTACTGAATTACTGGGAGTTCCCAAATCCACATGCACTCTGTGCTAGCTTTCCTTCTATGTCATTCTGTTCCCTGGGCTCCTGGATAGTGCTGATGAGTCATCAGAAGGCACTTGGCTCTTGTAGCTGTATTGGCACCAGGACTATACTATGCCAGTCTGGGCTCGATTTTCCCTTGAGGGCTCAGCCAATGTGGGGATGGCATCCAACTCCTTACCCTACCGTACCCCCAGTGTCCTGGCCTCAGGGAGCTACCTTGTCTAATTAATCCCCTATTTGTGATTCAGGTTGAGTGTTAATTAAATAATTTGTTGTTGGTTATTTGATAGGGCTCAACTACCCCCTTGCCAAACCAGAGAAGTGGTAAAACCTGGAACAGAATAAAGCATAGTTCTGGCAACTTCTCTTTCATACCAGAAGAGAGGCAAAGTTGTGAATAGAATTCCTTCTGTTTCTATCTTGGCATTGTTGGTTCAATATTAAGCCAACTACCACTCGCAGGCTTCAGGTTTTGGTAAATTTTCCAAATTTACCTTTATATTTCCACTTAGAACCATAGACTATTAGAGCTGCAAAAAACCTTTGAGGAAATCTAGTCCAGGAGGAAACAGAGATTTTATCCTTCCCTTGTCAATTCATTGGTACCTCCATGACTGGCCCAGTACTATAATTTTGGCTCTCCCTTGGCAGAATGTTTTGGCCCTCTTATTTTCTCCAGTCATACTTTCTCCCTTTATTTTTAATTGTACATTGTGGGAACTATCATCAATACATATTCAGGATTGGTAACTGGAATATGTGGCAGTATGTGTGTGTGTGCGTGTGCGTGTGTGTGTGTGTGTGTGTGTGTGTGTATAATTTAGACCTATGATTTAATTGCGTGGGAGACTCCCAGTTCCTTCCGTTAATATAGATCAGCAACTCTTCTATAACTTTTGTCTTAGAACGTTGTTGCCTAAGATATTGAAAGGCTGAGTGATTTGGCCAGTGTTTCACAGCAAGTATGTATCAGAACTTGAACCCAGAGCTTGCTGATTTTAAGGCTGGTCTTTCAACCTTGCTGCCTCTCAGTAATATCCTAATGTAATAAATATATGCATATATTAGATAATATGTAATATTAGATATAGCAATGCATATATAATATTATATAATATAATTATCATTACATAATTATAATGTATATAACATAAAATATGATGCTATTTATAATTTATACACATATACTTCTATACATTACACACATACCTATCACAGACTTTCAGAGTTAAAGGAGTCTTCTGAAGCTCTTCTGAACAATCTGTCACTGAAAAAGGATTCTCTCTACAACATAACCAACCAGTTTCACTCTTCCAAGGCAACTCAGTATACTTTTGGATAGAACAAATTACTGTGGTGCTTTTTTCTTACGTGAAACTGAAATCTTTTTGTGGCTTCTACTTGTTGCTCCTCATTCTTCTTTCCAGGGCAAAGTAGAACATGAATGAATCCTCTTCCACATCCTTCAGATATCTGAAGATAACTATTATGTCCTGCCTGGATCTACTCTTCCTTTGGCTAAACAAATCTAGTTTCCTCACTCAGTGGGGGATATGGCATTGTAAAATTATAATTTATATAGCAATGGATTTCTTGTCTTTTAGGTGAATAGATAATGGTAACAGTTGTTCTTTTCTCTTAAATGCATCTATTCTTTCAGACATGGAAATGTCACTGTTGCTAGCCCCACAGGAATCCTGTGTGTCAGTCTCTGAACTGGCACTCAAAGCCTCTTAACTTAAGTAGAACAGTTTAACTAATTATCTCTAAGTGTTGCTGTTCACACTGCAAAGACAGGTGTCAGTAGATCAGGACTTTTCAACAAGTTCACTCCCTGATTTCTCAATTATATCAAACTCTCATATAAGAAGACAGCAGTTGCACAGAGAACTTTGGTTTTCTGGGTTGTCTTTTCCTGATCTATTCGTCCTTCACTCCCCACCCCACCCCTTCCACCTATGGTTAGAACTCAAGCTGTATCTATATGGGAGAAGAATGAGTAACTCCAGGTCTTATCAGGTTTATCAATTTCACATCGGACATTTGCATATGCCAAATAACTCTAAATGACTGTGGTTGTTAACCAAGACTGTTGATTGTGTGATGTAGAGATCCCCTAGGTTTTGTCATCTCCTACAGACCCCCTAGGTCTTGTCATCTTTACTACTGAAGCCCCCTTAGGATTTCCAGTCCTTTGCATCCACCCTGCAGCTGAACTCTGTGTGTGTGTGTGTGTGTGTGTGTGTGTGTGTGTGTGTTCATCTTCTCAATAATAATGTGAATTCCTTGAGAGCAGGGACTTTCTTGCTTTTTCTACTTCTAACCCCAGTGCTTGCTTTTTAAATCCATTCATTCCGTGAAGTCCATAGACCATACAAATGCCTTGATTGAACCCCAAATTTGCTTCAGAAATATACATAACTGAGTGGTTGAAGAGGATCCTTTGCTCCCATGAGAACTTGGTTTGCTCTAACGATTTTTGGTTCTTTAAGACCTACTAAATTTTACCCTGAGCATAGAGCCAGCTGAGTAAAAGTTCTTAAGATTTAGAGCTGGTAAAAAAACCTTAGAGATCTTTAGTTTTGGGAAAATATACTTCAATATTTCAAGGATTCATAATTTAATATTTTTCTAGGCAAGCGATTAGGTTCATATTACTTATGGCTGTGTGATCCTGGAAAGTCACTTAATCTTCTGGGTTTTAATTTCCTCATCTGTAAAATGAAGGGAGCTCTAATTCCCATCTACTTTTCATTTTATAGGTCTATAGAGACCCCAGCAGTCTAGATACCAGATAAGAAGTGACAACATTCAGTTACAGATCAGATTTTTAGAGAGGTAAGCATCGAATCATTTAGGGCACATTGCTATAAATTCATTCATTTATTTGATAAACTTTTATTGAGGACCTATGACGTGTAAGGTATATGTTAGGAGTTGAGGGAGGTACAAAGAAGAGGAAGACAATTTTCCTACCCTCAATGAGCTTCCAGGACTGCCAAGGAGATATGGCATGTTCAGAAATAACTATGCCACAAGGGAGAGTGTGACAGACATATGACAATTTCATCTGTAAAATGATGGGGTTGGATTAGTTGGCCTTTAAAATCCCTTCTACCTCTGGAAACAGACACCTCCAGTCTGAAAAAAGAGGAGTTTCTAGAGTTAGAGATAGGTCTGGTCTCTGATTGGGTCATACTCTCTAATGTCATTTTTGGGTGCTATCCAAAACAGCTTTGTTTCAGTGGTATTAGCTTAAATTCTATCTAAAATCCGGTCTTGGAAATAAGACACTGAAAGAACAACCCAAGTTTAATTCGACAAGATTAATTTTACAGAATGTAATCCCAGGTGTAATCCACTGTCCCCAAGAAACACTTTTGTCATGTGCCTTAGGGGGCTAAGCCATTCTTTTCCTGAGGTCCCCAAGCCTAGGTAGGGTGGCTTGGACAGGATGAAAATCTGTGTAGAGTACATTTAGCATCACAGGGAATCAACTCTTGATCCATCTGACACAGGGTCTAACACTCATCCCCACATCCAGAACTCATTGGCTCTTACTTTCCAAAAACATTTCCAATACTATTTTCCTCTCTCTTCCTTATTTCAAGCTCTATTCACCTCCTAACTGGGTGATGCCTCTGTCTTTGTCTTTTGTAGAGGATTCCATGGTGATGGGTATAATATTCATTTACATCAGTTTCTGAATTTCATCCAACTCAGAGGGCCAGAAAGCAGAGTGTGGTATGGCAGGAAGAGAAGAGGAACAGTACAAATAGATGGTGGGATGCGTTCTCATTTCCCCATTGGCTGTGACTTATGCCAAGTGTTACCTCATTCATCCACCTAAGTCCTCTTGCTGGTAGCAGTTGCCTCTATCATAGGATCTGAGGAAAAGTTGATGGCTGATCATAGGTTGGATAGGATAAATGTGACTAGACAGGACCCTCTTGGACTAGAGAGTTTGCCCCAAATTGGGTTTCCTTCCTTTGAACTCATATAGCACTTTATTTGTGGCTCTCCTGTACTTACCAGTATTTATTTGGTATAATAAATAATAATAAATGCACTCCCTTCTCTTCTCTGCTTTATGTAACCCTCTAGCTCATTCAAGCCTTAGCTGAAGTGATACCTCCTTAAAGAGGCCCTTATTGATTACTCCCCTTGTTAGTGTTCAGTCATTACATATTATTTGTACATATTCTAAATTTACTTATTTCGGTACAGGTGGTACCCTCTTAGTTGAGTCTTAGTTGCTCTTTGGAAGGCAAGGATTCTCATCTTTATATTTTTATACCTATTACCTGGTACAGCGCTTGGCAAACAGAAGGCACTAAAGTGTTGACTGATGGTTAGAACTACAGGGGATAGAACTATAAATATAAAGCATTTAGAATTTCCATAGGCCTACGCTTATGGTGCTGGTGACTTTAAGCTTTAAAACCTAATTGTTTCTCTGGCCAACATGAGTAGTCGACATGCATTTATTAAGTACCTGCTGTGTGCTTGTTATTGCTTAATCAGCAATACAGATCTCTTCATTTAAGTGTGTAGTTAATAAACATCCAAACTAGTGCTTTCAGATTTATTATCTGATTTTTTTCTGGATGAACTCCCTTTGGAGCAGTGGTTCTCAATCTGTGGGTCACAATCCATTGGGGGGTTGAACGGGGTTGCCTAAGACACATACTTCCAATGGTCTTAGGAAACCTAGATACTGCTCCTCTATCCATCTCCAGGTGGGTTCGCACACATGCAGATATGCCCACATATGAGTATTAAAGGGTCGTGGCATTAGGAAGGTTGAGAACCACTGCTTTGGAGGCAAAGAAGAAATGATCACTCCTGTATCCAGTCACACATGGATAGGACAGCAACTTGGAAATGACCATTTAAGTGTGTGTAGGTTTGAGCACATAGTGGAAAGGTCCCTGGATTTGGTATCCACTTATTCCAAACCTCAGCTATGCCCCCTGGGACTTTGGGCAAACCATTTCCCTTTTCTGGGCCTCAGTTTCCTTGTCTATAAAATGAAAGGGTTGTCCTTGATGACCTGTCAGGTCCCTGCTGATTCTAAATCTATGATCTTACAGCCCAAGGTTCAAATTCCTGCTCTTCCACTTACTCACTGTGCAATCTTGGGAAAGTCTCCAACTTCTCTGAACCTCAGTTTCCTTACTTGGGAAATGTGGATAATAATATAGACACTATTTACTTCACAAGGATGTTGTATCAAAAGGAAGTGCTAGATTTGGGCTCAGAGGATCTACATTCAAAGCCTTGCTCTGGCAACTGGGCAAAACCACAGACGTTCTCTGACTCCCTGGTTGGTTTTGTTTTTGAATCTATAAAATGTGAAGACTGGACCAAATGACCTCTGTCATATGGCTCTAAATGTATACTTGAAATGAGATCATAAACATGAAAGGACTTTGAAACTACAAAGCATGCTACTGAGGTGAGTTGTTATTGTCACTTGAGCTATTGAAGGAGGTTGTATGAGACTGTATCTCTGGTTTGATCTGAGCACAGGAGCATCAAGGTGGTTTGGGGAGAGCTTAGAATTCATTTTGGGGATTTCATTTATGAGAAGCACTATTAAAAGATGAAAATGTGGGTTCACTATCAGACTGTCCCTGATGCCATTGGCCCTTGGCAGGATCCTTCAGAGAGTTGTCTCCTCATCCTATAGCATTTGGAATTAGAGCAAGATTCAAGAGTTCTATAGCTTGGCTTGATAATGATGCTGTTAGAGGAACTGAGAAGATGGGGACAAAGACACAGCCATGATGGATGAAAAGGACTGTTTGAGCAGGAGAAGGTACTCTGCACCTTTCCCTCTGAACACTTCCACCCTGTGACATGATTTGAGGCTTGGACCCCATGTAAAGTCCCACTACCTTCAGTCTCCTTGTAGAAGTCTCACCCGGTTTCCCTGGGAATTGAAGGAACAGTGAGAGCCCTGTAGGCTTCCCATAGAAGTCCCTGCACAGTAGGTCTTAGAAAAACAGAGTTCTATAGAAACTCATCTATGCAGAGTCAGGAAAAGGATCCTGTCATGGTCCCCAGGTGGACCTGTTTGGTTGTATTTCTTGCACCAGCTTCCACACATCTGTTAAGAATAACAACTAGCACTGAGCTATTGTCCCTAATCCAGTCCTATATCTACTTAGTCAACTATGACAGAGCAAATACTAAGGGAAAAGGTATTCAAAGGGCTTTCTCTGGATCTTGGTTATAGGAGGCCTACCCAACTCAAAGGATAAATTATAGCTCGAGAAAGGTTTGATTCAGGTCATAGTATCCACTATGACATCCTGTTGCATTTCCAGGAATCAAGCTAATGGAGATCTAAAGATTTCTCCCCAATGGAGGTATTCTATAGGTAACTAGTTGGTGTGAACAGAGCACTGAATTTGGAGTCAGGAATCCATCACTTCAAATCCTCCCTCAGGTACTTGGTAGTTGTGTGACAGGGGGCAAGTCATTCAATTTCCTCATCTGTAAAATGAATGTGACAATAGCCTCTATTCCCTAGAGTTGTAAGAATTAAATGAGATAATATATTTGAAGTGCTTTGCAAACTTTGAAGTATTTTACATAGATATTAGCTATGATTATTATCAACAGAAAAAACATGGACCTCATCTCACCAAACAATAAGCCTTACCTCCCATGAGGAAGAGAAGCCCTGCCACATACTGCATAAGGCCTCGGTCCCAGCAGCAGCCCAGCACCCCAATGATCCAGCCAAAGAGGATGATCGCCACTGCCATGCCCATGAAGCCAGCTGTCATTCTGCGCAGATCTGGAGCAGAAAAATATGCAACCAAGAGTTAGAACCAGAACCTCAAGGCACACAAAGAGAAGCACAAAGCTACGCTTTGTTTTGGGGGATCCATGTTACTTGAAGGTCCTATGGCAGGTATAATAACTAGATGGGAGATGCTCTCCCTCCATCCAGAACATACTCATTTTGCCCATCTCAGACAGATACATATTGTCATTCATTTACAAAGAGCATCATGGTAGCAACTATGGAGTTGTGACTGGAGATCCCAACTGAGCTGAGGGAGGTCTCATAGAAGTGAGAACCAGTTTCAGGAAAACTCTTTTTTATACTGAATTCTACTGAATATACTGAATGAGTCTTTCCATTTGCTAGCTAAGTGAACCCAGACAGATCATTTCACCTTTCCGGGTTTCTGTTTCCTTATTTGTCAAACGAGGAGGTTGGATTAAATGACTTCTAAGCTCTAAATTCTATGATCCTATAACATCCCCTGGGGGCTTCTCAGCAACATGACCAGCCCCTTGGTGTGTATGGATATGTGTTGTTGGGTAAGCATATTTCCTTTTCTCACTGAACAATCCTTTCTAATTGCCCTTCTCTCTCATGCACACAACAGCCCATCTGTCATTGTGACCACCCAAATGACCCATGAAGTCCCCTTCTCTCCATCAAACTGTAGAGACAGCTCCACTCCACACCTCACTGACCAGAAGTGTGGCAGGTTTGGCATGATTGCTCAGCCAACCCTCCTGTATGTGGCTGGGATATGGAACCCTGGACAACCTTCTTGTTTGGGTGCAGATGAGGAGGGATATCATCTGGCTATGGCATTGTCACCAGATGGAGAAGGGCAGAATGGATACCACTTCTCACTTATACTCAACATTGTGCTCTGGTTCCTTCTGGATCACCTTATTTCCTGGGATGGTACACAAATGGAGTCATTTGAACACTATGCAACTTTGCAAATATTGCCACGCCAACTTATGTAGGTCCCTGATCATAACATGCATATAGGGCATGTGCTGTTTATTCCAGTGGGAAGAATGCTATACTTGGAGTTAGAAGACTTGAGTTTGCATACTAGATCTGCCAATAATATTTATAAGAACTTGGCCAAATCATTTCAAATTTCTGAACCCCATTTCTTCATTTGTAAAATTATTAAGTTCTGGAGAGGATGTGGGAAAATTGGAAAACTAATGCATTGCTTGTGGAGTTGTGAACTGATGCAACCATTCTGGAAAGCAATCAGGAACTATCCCCAAAGGGCTATAAAAATGTGCATATCTTTTGATCTAAGCAATACCACTGCTAGGTTTGTATTCCAAAGAGATCATAGAAATGGGAAGAGGACCAGTATGTACAAAAATATTTATAGCAGCTCTTTTGGTGGTGACAAAGAATTAGAAATCAAGGGGATGCCCATCAATTGGGGAATGGCTGAACAAGTTATGGTATATGAATGTAATGGAATACTATTGTGCTATAAGAAGTGAGGAGCAGACAGACTTCAGAACAACCTGGAGAGACTTACATAAACTGATGTTGAGTGAGAAGAGCAGAACCAGGAGAAATTTATACACAATTACAGACACTACATATGTGTGATAGCTAACTTTGATAGTCTGGGCTCCTCTCAGCAACGTACAGTTTTAAGACAACTCCAAAAGACTCATGATGGAAAGAGATATCTACATCCAGAGAAAGAACAACAGAGTCCAAAGGCAGATTGAAGCAAACTACTTGGTCTCTTTCTTTTTCTTGTTCTGTTTTGTTTCCTCTTTCACATTGTTCATTCCATTGGCTATAATCCTTCTTTACAACCTGACTAATGTTTAATGAGAAGGTATTTGTAGATCCTATATTTGATTGCATGCCGCCATGGAGGTAGGGAGAGGAAGGAGGAGAAAATTTGAAACTCAAGAGATTGTGGAACTGAATGTTGTAAACTAAAAATTAATTAATTAATTAATTAATTAATTAATTAAGTTCAACTAAATGACCTCAAAGTTGAGATCTTATAATACTGGACTCAGAGATAAGGGAGGGTACACTTGGCTTAAGTGCCATCACTACTTAGCTTATGGCAGAAGATCTCTCTCCCTACTCATCTCCATCTGTCCTCCACAGTGTTCCTGTGGAAATTGTGCCCTGCTTCATGGAAGGCTGAATGTCTATTCAAGGAATCCCTCAGAGGGGTAAGGTAGGAAGACAAAAGGGGAGGGGCTGATGGAGTTGTAGCTAATGGTTCTCACTTTGTCAAGGGAGTAGGCTGATGGGTGGCTCTGGTAGGAGAGAGGAGAGAAAAGGGGAAAAATTTGGGTTCAATTCCTGAAATACTCAGGCTAGTAGATTCCCACATAAGATAAAGAGGCAAGTTCATCTGACTGGTTTATACATGCAGGCTTTGCAGAGGAGTCAGGGTTACTTCCTGTTGAACACTGTTCTCTCTCCCCTCCCACAAACTAATCCCCAAAATGCTTGGTTTGGCTGTGTAAAAGTAATGCTAATTACAGTCATTTACATGAACTGCTTGCTATTTATTCCTAATTACCATGCGGCACAATAACAATTATTTATATCATTTGTGACAGGTTCTTTCCCCTCTCCAGGCTGATCCCTCTCTTGGTAGAGGTGGGTGGATCCTCAGCCTTTCTGAAGGCTAGCCTGAGATCTATTCTCATCATTCTGGTAGTATCTTGACCAGCTTCTGAGTCCTCTACCATCAACTGGATAAGCACACACGAACAGCCCCACAGGGTCAAAGACAGCTCTCCGCTGTCTCTACTCTGTAGAGTAGTCAAGCTGCTTTGGCAGGTTCAGGACCACTGACAGCTCCTGGTCTCTGTTACTAACTCACATTAAATTTGTTTTAAGTTTTGACTACAATCCAAAGCTCTCTACACATTTGCTCAGTCTTCCTAGTTTGTTCCTCATGTTGCATAGTTATCCATTTACTGCTTAAATCTATTAGAAGGAATAGTGCTGCCAAGTCATTTTTCACCCTACTTCCTATGAACCTGTAATTTTTCTCTAGCTTCAAAATATCATAGCTTGAATTATCACCTCTATGAAGATAACTCCCAAACCTATAGAGCCAACTCCAATCTCTCACCCTGAGCTCCAGCTCCACATTTACATAAGATAGTTCTAGGACATGAAACTCTACACATCCAAAATGAATTCATATTCTCCTCCTACCCTAGCTCCTCCTATAAACTTCCTTCTTTCTGCAGATGACACCATGATCCTTCCCCAACTGCTTCTTGTACAATAGAGCATCTAGATGCTTAGTTCCCAGCTTTTTCTACTACCACATAAGGTCATAGATTTAGAGCCAGAAGGGAACTTATATATCATTAAATACAACTTCCTTATTTTACAGATATAAATGCAGAACTGAAGGAGTAGGAAAAACAGAGAGAGATAGACAGAGACAGAAAGACAGAGGGAGATTCAGAGAAAGACAGAGAGAGAGACAAGATAGATCAGAGTTAGCTACCTAGGTTTTTGGATGCCCAGCAGGGTTAAGTAACTTGTCCAGAGTCATAAAGCTAGTGTCTCAGACAAGATGTGAATTCAGGTCTTTCTGATTGCAAGTCTAGTGTCCTTTCAACTACTCCATGTTTGAATCTAAAAGCCAAGCAGTTTGTTATTTTGATTTACCAGGTCTGTAGCCCTGGAATATCTCCAGGGTGGAGATGGATACAGACACTTAAGGCCAAATGTGGAGTGGTTTCAGGCTTTGGGAGACTCCTAGTTGATAATTCTACTTCACTTTTTACTGAAGTAGAGAGGTGATGTTATTGGAACTGGAGGGATGTGACATTAAAGGGCCTCCAAAGTTACGGAGTTTCATTATACTGTTGAGGAGTGGGGTTCAAATTCTGCCTCTGATGTTTACTTCCTGTGGGATATCAACCAAGTTACAACTTCCCCAGGCTTCAATTGCCTCATCTATAAAATGGGTGGTTTGAACCAGGTGACCTCTGAAGTCTCTTCTATCTCTAGATTTATGACCCTGTGGTCTTATCAAGCCATTAGAGGCTATCCTGTATAATTCATGGGAGTTCACAGAGGAAATGCTGACACACTACACAAAATCTGGGATAAGCCTTCTAGGACAACAAGAGTTTTTAACCTTTATTAGACATGTATCATGGAACTCTTTGGTAGTCTGGGAAAGCCTATGGGTCCCTTCCCAGACTAATTTTTTAAAATTCACAATGGAAGGAAATGGTCAGTTTCAGTGAAAAGTTAGGGAAAATAAAAAATGTTATTTTTCTCTCATCCAAGTTCACAGACCCAAAGAAATCTATTCATGGATCCTTGATTAAGAACCCCTGCTCTAGTGTGGAATCTGCTTTATGGAGACCATTCCAAACCTCACCACTAAAACCTTGACAAAAACCTGTGATTGCTGGATTGCAGAGTGGATAGTCAACACTACCTATAGTCAGGAAGACATGAGTTCAAATCTTGACTCAGACATTTACTAGCTATGTGACCCTGGGCGAGTCACTTGACTTCCTTTGCATGAATTTCCTCATCTATAAAATGGGAATAAGAGTAGTACTTACTTTTCAAAGTTGTTGTGTGGATCAAATTTATAATCACTAGACCAACTTTAAAACATTATATAAATGCTAGGTGTAGCAGTGGACTGGCAGGGGAATCTGATTTCATAAATGAAAAGAACTCCCCTTGAGAATATTTTTCTCCAGCAATGTAAATGAGTAAGCTCTCTAAAATTCAGTGTTAGATTTATTTAAGGGCACTGAAAGGTTAAAAGGCTTAACCTGGGTCATATAGCTAGTATATGTCCCAGGCTGGACTTCACAGCCTGGGTCACACTGTCTTCAAGTCCAGATCTCTATCCCATGCTGCCTCTTGGGATGGAGGTTAATCTTCCTTAAATGAACAACTTTTCTTGATAGAGGTCTCCTTTTGCAGAATACACTGGGAGTCTATCCTAGGGGCCTCACAAGGAGCACATCAGGGTAGGTGTTGTCCTTGGCTTACTTTGGCTGGTAGGGATACGTGTAGAGAGAGAAAGGAAAGTATACCCCAGTCATGTAACAAAGGGAAAAATACAAAAATATAAATGAGAAAATGTCAGTAGTAGGGAAAGAGAGTGAAGCCTCCTATTTAGAGGCTGAAAGTCAGGCTGGGACCTGGGGAGAAAGATGAATCTTCTAGAAATTTTCTGAGACAGACATTAAAAAGGTTGTTGTACAAAGGCTGATTGGGTCAAGTTGTCGTCTAGCATGTATCAGCCACAGAGCTGGTCTCATGTCAAGGGTTTTGCCAGCAGCAGCTGAAGACCCTGTACTAAGTCTCTGACTAAGGAAGGACGAAAATCAGTCTTGTCATCCTATAATAAAGTCATCGACCCTCTGGGATGTGTGCAGTCACTTTAAAGGTTGGGATTTGTGAGGCTTTCGTGAGGTTATTTCCAAGGTAGCTGACTTGCAGTTTGGGTTTACTACCACCACGTAGAAAAGCAGCATCTGGACTTCTGCCTCAAGGTTCAAAGAGCCTGACCTAAGAGCAATGATGATGATGATGATGATGATGATGCCAAGGATGATAAAGTAGCATTTACATAGTGTTTTAAATTATCTCATTTCATCCTCACAACACCGTGAGGAAGGTACTATTATTATTGTCATTTTACAGGTGGGAAAGTTGAGGCTGACAGAAGTTAAGTGACTGGCTCAGGGTCTCACAGCTGGTAAGTGTCTGAGGTTCAATTCAAACTTAGGTCTTCCTGGCTCTAAACCCAGCAATGTTTTTATTACTCCACCTAGCTGACTAGGGCCTTCCACATGTATTTGTAAGTGAAGCATAGAAAATAAAAACTACTTTCCCATCAGTAATGTTGTTTTTCCTAACAAAAGCCCAACTTTCTTTTATTTAACATAACATAAAAACGTGACATTTGTTAATAATGTTGGTGCATTGTTAGACTGAGATTGAATTCTGTACTCCATCTTGCCTTCTCATCTCAAAGGTCATAGGGAGAAATCAAGGGAGGCCTTAAGTTATATGCACATTAGCTGCTGCTCATATGTATTAAAGTTTCATTTGGGGAGGAAGAGTCCCATATACTTTGTGGGTATCTAAAGTCTAAACTAAGTAAACTGAGGAACTTGTGTCTTGTCAGCTTTTGAATAGCTCAGGTGGAGTCCCTTGAGTTAAAGATGCCCAGTCTGGGGAGGTTTGAAAGACTGGGTGAAATGTCAGTTACCCCTCTGAATATGGTGCTGAATACTCTGAAGCATAGGGTAAAAATGAGCCTTCAGTGGAGAAGGAAGTACTTCCATGTGTGAGAACACAAAGCCTCAGCTCCTGAGGGCTCTGTGCCCTGGCTGGGACCATAGGGCTTATATCAGGAAGCATAAAATCCTCTGTGATGGTAACTTTGTAAGAAAAAAAAGACTTCTCAAAAATAATTAATCCCTGTCTTGTCAGAAGGAATTCCAAAGTTCTCCTGTGAGGCAACAGACTAAGAAATGGAATTGGAAGGAGTAGATGTAAACTAAGAAACCATTGACCCAGAAAGTAAAATCACATAATTTTAGAATTGGAAAGAATCTTAGAGATCATCTAGGGCCCAATCCCATAGGAAGCTTGGCCCTGAAGAAGAGATGAAAATATTCCCTTGCCTCCCTGCTTTGAAAACATGGGGGACTATGAGTGGAGAATCTGGCATAAGCTACCAGATTCTGTTGTGATGATTTTACTGAGTTATTTTATTTACATTTATTTATTTATCTGTTTATTTACTTATTTATTACTATAAAGGAGAGTTTATGGGTAGATGAGGGGAAGATATACTTTCAGAAATGATGTTAAAAAAAGATAACCACAAAAAGCAAAATTTTAGAATTTAATCCCATCTCATTTTACAAATGAGACCCAAATAAGTAAAATGAAAAATTCACAGTCATATAGCTAGTAAGTGGCAGAGCTAAAACTAGAATCCCAGTGTCCTGAATCTGTGTCCATTCCATCAAGCACCTGAAGGCAGTAGGGAAGAGCAGAGATGAAACTGGTGTCCCTAGCAATGAGCTAAGCAGAATGAACTCAGCAGAGAGTAGGACAGTAGATATCATTGGAGCAGCTCTACTGAAAGAAAAGCTCTTATTTGAACTCACCCTTCTACTTAAGACACTAAATGAAAGTAAGAGATATTTTTCATAGGACTTTGGGTTTCAATGATTATCTATTGTATCATACGTACATTTTAATGTGATGATCTTTTGTTACCTTATAGCCCCTTTACAACTGTTCTACTTTTAAGTATCATGATGGCATGAGGAGACCTTGGCTTTTGAAGACCATGTCTATGGAATGTAAGCTCTAGTAAGTTCTCAACCTTCCTAAAGCTGCAACCCTTTAATATACTTCCTCATGTTGTGGTGACCCCCCAAACATAAAATTATTTTCGTTGCTACTTCATAACTGTAATTTTGCTACTGTTGTGAATTGTAATGTAAATATCTGATATGGAAGATGTGTTTTCATTGTTACAATTTGAACATAACCCACAGGTTGAGAACCGCTGTGCAGATTTCATCAGCCTGTAAAGGCTTTGAGAAAGTGGTAGACTGAGACTATGTTTCTGAGGAACAGAGTAGTTAAATATGGAGATATTTGTCATCAATAGGCTGGCCATGAGATAATGCACTCATTGGTCAATGAAAAATGGCTCTCCATTTTTCATGGTCTGTCTGCATTTTTGGCCATGAGGAAGATACGATCCTAGCGATGGCTCCAATAATGTTGATTGCCATTTCCTCCCACAAACTGCCTTCCGTACATTTGTTAAGATCATATAAGATTTCTTGATAGTTGCAACAATTAACTTTTCTTTGGTGATCTTCTAATTATAAAGTAGGGAATAAAACAGGGAAGTTTATGCTTCCTAAAGGTGCTTGCCACTGGCATAGAGGATAGCCAATGCTGAGTCCCAGAGCCTGCCCTGAATTTAAATTCTACTTGAGATACTTATTGGATCTGTAACCACAATCAAGCCACTTAACTTCTGTTTGCCTCAGTTTTCTATTCTGCAAAATAGGGAAAATAAAAGTATCTACTTTCCACGGTTGTTATGAGGATATGATGAGATAACATTTATAAAATACCTTGCAAACTTTACATCTCTACATAAAGACTAGTAGTTGTTATTATGACTGTTGTGACTTTTGTCATATCTTCAAGATGGTTGTTTGGAGATGGTATTGTATTGATTGCATTGGACTCCAAAATACTGTAGAACCTCCTATATTAGATGCAACATCATTCTAAAGAGCTCAGTCAAACTATCCACACAGGGAAAACCGAGTGAATAAAGAATAAATTATCATATGGTATAGAGTTAGATGAATGACCAGTTTTAGAACTGATCCAAGAAAAAAAATTAGATATATACACATATAGATATCACGTTTATATATATATATCTTGGACAAAAACTGCAGATGAACAATGGACTGGGACAAGAATGGAATAAGAGGAAAAAAGAGGACTGGATTACATTTGAAGAATTGTGTGGCACCTTTTAATTTCTGTCTGTATTCAAACAATATCAGTTCTTTCTCTGGAGACTGATAGTATACTTCTCCTTAGTCCTTTGGGATTATCTTAAAGCATTATATTGCTGAGAATAACTAAGTCATTCACAGTCCTTCATCAAATAATATTGGTGTTACTGTATACAATGTTTTGGTTCTGTTCACTTCACTATGCATCAGTTCATGTAAGTCTTTCCATGTTTTTCTGAAATGATCCTGCTTGCCATTTCCTATTGCACAATAATATTCCAATACAATCATATACTACCACAGCTAGCTTAGCTATTACCCAATTGTTGGGCATTACTTTGATTTCCAATTCTTAGCCACCATAAAAAGAGCTGCTATAAATCTTTTTGTACAAATAGGTACTTTCCCCTTTTTGGACATGTTTAGGATATAGACTTAGCAGTGGTATTGCTGGATCAAAAGGTATGCACAGTTTTAGAGCTCTTTGGACATAGTTCCAAATTGCTCTCCAGAATGGTTGGATCAGTTCACAACTCTACCAAAAGTATATTAGTGTCCCAATTTTCCTACCTTCCCTCCAGCATCCAACATTTTCCTTTTTTTGATGTATTAGCTAATCTGATAGGTGTGAGTGGTACCTCAGAGTTGTTTTAATATGTATTTCTCTAATCACTAGTGATTTAGAGCATTTTTTCATATGACTATTGATAGGTTTCATTTCTTTATCTGAAAACTGCCTGTTCATATCCTTTGACCATTTATCAATTGGGGAATGACCTGTATTTTTAGAAATTTGACTCCATTTTCTATATATTTGAGATATATTTATATATATATTTATATATTTTATTATATATAACTATATATATTTATTTATTTATCAGAGATACTTGTAACAAATCTCCCCATCTTCATTTTTTTTCCTTATAATTTTGGTTGCATTGGTATTGTTGGTGCAAAGCTCTTTAAATTTCATATAATCAAAATTATCTAAAATACGTTTTATAATGTTCTTTATATCTTCTTTAGTCCTAAATTCTTCCCTTATCCATAAAAATGAGAGATAAACTATTCCATGCTCTCTTAATTTGCTTATGGTAACACCTTATAAGTGTGAGTCATATACCCATTTTGACCTTATTTTGGTATAAAGTGCAAAACATTATTCTATACCTAGTTTCTGTCATACTTTTCCCCTAGTTTTTCAGCAGTTTTTGTCGAAAAGTAAGTTTTTGTTTCAAAAGCTTGGACCTTTGGATTTAAAATATAATAGGTTGTTATGGTCATTTACTCTAATGTAATTTATACATAATTTATTCCACTGATCCACCACTCTGTTTCTTAGCCAGTACCAGATTATTTTGTTACTTTATAATACAATTTGAAATATGGTATGGCTAGACCACCTTCTTTTTGCATTTTTTTCCCATTGATTCCTTTGAGATCCTTGAGTCTTTGTTCTTCCAGATAAATTTTGTCATTTTTTCTATCTCTATAAAATAATTTTTGATAGTTTGATTGGTATGACACTGAATAAATAGATTAATTTAGGTAGAGCTGCCATTTTTGTTATATGGCCTGCCTTATCCATGAGCAATTAATATTTTTCCAATTGTTTAGATTTGACTTTATTTGTGTGAAAAGCTTTACACCTGTGTTTACATTGTTCCTGGGTTCATCTTGACAGGTGGACTCCAAGTATTTTATATTGTCTACAGTTATTTTACATGGAATATCTCTATCTCTCCCTGCTGGACTTTGTTGGTAACATGTAAAATGCTGATGATTTATGTGGTTTTGTTTTATATCCTGCAACTTTGCTAAAATTGTTAGTAATTTCAAGTAGTTTTTTAGTTGGTTCTCTAGGATTTTCTAAGTATGATATCGTATCATCTGCAAGGAGTGAGTTTTATTTCCTCATTGCTTATTCTAATTCCTTTAATTTTTCTTCTATTATTGCTATAGCTAACATTTTTAGTATAGATGATAATGAACATCCTGCTTTACCCTTATATTGGGAAGGCTTCTAGGTTCTCCTCATTACAAAAAATGATTTCAGATAAATATTACTTATCATTTTAAGGAAACCTCCATTTATGTCCATGCTCTCTAGTGTTTTGTCAAAGACTTTTTCTACATCTATTGAGATAATTTTATGATTTCTGTTAGTTTTGTAATTGATATGATCATCTATGCTGATAGTTTTCCTAATGTTGAACAAATGCTACATTCCTGGTATAAATCCTACCTGGTCATAGTACATGGTCTTTGTGACATATTGCTGTAATTTCTTTGCTAATATTTTATTTAAAAATTTTTTGCATCAATATTCATTAGGGAAATTAGTCTACAATCTTCTCTGTTTTTGGTTCTTCCTGGTTTAGATATCAGGACCATGTTTGCATTGTCAAAGAATTTAGTAGGACTCCTTCTATGCCTTTTTCCCCCTTCAAATAGTTCATATGGTATTGGGATTAATTGTTCTTTAAATGTTTGGTAGAATTCATTTGTGAATCTATCTAATGCTGGGGATTTTTTGTTTTTGTTTTTTGCTTTTTGGAGGTGGGAGGGCAGAGCAATTAGGGTTAAGTGACTTGCCCAAGGTCACATGGCTAGAAAGTGTTAAGTGTCTGAGGCCAGATTTGAATTCAGGTCCTTCTGACTCCAGGGCCAGTACTCTATTCACTATACCACCTAGCCACCCCTGGGGATTTTTTCTTAAGAAATTCATTGGCTAGGGGTGGGTAGGTGGCACAGTGAATACAGCACTGGCCTAGGAGTCAAGGAGGACCTGAGTTCAAATATGACCTGAGACACTTAACACTTACTAGCCATGTGACCTTGGGCAAGTCACTTAACTCTAATTACTCTGCCCTACCCCCTCCCAAAAAAAAGAAATTTACTGGCTTATTCAATTTCTTTTTCTAAGATTAGGTTATTTAAGTGTTTTGTTTCTTCTTCTGTTAATCTGGAAACTATACATTTTTATAGATATTAATCCATTTCATTTAGATTGTCAAATTTGTTGACATATAACTGGGCAAAATAGTGCCTAAAAATTGTCTTAATTTCCTCTTCATTGGTGGTGAATTAACCCTTTTCATTTTTGACACGAGTAATTTAGGTTTCTTCTTCCTTTTTTTTAAATGAAATTAACCAGTGCTTTATCTATTTTTTTTTATAAAACCTGCTTCAAATTTCATTTATTAGTTCAATGGTTTTCTTACTTTGAATTTTGTTAATCTCTCCTCTGATTTTCAGGATTTCCAATTTGGTGTTTAATTTGAGATTTTCAATTTGTTCTTTTTCCAGTTTTTTTAGTTGGATATTCAATTCATTAATCTGCTTTTTCTCTGTTTTATTGATGTAAGCTATGAGAGATATAAAATTTCCCCTAAATACTACTTTGGCTGCATCCCATAAATTTTGGTACATTGTTTCACTGTTGTCATTTTCTTTAATGAAATTATTGACTATTTCTATAATTTGTTCTTTGACCCACTTATTTTTTAGGATTAGATTATTTAATTTCCAATTAAGTTTTTTTATTTAGCTTTTATTTGTTTTCTTGTTTACATTATTCATTTTCATTACATTTTTGAATTACACATTTTCTCCCTGTCTTGCCCCTGCCCCAACACTAAAACAGCAATCCCACTGTAAAGCCCATCCCCTGCTCTGCTCTCTTATTTTCTGGTA
>CM053597.1:82247865-82299559 GCA_028646575.1 Pseudocheirus occidentalis
GAGCCCCTGCTGCCGAGCTGCCTTCAGCGAGAGGTATGTTCTCTGTATTTTTGTGAGTCAGAGAGTCCTAGGCTTTCTCTGGGCTCATAATTTTATGGGTGTTTAGGGTGGCGGTGTGGGAGCTGCGGGACCTTGCTGCTTCTACGCCACCATCTTGGCTCCTCCAATTAAGTTTTAATCTCTCCATTGCTCATTATTGAATGTAATTTTAATTGTAATGTAATTTAATTTTAAATGATCTGAAAAGGATGCATTTACTATTTTCTGTATTTGGTTTTGAGGGTATGTCCTAATACATGGTTAGTTTTTGTGTAGGTGGTAGATACTACTATGAAAAAGGTAAATTCCCTTCCATTTCCATTCCATTTTCTCCAGAGATCTATCATATCTAAACTTTTCCGAATTTTACTCACCTCCTTAACTTCTTGTTTATTTTTTTGATTAGATTTATCTAGTTCAGAGAGGGGAATGTTTAGGTCCCCCACTAGTATAGTTTTATTATCTATTTCCTCCTGTAACTCATTCAACTTCTTCCAAAAAATTAGATGCTGTATCATTTGGTGCATATATGTTTAATATTAATATGACTTTGTTGTTTATGCTGCTTTTCAACAAGATAAAGTTTTCTTCCTTATCTTTTAATTAGATCTATTTTTGCTTTTGCTTTGTCTGAGATCATGATTGCTACCCCTGCTTTCTTTGCTTCAGCTGAAGCATAATAAATTCTACTCCAGCCCCTTACCTTTACCTTGTATGTATCTCTCTGCTTGAAATGTGTTTCTTGTAAACAAAATATTGTAGGATTCTGGTTATTAATCCATTTTGTTATCTGCTTCTACTTTATGGGGAACTTCATCCCATTCACATTTATAATTATAATATTCACATTTATAGTTATAATAACTGTGTATAGCCTTCAGGCTGTTTTCTCTTTGTTTATCTCTCCCACCTCCCCCTTACTACTTCACCCTTTCTCCCCTCACAAGTGTTTTACTTCTGATCACTGCCTTCCTCCCTATTACCAGTCCCTCCCTCTCCTTTCTATAATCCCTGTTCCTTTTTACTTCCTTATAGGGTAAGGTAGATTTCTGTATCTACCTGAGTGTGTATGCTATTCCTTCTTTAAGACAATTTTGATGAGAGTAAGCTTTAAGCTTGTCTGTCACCCATCTTCCCCTCCATTATAATATCTTTTCATGCCTCTTTTATGTGGGATAACTTATTCTATTCAATACCCCCATCCTTCTTCTTTCTCACACCTTTATTTTTGGAGGGTATCATCCCATCAAAGTTACCTTATATCCACACCCTCTGTCTATAAATATTCATCATACCATCTTTTTAAATTCAGTGCTCTTTTGTTGAGATTATATGACCACAAAGCATAGAATACCATAGTCCCTAAAGATTCAAACTTAGAGGTTACCTAAAGAGGCTCCTAGTTAGTGTAGATAGACAAGAATATATCACAAAAATGAATTATTACAAAAGAAATGGTATGACAAGCTGTATACATACATGTCAGAGAGATGTATGATTAAAAAAAGAAGTGGGTTGGTCAAGTAGTCAGAAAGAGAGATAACCATTGGATAGGTCTTGTGCCACTCTGGTAAGATGTGGACAGGAAGTTCCTCAGAATGATGTTTATGGATGGATTTTGATCTTCACTATGGTTGAGAGTACCCACATAAATAAGATCAGACATCCATTTATATATTGAAGATTCTACATTATGGTCAACATGTATGCCTATTGAAGAGTCAAAAAATCTCATTTTAGAAAGAAAAAAGAAGTCCAGCTCTCTGGCTCTGGTAGGATTACTCTGTATGGTAACCATAGAATTATTATAAGAATAACTCCCTCAATAAGCAATTGAGAATGATGACTTTGGCTGGGCTAGTAAAGGCTGGAAACAAAGGTATGAACTCCTAGCTGATCAATTCCTGGATTTGGCTCCACATCTTTTTTTCATGAGTGCCAACATAAAACATTTTAATTTTAGAGTTTAAAAGAAGTATTGTTCTTAATCCTTTTCTTTTAAAGGAGACTATTTAAGAAAGAAAGGGAAAATGAGCAGAAAAGGGAAGTTCATGGGGAAGGGTGGAGAAAGGAAAGAAAAACATTAGAATCAGAAAAGTCAGTTATTCCTTATGGAAAAATTTTGATTTTGGAGTTTACCCTCATATTAACATTTAAATTGAAAAGTGTAGCTTGAAAGCTCTGCACAGGAAATCAGAATATCTGCATTTAAATAAATACCACTTAAGGAAGAAATAAATACCTATCACAAAATCAGAATCATAGAACTTTTGTCCTGAAAAGGACCTTAGAGCTCAAGTCCACCCCCTCAACACTTAACATTTTTTTTTTACTGGCTCTTAAAAGGCCCAACCCTTTAAATAACAGTTTCTTTTTCTCTCTGCCAGATGAATAAGGAAGGGAGAAAAAAGAACAGCTCATCACCATCTTATCACCTAGGAGGCAGGAATATGAAGAAAAAAAAAGATGAGAAATGCAATTCTGGGCTCAGAACCATGGTCCATACTGTTCATCATTCTGTTTCAGATAGAAACAACCAAAGGTGGTTTGTGGGACACGATGGAAGTTTTCCTCCGTGATGTCCTCACAAGTTACTGATTTAAATAACCTATAGATGTATTATCCCTGAATGACCTAATCCTTCTAGAACCTATTTACATTTCGAAAGCTGAGTTAGCAGGACATTCTGGAACTATTTTCACCCTCATAATGGCACTACTTCACTGACTCTCATTCATCTCATCCCTTGTTGCTATTGTTGTTGCTTGCTCTTTTCTTCAGTCCTGTTGATTCTTTGTGACCCCTTTTGGTGTTTTCTTGGAAAAGATCTTGGAGTGGTTTGCCATTTCTTTCTCCAGCTCATTTCACAGATGAGGAAACTGAAGCAGACAGGGATAATCAACTTGCTCAGGGTCATACAACTAGTTAAGTTTTTTCTTCCGATTTTTTTTTGCTTTTTTTTTTTTGGAGGGCAATTGGAGTTAAGTGACTTGCCCAAAGTCACACGGCTAGTTTTTGTGTCAAGTGTCTGAGGCCGCATTTGAACTCATGTCCTCCTGATTCCAGGGTCAGTGCTCTATTCACTACGCCACCTAGCAGTCCCAACTAGTTAAGTTTTTGAGGTCAAATTTGAACTCAGGTCTTGTGATTCCAGGTCTGGCACTCTTGCACTGCCTAAGTTGCCTATCTTCTTCCTATCATGGACCTAATCTGAACTGGATTTGGAATGGGAGGTAGGAGTTTAAGTCTTGATTTCTTTGCATGCGGAGTGACCTTGGGCAAGTTGTTTCAATCAATCAATCGACAAGAATTTATCAGTTGTTTATGCTAGCTGCTGGACACACACACATGTACACATGCACACACACACATGCATACACATACATACACAAACACACACATACAGAGTGAGATAGTCCCTGCCCTCATGAAGTTTCCATTCTACTGAAGGGATGCAAGATGTTTACAGGTAAGTATATAAAGAATATGCAGAAAAGAAATACAAAGAAACAGAAGTGGTACTGTGTGGAATGAGTGAAAACTTCTCAATCTGGGATTGTTAACCTTCCCTCTCCCTCTCCTCCCCTGGCTGCTGTCAATCACTTACCTTTCTTTGTCTGTTTTCCCACCTTGGTGGGACCCTCCCCACCTCTCTTCTCTTGCTGTCCCAGTAGGGAAGAATTTGGTGAGGTGAGCCTCTCCACCAATGAGAGAGGAAACAGTACGGAAAGGGAGCCTGACTAAGTTGGGTTATAAATTCTGGTTCTACCCTTTGAAACATACCCTCTGCTCCATGTTCAGACATGGGTTGTCCTCTTCTCCCAGGAAAGAGAATAAACTCCTGTTCTTATCCTAAGGCATCTCTGTGTTTACTTTTCTTACTAAATTAAGGATGAAGGATATTTTTCAACCCAAACAGTACCAATAACCAAGGGAATTAGGAAAGGCATCTTGAATACGATAGACATCAAACTTAGCCTTGGAGGGAGCTGGGTGTTCCAAGAGGAAGGAGCGAGAGGAGTGCATTCATTCCAAGCATGGAGGACTGTCCTTGCAAAAGGCATGAAGAGAGATGGAATTCCATGTTGGGGAAGTTTCAGGTAGCACAATTTGATTGCAATGTACATCACATGAAGGGGGAAAATGTGTAATCAGTTGGGAAAGATAGATTGGAATCAGAGTATAAAGAGTTTTAAATGTCAAAGGAATTTGAATTTCAACCTAAAGATAATGGAAAACCACAAGCAGCAAAATGGTCAGATTTGTCCTTTAGTCCTTTCAATATGGCCACTATATAGAAGATGGATTGGAATGGGGAAAGACTAATTAATAAGATATTGAAAGAATCTAGGCAAGAGGAGAGGACATAAAGTAGAGGAGTGGCTATGTGAGTGGAAAGGAAATGGCTAAAGACGTAGAGGCCACAAGACTTAGCAACTGAATTAAGAAGGAAGGTTAAAACTCTGAGCCTCAATTTCCTCATATATAAAATGAGCTGAACATGTTACTTTTTGTAGCCCTTCCAGCTTTCCATCTAATATCTTACAATCCTTTCTACCACAGCTTATCATTGAGGTCATAGGTGATTTCACTGGTGGATGACATTTCATCAAAGTACAAATGTACACTATGAGAAACAGTAAGGTATAGTGGATACAGCAGATATCATTAGACCTGAGTTCAGAAAGAGCTGGGTTCAAATCTCACACCTTACTACACTTCAAAAGTATGTGATTATTAGAAAAATCACAGACTCTGTGAGCCTTAGGCTACTCTCTAAGTTATAGATAGCTTGGGATCTGGAACAATAGGGGGAGTTCCCACAATGATGAAATCCCAGGTCATTGATATATGGACAAAGGTACATGACCATGATGTCAGTGAGTGACAATGCTTAATTCTATTAGCCAGGAGAAGCATTTTGAGAAGAGATATTGAAAGACCAGACATGGAAATTTTAGTCATTCATTTCCCAGCAGGCTGATGCCATGGGGTTGGGATCTAAATCCAAGAGCAAAGCCATACAAAGGAGCTAATGGACTATGGCATGTCTTAATGTCTCACTCCACCTCCTCTGACAGTGATAAAGAGCTTCTCTCTTTTATCCTTTGTGGCCATTCTGCCAAAGCTAGAAGCCACAATGAATCTAGGAAAGGAGAAAACAAGGGCATATGAGGGACCGGTCCAACCTGAAGGGAATATCTAGAATTCAGTAATCAAGGCAGAGCCAGGAAATGGAGGTCAGGTAAGCAGTATCAGATCTGGGTATGTTTGAAGGCAGCAGGGAACATGCCAGTGAATGAAGGGAGGTTACTAGATAGAAAGAAAGGATGATGGAAAGGGCAGAGAAAAAATGATAGACAGCCTGACACTGCACAATCTCCTCTGGGTGGGAGATTTTAGTTCAGCTTAGGTTAGCTTAACAGGGAGAAGGAAGCCACATAAAGCTATCCCTTTGGGGACTTCATATCCCTCGAGAACTTATAGGACTAAGCAGACTAGGTTTTAGCTAAGGTGATAGGAAAAATACTCAATTAAAGATCTGGTATCAGTAGAGAGTAGACTGGTAAGTGTTCATGCCTCTCTGGTGCTGGCGACAAATGAAAGCAGAGATGCAGCAGGCCCAGAAATACAGATACTTCCAGATTCCTATGAGCCCAAATGGCTTGAGATCATCCCATGACAAAACTATCATCAGCCACAAAGGCATTTTGGCTTATGTCTCATCCCTTTTTTGTAACCTCAGGACTTAGCACAATGCCTTCCACACGGTAGGTATTAAAATGTTTGTTGAATTAAATTGAATTTTCGTTCTCTTTACACCTGAAAAAAGCCCAATTTCTAGGCTACCATATCAGCTGGTAGGAGCTCCCTGAACTATAAGCATGGAATAATACAGTCTCATGAGGGCATGCCTAACCAATTTAACACAAAGGAGATCTAGAGGGACTTCATACTGACCTAGTAACAAGTACTCCTCCTGAACCATCACCTATGGTTTGAGGGTTTGGGGTTGGGTTTTGTTTGTTCTTGTTTAGATATGCCATTTTATTAGTATAGGAAACTCCCAGTAGGGAAATTCTCTCCACAAATGAATGAAAATTTCAACAATTATGCAACTTAGAGCCCAGAGTTTCTTGGGGCACTGAGAGGTTAAGAAATGTGCCCAGGTTCATACACTTAGGATATGTCAGAGATGAGGCTTTAATCCAGATCTTTCTACTTGAGTTCAAATCCCACTTCAGACACTTGCTGTGTGAGCATGGCTGAGCTACTGTACCTCTCTCTGACTCAGTTTACTCAATTGTAAAATAAAGAACTTGGGTTTGGTAGCCTCTAGGGCCCCTTCTAATTCTAAATCTATGTTCCCATATTTCTTCCTGACTGCCTTCCCACAATCCAAGAGCAGAATTTGCTTAAGGAGAAAATAAAAAACATGATATATCTCTAGCATCTGGACACCTCTGGGTGCACAGCCTAGGTCCTGGATCCTTTATGTATTAGGGAGTGGCCTTTTTCCCCCCTATAAAGAAGTGTCAGACTAATAAGATTTACTGCTTGACCCTGCTTAAGAAGCATCTTTTACACTCTTCCCTGGTTCACCTGCTGCTGTGAGCTAACTTCAAGGGGAAAGATACAGAAACCTATGGGTGTTTTACAGGGAAGGACCCAGACATAGCTTGTGCTTGGGAAACAGAAGGTTTGCCAGAGTATTTTACGTTCTTTATTTTACGCAAACTTTATATTGGAACTGAAACTTCTCTGGGTTCATGCTTCAGGCAACTGACTGATGGCAAAGAATAAGAATAGCCTAGCTTCTGTAGATTTTGTAGTGTTTCAAATGCAAGAGTTCATGAATCAATGAAAATGTTGGCTTTTTTTTAAGGCTTTAGGTTCTTTGAAAGGGTAGAATATTCTATTATTGCTGAATTTAGGAAAGTGTGTAAATTTAAATTTTTGAGAACCATTGACCTTATTCAAGGTGTGATGGTAGATTTCTATCTCAGGGGTGGGGGGTTTCTCTAGGTTGTTTTTTGGAGCGGGGGAAGGCAGGGCAGTTGGGGTTAAGTGACTTGCCCAAGGTCACACAGCTAGTAAGTGTTAAGTGTCTGAGATTGGATTTGAACTCAGGTCCTCCTGACTCCAGGGCTGGTGCTCTATTCACTGTGCCACCTAACCGCCCCCAGTTTCTCTATTTATGTAAATACTGTGTTTTTAAGAAGAATGTAATTACCAATGTAGAAGAAAGAAGAATGTAATCACTAATTACTATCTTACTAATAGTAAGTTATCCCTTTTACCTTTTAGATAGGGAAAGATAAAAATCCCATTCCAGTAGTTAGAAGGAACATAGTTATATTCCTCTTTGATGATCAATTCATGCTGATGACCTCTTTTCAGTTACCAGCTCTTCCTTTGCCCCTCACCTTGGGGCTGCCACAACAGGGCATCCTTGAGCTGCTCAGCAGGCCCCAAATGGAGATCTGAGTCTAACTGCTGCTCACAATAATTAATCATTTTTGATTATAAGCTTTAAGTAGGTGTTATCATGGCTCAGTTGGGAGCTTACCTTCTGACTGTATCTCACACTTGCATGAGTCACTGGAGGAGTCTGCTTTGGGGTTTTGGAAGACTCAAGGAAGTAGGAATGAGATAGGACCTTTGTTTACTTTATATATTTGTATTAAGTAAAAATGTTTATATTTATTTGTAGTCTATGAAACTACAATTCAAATGTGACTGTGTAAGATTAAAACCACACAAATACATTCAGGGATGCACGAATTATCTAGGACTAATAAGATAGTTTCATTGGGTGGTAAGAATAGTTAGGTGTGTGTGCTTCTTTTGACATTAGGCTGACTCAGAAGGTCTGAATCTGATCAGATGAAACTGAACTGAACTTTTAGTTAGTTCTCTATCAGTTGAGTGATGGATTTCATGCCATGCACATGATTGCACTGCTCTGATTTTTTTTAAAAAATGTTTTTCAGTCATTTCAATCATATCTGACTCTTCACATTAACCCATTTGGTGTTTTCTTCATAAAAATGCTGTAATGGTTTGCCACTTTCCTCTCTAGTTCATTTTACTGATGTAGAACTAAGACAAATAGGGTTAAGTGACTTACCCAGGGCCATATCAGCAGTGCCTGAGGCCACATTTGAACTCAGGTCTTCCTGATTCCCGGGCCAACACTACCCACCGCGCCACTTTTTTTTTTCTATTAAGCTCCTAATATTCAAACAGCTGCCAAGTTCTGTTGATTCTACTTCCACAATACTGTTGTAACCATTTCTTCCTCCCAATTCTCACTGCCACCATCCAACTTCTTATTTTTACTTCCTCTCACTGTATTAGATAGCCCCTTAACTAGAATCCTTTTTCTCCAATCTCTCTCCAATCCATTCTTTAGTCAGGTGTTTAATTAATAGTACTAATATATAGATCTAAGCAAATCACTTCTCAAAAACCTCCCAGTTACTGTTCAAAAGCCTTCAGTGACTCCCATTACCTACAACATGAACTGCAAACTCCTTAGCCTAATATTTAAGATCCACAATTTGTCTCCAACTTACCTTTCTAGTCTCATTTTACTTGACTTTTCCTTCATGAATTCTATATATTCTAGTTAAAGTAGATGATGAGATGTTCCTCAAGACAATCCTATTCTCTCTCATTTCTGCATACTGCCAAGTAATCCACCATATTTGGAACTCAACCCATCCTTCTTTCCCAGAATAAGTGCCACCTCTTCCATGAAGCCTTCCCTAAGCCACTAATAACCCCAGTTAAAAGTAATTTCTATCTCCCCCATATTCTTGTAACCCTGCCAGGGGTGGGGAATCCATGGCCTTGAGACCACATGTGACCTTGTAGGTCCTTGGGTTCAGTCAATCCTTTGGATTTGATCAAGGGGACACACCCAAGGACCTAGAGGACCACATGTGACCTCAAGGTCATAGGCTCCCCACTCCTGGTCTATATGCCATCCTTACTTTTCCCTTGAAAAATTTAACAAGCATGCAAAATAAGACTTAGCCCTCTTAGTCCCCATCCTCAAGGAGTTGACTTTCTTCTTTTTTGGAAACCACTTTGTACTGTGGGGAAACATGTACCCCCAAAAGTATAATACCAGGTAAACTGAGGAGGGAGAAAGAGCATAAATACCCAGAGGGCATCTAGGAAACCTTTATACAGGAGATGTTACCTGAGCTGAGTCTTGAAGAAAGATTCTGAGAGCAGAAGATGAAATGGGAATGTATCATGTTCTACTCTGTATCATGCTTATTTGTGTATATTTGTATCCCTCCCGTTAAATCATAAGCTTCTAGAGGGCAGAAATGGTACCACTGTTCATAAAACTTTGCCTCTAGAACTCACCAAGGGAAGGGATAAGCATTTACTAAAGCACCTATTATGTGCCAGACAGACACCTTGCTAAGAATTTTTACAAATATTATCTTATTTGATCCTCACATTCACCCCAGGACGTAGGTGCTATTATTATCTCCCATTTTACCATCGAGGAAACTGAGGCAGATAGAGGTTAGGTGACTTGCCCAGGGTCACAAAGCTAGGAAGTGTCTGAGGTCATATTTTAACAAGTCTTCCTGATTTCAGGCCCAGCATACTATCCATTGTGCCCCCAGCTGCCTCATAGCATATAGTAGGGGCTTAACAAATATTTATTAAACTGAATTGAATTAATAATAGCTAACATTTACATAATGCTTTAAGGTTGGCGAAGTGCTATACACATATTAAGTCATCTACCCTCTCAACAATTCTCCGAAGTAGGTGCTACTACTTTCATTTCATGGATAAGCAAACTTAGGCTGATGGAAATTAGGTGACTTGCCTGGGATCACCCAGCTAGTGTCAGTGACTTGATTTGAACTTGGGTCTTCTTGATACGGGTCCAACCATTTATCCACTGTGTCACCTAGCTAGTACCCACCCCACCTTCTTATTTATTCTCATTTATCAAGTTTGGGGCTGAATAATTGGAAATACATGCCTCCCAAAAGCAATGCTTTTCATCTTGATCTGTACAAAAGTTATGGCTATGTTCTCCCTCTCCCTCTCCCTCTTCCTCTCTCTCTGTCTCTGTCTCTGTGTGTGTGTGTCTCTCTCTCTTCCTCCCACTCCCTCCCCCCCCTTGCATGTTTTGCTTATTGGATTCCTATGGCTGACTTTATGCTTACTTTTGTATTGTCGGTGTGTTTTGTTCTTTGTATTTTTTTTTTTGCTTAAATATAGTTTCATTATGTGCTTTTAGACTGGTCAGCAAAAGGCAAGCAGCTCTGCACCTTTGCCCTCAAATGTCCCTCCTTGCTTCTTCATTCTATTTGTTTCATGGCAAGTTAGCTCAGTTGGCTAGAACAGGGTGCTGACTAATGAGGCAAAGGTCATGCGTAGAAGGAAGAGATGTGAAGGCCTGGAAAATTTCTGGGGAAAAACTTTTCACCTCTCATTGTCCCAAAGGATTTTCATAGAATCATAGATTCTCAGGGCTGGAATGGATTCAAGACATCAGATGGTTCAACCTCTAGTCTTACAATAAAATTTCTGACAAATGAAATTTTTCTTCCTATCGAAAAGTTGAAAAATGCTGGATCTATAAACTTAAAAAAAAGAACAGCTGAAATAACATGGATTTAATACAGGGGTTCTTAATCTTTCTATATTGTGGACCCTTTTGGCAATCAGGCAAAGGCAAAGAAGGACATTTTCTCCAAGCAGTGTTATTAAGTGCATAAAATAAAATGCACAGAATTACTAGGGGAAACAATTTCATTGAAATGCAGTTATAAATATATTTCTAAAAATAAATTCATAGATCCCAGGTTAAGAATTCCTACTTTTAGATAAGAAGTCCATATATGGCTCTTCTGGAAAAGGCACTGCTCCATCCAGATGTCAAAAATTTAGCCAAAAATAAGATATTTTAAAATTATAAAACTCCAATAATAGATCATTATAATTTCTGTACCCTGAGCACAAATCTCAAAAGTCAAAGCAAGATGAAGGTCACTATCACACATGCAAGCGTGCTCTCCATTGTACTGCACAACCTAACTCTTCCCACTCCTCAAAACAACAAAACAACAGACTCCTAGTGTAACCCTTCATCTATCAGGCAAGAGGGTACAAGACAACAAAAGTATCTGTTACCCAGGAGTCACAGGCTTTGTTGCCTTGAATCTGGCATTGAGAAATCTGAAAGAAGATTTTGAAAAATAATCCTTCTTACCAGCCATGTAGAAGCATGAGGCCAGGTTGGCGTGATATAAAGGGCTGTGCCTCCTCCCACTCTGGTTCCCCAGAAGACCACAGCTCATGTGGATAACTGTTATAGGATGGTGGTGACCGGAAGTGATGGGACAAGAGGCTATTAGGTATTGACTGGTGGGTGGTGGGATGTGAACTGCCAGGGCTTCCCTTGTCTGCCCACTAAAGGGGGTTAACTCAAAGCCCCCTAATTCCTGGATGAACTCTGGGATGCAAGCTACAGTATAGCCTCCTCTTGCCTCTACTCTTGCTCAGTTCAGGGAAAAAGAGACAGAAGGAGAGGCAGGGGGACCTCTACCTCTTGGACTACTAGTCAACAACAACCAATATTTTCATCTTTTGCATCCTGACTTTGGTATATACCTCCTCCAGGACCAGAAAGTTGTTTACAATGAACTCTTAAGAGATCCATTATCATATCTGCATATGATATAGCTGTAGTTTAAGGTTTGGATGCAAGCCTGTCAGTAACCTATACTGTTATTCATCCAACCCTCATTGGCCCCAGCAAAATCCCAGGTCTCACTTATATGGCCACAAAGCACTTTCAAACCACTGGTTGTCCTACTGTTTTTCAAATACTGACATTCTGAAATATGCATTTTCAAATGTTGCTCAGCTCAGGCATACCATTCTATATAATAAGCATCCTTTATGTATTTCACAAATCCTCCAAGGGCACAAGAGAGAACCATAGCAAAGAAAGAGCAATAGGCTTTCTTATCCTTTCTTGATCTAAAGCATCAGCTTCATCTTCCTCCTCCTCCTCCTCCTCATCCTCATCGCTAATTGTATATAGTACTTACAACGTGCCTGGCAAATGTACTAAGCACGTTTACAAATATTATCTCATTTGATCCTCACAATAACCCTTGGAGAGAAGTGCTTTTATTAATTCTGTTTTATAGATGAAGAAATTGAGGCAAATATAGGTTAAGTGTCTTGCCCAGAATCACACTTCTAGGAAGTGTCTGAATCCTGATTTGAGCTCCTATCTCTTCTTCAGGTCTACCGGTGCCCTATCCATGGTGCTACCTAGCTGCACAAAGGCTTGATAGGAAGGTGCTACCTACCTATCATAAAGGTTTGACTAATCAGCATCTTCAGGTTAGCAAATACTGCATGCAATTATACGCCAGAGAGAGAGATAGAGACAGGGACAGAGACAGAGGGACAGAGTCAGACAGAGATAGACTAGAAAAAAAACACCATGTGATTTTGTAAAGAAGATAAAACCTGATGATCATTGAGGAACAAAGGAACAATACAGTCTTCTAACTGTAACTCAAATCAATGAAACACTATGTTTTACTTGCAAATGAATGGATATGCGGGATAGACTCTGTGAAGGCAATATCCTAACTAGGTGCTGTTTTTAATGGAAGCATTGAAGCAGAAGGAGGGAAAAAGGGCACAATTCAGAGTTGATCAGCTCAGAGCTAGAACTAGCAATTTAGACCAGAGTCAGAAAGTATGCCCTTAGGGCAAGTAAATTCAGTTAGTGGAGAGCAAGGGAACCTGGGATCAAGGGCCCATTGAGAGGAGACCAGGGTACACTACTCTATGACAAGGAGAGAAAGAGTTCTCAAGATAGTGGTCCTGAAAAGCAAAGAGACACCAAAGGTGTCTCCTTGGGAGAGATCACTGCTGGGGTAGGAAGCAAGGTAGAGGCAAGCTAGATAAAAGTTCAATTAGAATTTGGCCCTGAGGAAGAAAGTGCAACATTTAGTAGTTTCTAATTTGAACTTATTATTTTAGTTAACTGGGTACTAAACTCTATTAACTAGGTATTAAACTTTAAACTTGTAGAAGGAGTACAAATGCCCCTACACATTTTAGCAATCTAGGTAAAACACTAATTCCCCCACCCTTGTTAGAGAGCTCTATGTGCTATTAAATATATTTTCTGGAAAATAGCATTATTTTCCTGGTTCTGTTTACTTCACTCTGCATTAGCTCATGTAAGTCTTCTCATATTTTTGTGAATTCTTCATCATTTCTTATAGTGCAACAACATTCCATTATATTAATTTATTGTAATTCATTTAGCCATTCCCCACCTGGATGGGTATCTACTTGGTTTCTAGTTCTTTTCTGCCACAAAGGGTGCACCTATAATTATTTTGATATATATGGGATGTTTTTTCTTGTCTTTAATCTCTTTGTGGTATGGGCCCAGAAGGGGACCTTTTGGTTCAAAAGGGTATGTATGTTTTAGTTACCTCTTAAAAAGTATAATTCTAAATAGCTTCCTAGAAGGGCTAGACCAGTAATTCACAGCTGCAACAACAGTGTGCTTGTAAACCTGTCTTCCTTCAGCCTCTCCAGCATTGACCATTTCCACCTTTTGTCACTTTTGTAAATTTGCAGACTTAATTTTTATTTCATTATGTGATTTGTAGTTATGGTTACTGATATTTTACTATTCTTCTTTTGAAAACTGTTTTTTCATATCCTTTGACCATATGGGAAAATACTTCTTAGTCATGCATTTATGTTGGTTCCCTATATTTCTTATATACCAGAATGTTATCAGAGATAATTTGTGCAAATATATTTTTCCTAATTGAAGGCTTTCTTCCTTATGCTAGTTACATTTCTTTTCTAAAATAATTATGATAATTTGAGGACTGAACTAAAAAGTTAAGAGAATAAAGCAGAGACCTTTCAACCCATTGGTAAAACTTGATTGGGTAGAGGTTATGCCCTTGTAGAGTTTACTTAAAGTAAAAGAATTTCTCCTCAGAATGGTAATAGTGGAGAAACCTAAGTAATCAAAGGTATAAGGGACTTTGTACATGAAAAGAAAGCATTCTAGTTCAAATGAAGAAGTGCCTACAGATTTTAAATCCAATTGTTGGAGGAGTCATTCTAACCGATTTAGGCAATGTGATTTTGTCCACCATTCTTTAACAAATGACCTGGATGATATGAACTATTATGAGAATCTATTGATAGCTCCATATATAAATACGAAAGAAAATAATAAAAAGAATCTCATTACAAATCAAGAAGAATTTTCACCCAATTCATGTTGCCATGAACTCTTGGATCCAAGAAACATAAGTGAGGCTTACCCCATTTCTATATTCGATTAGATTTTTTTTAAAAGAAGAAAACCTAGGACTTTTTATTAGAAGAGTACTTTCCAATGACACAAAATATAGAACATCTTCTGGTGAATGGTGCTGGAAGGCAGACATAGTCTTGCCAAGCATTTTCCTCCTGAAACACAACAGCAAGGTCTTTTTGGGATACCACCTCTTCTTGCCTCTCACATGCTTCAGAATCTTCCAACTTCTCCAGCATCTGAAAGAGCCTGGCCTGGGACTGGAAATCATCACATCACATCAAGAAATAAATTACATGAAAGGACAGAGAAGCTTCTCCTAATCTAGGAAAATCTTTGGTTTTCAGAAGTGTAGAAAGATGATAAAATACCAGAGCATTAGAAGAAGCAAAAGCTTTTGCTATTAATTGCTCAGAAAATGAGCCTGAAGTCTGAATTCAGACTGAAACACACTATTTTCTCTTTTTATTGTTGCTTTTTCTTTCTTGTGGTTTTCCCTTTTAATCTGATTCTTCTTTCATAACATGACTAATGTGGAAATACATTTAATACAATTGTACATGTATAGCCTATATCAGATTGCAGGTCATCTTGGGAAAGGGAGATAAAAATTGGAACTCAACGTTTTACAAAAGTGCATGCTGAAAAAAATTCAAAAAGAAAAAAGAAAATTAAGCTGATCGGGCAAAATTTCATCTAGAAAAAGGTGAAGTCAGTAAGTTTTTATTTTTTCCTCAGCCCTTTTCTGAAAACAAGTGGTGTCTGTGTCCGCTTAACATTGTAAAGGACATTAAGTCTAGAAAAGATAATTAACTGTCTCTGTTTTACTATAATTTTAAAATTTACCAACCTTCTCCATGAACTGGAAAAACCCCCAAAAGACATTAGATTTCTTAAATCTCAGTATCTCATAGATTAATTTGCAATAAAAGGTAAAATAGTTAAAAGCAAATCCAATTAACGTGTTTGGAATTTGTCTGAATAAACTGTAGTTTTCAATCTAATATAGCATAATTTTATGAGTGAACCAAGTTATACAAATAACATATATGTTTTAGTTTAGCACAATACCTGGCAAACAGTAAACACTTACTAAGTGCATATTAGCAATCCATTTTAATGCTTCAAAGATAATGAAGTGACTCAAGAACTATATGGTAAACTAATAAGGAAAAAAGGGTTCCTCAAGGAGAAGGAAGATCATTTCATAAGTTTCAAGTTGCTGAATTTTAGGAAGTGGTAGTAAGGACTTTTACTCCTCCCCCAATACTACTACCATGGCTTGAAAAGATTTAGAAATTTTATATCTTTTCTTCCTTTTAAGTAAATGTTTTATTTATGCTTTCCCCTTCCCCACATTGCTGTCACTTCAAATATCTCTCCCATTGCCCCAACTAGAACCACCTCTTGAAACAATGAAGTATGGTAAGCAATTCAAATCCACACATAGACTGTGTCTGATAACATAAGCCTCATTCTGCCTATAGTCCACCATTCCTCCACAGAGAGTGAGCATGCTTTCCCATAAGTTCACCAAAATCACAGTTAGTCACTGCACTAAACACAGATATGACATCTGAAATTTTACATTTCCAAGACCAGGTTCAATCCACACATGGGTCAATTAGCTTCACCATTGCCTCAACCAGGCAATCTCCCACTTGTGCCACTGGGCTAGAGAGTTTGATAGAATTGGCCCAACTCATCCTTATTACAGAGAGGAGAAAACCCCTCAGGGATTAGGAGAGTCATGCTGATTTGTTATCTAGATTTGGGAGCTGAAGAAACTAATAGAGAAGAGGCAGAATGTGAATACATCTGTTATATAGGATTTTCATTTAATAGTCTGCATTACACTCACATTAGCAAACCAATATTACTGTGGGCTGTCAGCCTAGAAAAGGAGATGACTTCATTTTAATGATAGTCATATAGGATGGCAAAACACCAAGCAGTATAACAGGAATATGTGGGGGGGGGGGCACGCACACACATGCACACACATGTGTGGTGGGTCTGTGTGTACTGCAGTCAGAAGCGCTCAAGGAATTTTAAGGAAAGCAGAAAATAATCTTGTCCTCAAGGAGATACAATATCATAAGCAGCCAAACCAAATGCTTTCTTCTACTTTTATATCCTTTTATCATTTTGTATCTGTCTTTTCTTGTATATTTTTGTACAGGTGCCATAGGCCTGAACACAAGAATGGAATAGGAAGAAAGTTGTTTGAGAGGAATTCTGAACAGGAAAAATCTCTGGGGGGGTTTAGTGGATTTCAAGCTCACCATGGCCAACAACATCATTAGTTTGCATGGTATAAATGGTTTGAATAAAGGGGAAGTGTTATGATCCTGCTATCTGCACTGGGCAGACCAGTTTGTTGTATTCAGTTTGGGGTACTGCATTCTAGAAGGAACATTGACAAACTAGAGTGAGAACAGGTGGATTACCAGGATGATGAGAAGACTCAAAGCTATGAGGAACAATTGCAAAAACTAGGGATGTTTATTATGACAAAGAGAAGCCTGGGCTGGGGGAGGGAGAAAGGTTGGGCTTACACCTGTTTTCAAGTGTTTAAGGAGATCCCATATGCCAAAGGGATGAGACTTGCTCTGCATGACCCTAGAAGGTAGAACTGTTGGGTAATTAGGGTTATTGGGAAGAAGATAGAAGAAAACAAACTTCAGCTCAATAAAAAGAGACATTTCTGATAATTAGATTTGGCTGAAAGTAAGCTGGAGCTCACTACACATAAAATGTGAAGTTTTTTGTTACTGAAGGTATTCAAGTAGCAGCTTGATGACCAAGATTTGCCAGGAATGTTTTAGAGGGGGCTCATATATCAGATACAGAAGTGACCTCTGAGAGCCCTTCCATGTTCAGGATTCTATTTACTAGGTGCTATCTCTAACTATTTGGTGACTCCCTTCCCTGTCTCATTTGTTGATGAAATGATTTAATAATTAGAAAATTATGGGCAAGGTAAACAAGAATGAAAAGATTCAACTTCTTATTTGTACTTTCAACCAAGGGTGAAGGAGGGCCATAGTGATGCTACCGGGCTGACTTCTCATTAAGGTCTCAAAAGAGAAGAAGAACAATTATCAGAACAAAAAGAGAGAGGGAATTGAGATTTAAAGAAGTTGAGAAATAGAAACCCACATTGTATTAATTAATGCAATTGTGATTTACCAATAAAAGCTCAGCAGGGACATTCATCTGCCTGATTAAAGGGCCTGACTTTCCTCATGGAATCTTAAGTGCATGAGCCATGAAATTACTTTAAAATAAAAAGGAGAAGGGGACAGAAGGAGAGGGAGGAAAAGAGGAGAAAGTAAGAGGGAGGGTGAAGGAGAGACACAGAAAGACATAGAAATAGACAAGTAGAAGTAGAGACATAGAAAGGGACAAACAGAGGTAGAGGTAGAAAGGGACAGAGAGCAAGAGGCAAATCATTGTATTCATGTCTCTGAGTGATTCTACCAAAAGCTTTTTTGGCTCTTTTCCTCTAAGAGAGACCAGAGTAGTTAAATTACAGAGCATTAACAGAAATATCCAACAGTATCATCTTTTCCCCCAAAGCAGAAGTGTGAGCTAATAAAAAAGGAAATCAAAAAGAACATCCCGTTTTCTTCCCAAAGATACCTAGAGGGTACCCTATTATAACAAAAAATGGGCCAAAACATCACTGTTTGCTAGGGTTAACAAGGGTCCTAGATAAAATGTAGCTAATAGAACTTCTCATGGCCTCAGCAATAACATTCTCCCATGCTTTTCTCTCTCATAGGCAGGGGACAAAAACTAATCTTTATTCCTTCCTTCCAAGATTTCCTCTTGAGTCTATGATGTGTGGCAACAGCAGGATCAGCAAGCAATGAATCCTGATATTATAGCTTGCATTGTTGGACTAAACACCCAAGTGAAAGTGCTTCTTGCTCTTCATGTACTCCTCTGATGCAGTTGGTTGAAGGGTTTGTGTGGAAGAGGGAATGGGAAGAGAACCCCAGTCAGTGTAGACTTAGAAGTCATTCCCAGACACAAATCTGTCTACTGAATAGAGGCTATCCATCAGTATAGTTATATCCAGGACTAGTAATCCTTGGTCAATTAACCAGTTCAAGAGCCATCTATGAATCCCACCTACACCCATATAAGAATATGCAAGATAAGCAGAGACTTGCAAAGGAGCCTAGCTATCTATCCCCACCAGGCTGTGAAACACAACACTTTTTTCCCTGGGTCAGAGCCCAAGGGCTTGATTACTACATGAGTTTTTTTCTAGGGGAGTTCTACATGAGAGCTTTCCTAGTGCCATTATCTAAGTCATATTCTTTAATGATCAGAGGGATTTTTATAACTAGCACATTCTACTCTGTTTCCAATAGTTGGTGCAGAACCATTATCTCAAGATGGTGTGGGATAAGGAGATGTTAAAGGAGGGTATATGGAGCCTTGGTTCACAATATCTCTTGCATCCCTCTTCTTTTCTTTAATTACAACACAACCATCTTCATTTAGGCTCCTATCACCTCTTGCCTTAAGTATTGTAGTAGAGATATAAGGGCACCGGATTGTAACTCCGTAGTAGCATTTGGTCATTGTTACTATGTGGAACATCCAGGGTGTTCTGAAACTGTGCAGCTATTCTTCAGTTGCTTGTATGCTTCTGTAGCCATGTAACTGTCACCCAAACCAAACTCAGAGAGCTTAGAGTGTGTGTGTGTGTGTGTGTGTGTGTGTGTGTGCGTGTGTGCGTGCTCATGTGTTTATACCTGGTACCTTTCCAGGACTCTCTGCAAGACTCAGCATTATGCCCTTCTTCCTCAGTGAGAGGTGGCACTTGGAACGAAAATGGTGGCCAAATGTGTTGGAAGAGTTGCCAGAGTGCTCATTTATACTCCTTGTCCTTTCATTAATTGTCCTAGATCCACATTGCACTGGGATATTTACCCACGCCATTTTCAGTACTGCAGTGGCAATTCTTTTGAACTTTAAAGATCTAAGATTTCTGCAAGTGTAGGTACCCCCTTCCCCAAAACCAACTGCTGCAAGGCTATAACTTAGTAGATGGTCTTTAAGAATTGCTGTGTCTGGAAAGCTGTTTACCCTGCAGCCAACCTGAGAGATAGCCTCTCTGATTTTAGCTTGGCTGTTCAAATGATAGACATCACCAGCCCAAGCTAGCATTCTCAGCCAATTATATCAACCTATCAGAACTTAGATATCCCTGACTCAATCATTCAACAAGTATTTAATAACATAAAAATATTTATTACATGTCAGGACCTAGAGATCCAAGATGGTTTCTGCCCTCACAAGGCTTACATTGTACTGATGGAGATAACATGTACATAGATAGGCAAGTACAGCATATTTCAGTTGAGTTATTTTTCAGTCATGTCTGACTCTTTGTGACTCCACTTGGGGTTTTCTTGGGAAAGATACTGGAGCGGTTTTCCATTTCCTTCTTCAGCTCATTTTACAGATGAGGAAAGCGAGGCAAACAGAGTTAATTACATTAGATTAATTAAATTAAATTAAACAGTGATTTGCCTAGGGTCACATAGCTAATAAGTTTCAGAGATCAGAGGTGAACTCAGGAAGATGAGTCTTCCAGATTCCAGGGCCAGCACTCTATTCATTATGCCACCTAGCTGCCCTAGTTACAATATATACATTCAAAGAATACAAAGCAATTTAGTAGGGGAACTAATAACTGGGGGAATCAGGAAAGGGTTATTGTATGAGATGGGTCTGGAGATAAGCCTTGAAGGGAGCTAAGGTAAGGAGGCATTCTAGGCATAGGGAACAGCAAAGTTACTGAAGCAGAAAATAAAATATCATGTACAGAAAACAGCAAGCAAGCTAGTTTGCTAGGAATGTTAGAGTAAGGGGGATTAATGTTTGGTCAGCCCCAAAAGGTAGAATAAAGCCAAATTGTGAAGGCTTTTAAGCAGAGGAGTTAACATTTTATCTTAGGTGATTAGGAAACATAAAAGATTCTTGTATCAAAGCAATAAGCATTTATTAAGAACCTACTCTGTGCCAGGCATGGTGCTAAGACCTGTTTTGGGAATATTAATTTGACAGTGGTATAGAAGGTGGAAAGTTAGCAGAAGGGAAGGATTAGGGGGAGAATGAGTGGATAATGATGAGTTACATTTTGGACATGTTGAGTTTGAGATGTCTATGTGATGTTTATGTGGTGATGTCAGGGAAGCAGTTGGAGATATAGGACTAGGTCTCTAGAAGGAGAGATGAAGTCTGGATATGTATATTTGGGAGTCATCTGGATAGAGATGATAATTGAATCAATGGGAATTGATGAAATCACCAAGGGAATATAAAGAAGGAACAGAAAAATTCTAGGATTCACCCACTTAAGAGAAGTCAGGACATGGATGATGAGTTTGCAGAGGAAATTGAACAGTTTAGACCAGTTGGAAGCTAGTCACAACAAAGCACCATCATGAAAACTCAGAGAGGAGAGAATATCCAGAAGGAAAGTAGTGGTCAACACTGTCAGATGCTGTGAAGAAGTCAAAAAGGAGAAGGACAGAAGAAGCTATCAGACTTAGCAATAGAGAACTCATTGGTGACCTTGGAAAGTCTACTTTCAGTCAAGTGCCAGGGATAAATGCCAAATTGCAAAGGGTTGAGAAGTGAAAGGTGAGAAAGTAGAGACAATGAGTACAGACAGCATTTTCTAGGGTTGAGGGAATGAGACACAGAGGACAATAACTTGAAAGTCAAATGAGTTTTTTATTTTTAAGGATGGAGAGATTTGGGCATATTTGTAGATAGTAAAGAAGGAATACATATGTAAGGCAAGGTTTACAACTGATGAGACAAAAACCCAGAATTGACTAGAGAGGAAGAGGATTGGGGCACAAGTAGAAGAGGTTGGTGTTGACAAGAAGGGCCATTTCTTCCTCGGAGACTAGAGTAAAAGAGAAAATGGGGGTTACTTAGGGGACTTACAGTACAAAATTGGAGACAACAGAGAGCTCATGGCAGCCTCCATTTTTTTTCAGTAAAATATACATCAAGATACTCTGCTGAAGAACAAGTGGGAGGGACTTAATGAGAGAAGAAAAGATTTGGAAGACTTTGTGAATTGTGCAATAGAAAGTCAATCAGAGGAAAGTTAAAGGACTTATGCACAGTAGTCTCAGATCCATTTAACATGATTAACACAAATTTGTAATGGGCCTGTTCAACATGGTTGTATTAGACCTCTTCCAGTAGCATTCAGGAACATGTTAGTAAGAGCAAAGAAGGAAGATGAATTGGTAATCCAGGGTTTGCATTTGGAAAAGGATGTGAACAATAGAACAAAGGGGAAAAGAAGTCAAAGGCTCCTTGAACTGGCTAATTGGGGTCAAGATTTTGAAGGGGAAAAAGTGAGGCCAGAACAGATGTGATGGCCTGTGAAAGGAAGAAGGGAATGAGAGAATGGAAATTGTAGTGAGGATGAAGAATAGGTTAAGGAGGAAGAATGCACAAGGAGAAGTGAAGAGCAATGTTTAGATAGAAGAATTCCAAAGTGAAAGATTCTGAGTGTTGAACACTTAAGAACATTGGTGATGATCAAGGGTCCAACTATTTCTGTATATACCTGGTACGGAGTGAAGGTACAGATCATAGGAGTTGGAAGAACTTGGAATCCAGGGCATTTTGAGAGGAGAGCATGCAAAATTCAAATCCCCTGTGTGACCCCGGGCAATCCACTTGAACTCTTTCGGCCTCACTTTCTTCACCGGTCAAATGGAGATAATAATAAAATCTACCTCACAGGGTTATTGTGAGGCTCAAATCAGATCATGTGTGTAAAACATTTTAATAAGAGGGCACTTATTATTCATAATCATTATCATTACTAATCCGAGTATTGCATTTCACTACATAATCATCATGCTCTATTTTTCAGTCCAAAAATCAGTTTATAACCTTTCATTGCATAATTGTCACATGGTGTAATTCTATTCATCATGCCACTTAAAAGGTAAACAGGATAGCAGTGTACTCACCAGTGGCATGTGGATACACATTGTGAGCCGTGAGCTTAGAGTTCTCAGTACACATGCATTGTCAGTATATTTCCAAAAGCCAACTTGTGTGGTTTGTTTAGAGTACTGCAGTACTAACAATATCGTTACTCAACCCCATGACGCTCCATAGGTGCAAGGGGAGCAGGTGGGCAGGTAAAATTGTCATGAGGAAGTCATATGATATGGTAAGATTTGCATCTTCCTAATTTTAACATATATTCAACAATATTCCATGCATCCTAATCTTGTACCAGTTTAGTAATAAATAATTTTTATGTAATACTGGAAAAATATTTTTAAAAGCTTCACATAATGGTCATACCCTGCTTCATTTTTTTTTGCAAAAATTGGCATAAAATCTGCAATAATTACATGGTAAAATATGATATTTACTAGGATGTGGGTATGGTAATAAATTTGGATGGAATGAACCCCCAAAGAGGAGAAGCTGCTTAGTAACAGTGATAGGAAAGGGCCTGGAAATGATGTTGGATAGCAAGAAATGTGTCTATTCTTCTCTTGGCCCTGGATGGTGAGGAGCATTAGTGTTCAACACTAAAGGAGATGGCTAGGAAAAGTGTCTTTTAGGGGAAGCCAGATTTTCATGATTGTAAGAAGATGAAAGTAGCATGAGAGAAAGAAGTCTAGGATAGATGACGTTTTCTTAAGACTAGAATGAAAGTTCCGTGATACACAATGAAAGGGAAGTTAAGAGGACAAGGACAGGGGAGGGCGGCAGACAAAACTGGATAAGAGGGAGCAGGGAGTGATAGCAAATGAACAGAGGCTCTGCTTAGGCAGCTAATTACTTTGAATCGCAAAGATTATGAGTGGAATAGATTGTCATCCTTCCCAGAAGCAAGGAAATTATTAACTTAATTATTATTCTTTGAGAAAGATAGAAAGTATGTTGGAGGTAAGGGGTTAGCAGTGAGCGTATGCACACATACACATGCTCACTTTGACAAGGCAGATGACAAATCCCTGGTCCTGAACTAAAGGTCAGGTGGCCTAGTGATTCAGCAACAGGCCTAGTGCTTCAGGCTGGATGGTCCTGAATCTGGAGCCTATGTGGTTATAGAGTGGTGAGACACAGACGATTAACCCACCATCATCAGTTAGGGCATTTCTACCCCAGGGTCAGCTCCAGATAAACAAGTTATTTATCTCTACCTGGGTCAAGAATGGGAAAGAATCAAGACTGACTGAAAAATCCCTGGTCCTGGCCTAATGAAGTATTATGGATGGGGCAAGGACACTAAGATTGCCTGGTTGTCAGTGGCAGGGGGCTATCGGTGGGATGGGTCATTAGTCTGGATCCTGGCTAGTGTGAGAAATATAAGGCATGGGATAGAATGTAATGGAAATGTCATATCAAATACAGGTACAATCCCACTTCAATGAGTACCATTACAGAGAACTATTCTATAGAATGGAATCATTTCCATGTTCAGAGTTGTGCTCCGTGGAAACAGCTGAGCTGATCTGATAATAAGAACAATTCTGTTCAATAAATGCTTTCTCAAGTCCTTGGCACAGGTACCAGTCAGGGTGAAGTGCTTCCCTGTTTTTCGGTTGAGCTTTCAAGGAGCAATTACTTTTCAATTTCTCTACTCTTCTCACCTCAAACATCCGAACCACAATGGAAGAGAATCCATTTAAATTCCCAAAGCATCTATCAACAACACATCCCACAAAAAACTGGTTTTAGAGGTTGGAGGAAGAAAGGGTTGGGGGTATATTGGGTTGGACACCTTTTCCTTTCCTCAATTGTATAGAAAACACTTTTTAAAACTTGTTAATTAGGGCTGTTGTGACTCAAATAAGATAATGTCCTCTGAGTGCTTTGTGAACCATAAAATACTATATAAATATAAACTGTTATGATTATTATTATTGCTTAAGAGTCAAGGCACAGGCCTTGCTTTATCTACAACTCCTGAAGCCTGAGGATGAAAATTCTAGTTGTATGTTAATTACAACAAAATCTCATTACAACTGAAAATTTTGGAAGTCTTTGAAATTTGTTATGGCATTTTACCTGAATGGGTAGAATAGCAATTTAATAAGTACCATCATAATGTTCAGGGCTCCATAACAAGAATATTTTCACGATCCACTGATGGCCTGTACTAACTGCTTAGCTCTACTGATATGAATACAATGAATCAGAATAAATGAAAAAAAATTATCATAGCATAATGCAAGTCTGTGTCCACATAGAACCAATCTACTTCCTAGCCAGTTCTTCACCATGCTTTCTCTACTTGGACCATCATCTTCATGCCCTTCCCACTGGAACCTTGGATTCTGCCCCCCAGTTATCCAGCTCTGATAGGTGAGCTGGTACTTTATTTTTCTAGGGCTTACGCTTCCCCAGCACCACCTGGCCATCTTCACTGCACCCCCATCCAGGTACCCTTCCTTATATTCCTTTATGTGTCATCCTTTGTCAGTAGAATGGAAGTTCCTTGATGGCAGCAACTACCTGATTTGCTTATACTTGTAACTCCAGTGCTCAGCACCACATCTGGCACATGGTAAGTGATTAACAAATTCTCTATCTACTTAATGAAGATGTTCTCTTCAAAGAGCATTTGTGCACAGTAACTATGTTGGAGTCCTTATATGATGTTAAATAGTCTTAACAAACTTTGACAGGTTCTCCAAAATGTAGGGATTTTTGTTTTTTGCCATTATTAAGACAGTAAAGGTGACTTACTAAGACTAAGATGAGACATCTGGGGCTTTGCCCTGGAACCACCAAATTTAAAGCATTTATACTCTTTTAGGAGGTAGAACAACTAACCTTAGCAACTAGTCAGTAATGATAATTTATTGAAATTGTAAGTCTTAAGAGGACAAACTTCTCCTCAGACTCATACCACAAGTAAGCACCTCTTACCTGCTCTCTCCTACAGCAGTAGTCTTGAATTCTCAGATTCCTGTCTATCTACAATGTGCTAGTATCTCCCCTCAAGTGGGGCTTATGATGCTTGACTCGGGTAACAGAATTGCCAGTAATAGTTCTGGCTGTTGCCCTGGCACGGCTGAGGTGTGACTGGAGTGTCCTCTAGAGAAGTGCAAGACGAAAACATTGTTTTATGCTCGTGGTTGACAGTTACCATTCTTAGACCAAATACTAGTGTGACTTCTGAAAATGTGGTGGAATCTTAGAAGAGAACAGGGCTGAAGTCAAAGGATAATGAGTAACGTGGTCAGTAGAAAAGGGCAGGATAAGGAAAAGTAGAGATCATCAATTAGTTTAGAGCTGAGGTTTCATGGGTTTCAAGATGGAGGAGGCAACAAGGATAAAGATACATGAAGACCAGAATCCAGGGAAACTCCCAGAGCAATTGTGTAGCCAAAAAAAAAGTGCCCCAAAGGAAAACAAAACCACTTAAGACTTACTGAAAATCTGGGCTTTTTACCTAATGTGTTGGCAAATGTCAACTCTCAGAGGACACAGCTCAGAGCTTTGATGTTCTAGTGGAATGCTTAGTGTAGTATGTAAGTGAACAAACAGGGTGTTGTAAAATTGATAGGGTGGAGGAAGATGGGTGGCAATTTTATCTGCCACTTGAACCCGAGGACTCTAATAAACCTCTTGAGGCTACTGTACACTGTGGATTGCAATAGACTTCCATTTTAATGAGGTGTTGATACGATATAGAGTTGCTGATATCCTGTCAGGTTCATTAAGTTGGGATTCCACCTGTATAATCACTGTCAGTACAACTTCAAAAGATATGACACCAGGAAACCATCTCCATCTCAGAGCAGCACTAAGATTTCTGATCCAGATGGGAAACTGTGGCTGCCACAGCCATCATTTATGCCTTTCTTCAGAGTAGAGCTTGTCATTCTTGATCCTGGCATAGAATAATGGAGAGGAGATTCTTCATAATGGCTGAGTTGGAGTAAATGATCTCTGAGTAACATCCCAGATGCACCACCACCTCTCCAATGGAGACAGCCTAAAACCTGGTATTCTGGTGATTGCTCTTTTGAGAGGCACCTAAGTGGCCAGATCTTTGGGAGTCCTACATTGGTTTTTTGATGGATGAACAGTCATTTCTCTAGAGAGTCTATTAAACATCTATTAATTTTGAGGCACTGAGTGAGTCAGCAGGTATACAGACATGAAAAAAGACAACCCCCTAACCTCCAGGATCTTGTTATCTATTGGGACAGTGAAAAGGGCAGGGACACTATGACAAATAGTCAAATAAATATGATACAAAGTAGAACGTGACAGGGGCAAGAAAGAGATTAGGTTCAAGTGCTCTAAAAACATCTGAGGAAAGAGAGGTCACTTTCAGTGATGGGATCAGAGAAAGTAGAAGTGAAAGTTTCCCAGTTGAATCTGAGCCTTGAAGGAAAAGTCTCAGTCCAGAAAGTCTCCACAAATAAGCAATGAATTACCTAGAAGAGATAATATTAAAATACAAGCATCTACTAATCTGAATGTATTTATCAAATAAGTAGCCATCACCTAGGAGAGGGCAGAGTCCTTAAGAGATAAGATAGGTCCTAGGTTTTTGTATGGAAGGAATAATGCTGTGAGAAGAAAGCAAAAAGCTATATACTCGGATCCAGTGACATCAGCCTCCTTGCTGTTTCTGTAACATCTCTTCCATCTCCTGACTCCAGGCATTTTATCTGGCTGTCCCTTATGCATGAAATACTGGCCCTCTTCATCTCTGCTCCCCCCGCCCCCGCCCCGACCGTTTCTCTGGCTTTTTTCCAGTCCTATCTAAAATCTTACCTTCTAAAAGAAGTGTTTCCCAATTCTATTTAATTATAGTATCTTTCCTCTGTTGATTATCTTCAACTGATCTTGAATATATATGATATATGTATGATATCATAGATATGTGTATATATGTATGTGTATATATATATGTAGAGAGAGACAGAGATAGAGAAACAGAGAGAGAGAGAGAGAGAGAGAGAGAGAGAGAGAGACAAAGACAGAGGAAGACAGACAGACAGACAGACATTGGATATATTTGTTTTTTAATTGCCTTCCCCATTAGACTGTGAGCTCCTTAAGGGAGGATTTGCCTTTTGCTTTTCTTTGTAACCTCAGGGCTTAGCACAGTGCCTAGGACACAATAGGTGCTTAATAAAAACTTATTGACTAAAGGAAATTGTCAGTTATTGATAGGTGTTTATTTCCTATTTTTGATGGAACTGCCACTTTCATTTGTGGAGGGAGTTCTCAGTGAAGAAACCTAGAAATGCAGAATAAGGCCTGCTTTGCAATAATGGTCTTAATGAGTTGTCTAGAGGCAGAGAGGTTAAAGAACTGCAGCAAGGTCACACAACCGATACACATCAGAGGTGGGACTCGAACCCAGGTTTTCCTGAACCTGAGATCAGAGCTCCATCTACACTACCTCCCCCCGCCCCAGTACCATCCAGGCAAGTCAAACTACTGTCACCACTTCAACCACCACTTCTCAGATCTCAGGACAGATCAGGAGTCAAATCAGGATTCCAGAGTCCCAAGGAATATAAATATCCACCAAACTAATGGTCCTGCTCCAATCCAGGCCCCTGAAGCCATCCTCCAGGGAATCCACCACTGTGGAGATGCTATCTGGCACCTACTTCTTCAAATGCTACAGTCTCTGCTTCCCTAGCAGCTGTAGTCACCAATTACCAGGAAAAGAAGGTTCTTGCCATCAGAGTCCTTGGCAATCAGAAATGGATATTGTTTTATCAGTGGAAATAGCATTTAAGAAGATGCATTACCATCTGCCTTGCTATTACGCCCCAAGGATTACTTGGCCTTTCCATCTGACTTGTAGCTGAAACCTACTCAATGTATTGTCTCCCCAATTAGAATGTGAACTTCTTGAGAGCAGGGATTATCTCATTTTTCTATTTGTAACCACAGTGCTTTGTATACAATAAGCACTTAACAGCTGCTTGGAGCATTAATATTAATAAATGAAATTATTAATAATGAATATTAATAATAAAGCAATATTATTATTTAATGTTCATAAAGTATTTTCTATTGTAGGCTTATAACCATAAGTCAGTCCTTTGAGAGGGGAGTGAGTATCTGAATGTTATTAAGGAGAGATTCTGAGGGCAACAGATGAGTTGGTAACCTAAGCTTATTTACCCATTGGCTGGAGATTTATCAGTATTTTCTGAAGGGAACTCTCAGGAACATGGCAGAAAGTCCAATAGTACCCCTTGAAGCAGAAAAGGATAGAAGTCTGAGACTGGCATGGTAAGCTTTAGCATTAAGAAGACAGGATGGAGCCTGGAGGGTCCCCGGTACCAGCAGATGAGTGAGAGACAAACTTCATACCAAGGCCATCACAAGAAGATGCTTTATTCCACCCCTGAGTAAAGCCAACCTTAACAACTGGTTCCTGAAGATGCTTTAGACAAACTGACCAGGGCAAAGACTGTTACATCTGGGCTCTTAAACTATGGCCTTAGGGTGATGGGGCAGAATTCCATAACCAAGAGAGTTAGATCAGACTGCAGCCAAATCTTTCTTTCAAAGATTTTCTGCTCAGAGATTCAGCCCTTATCAGAAAACTTATCCTTTGCATCTTCAGGGAAGGTAGGAAGCCTTGTATGAAGAGTCTATACCCCCAGGAAAGAAACACACAGTGCCCTGAAAATCAGGGAACTTCTTTATCCAGCTGGCATCGTTCCTACAAACCCTGAGACTCACCTGCAAAGAAACCAGACCACCAAAAGACAGGAAAATATAGCACCAAATTAAACTGACTATCCCTTCTTCTTCCTCAAACATCTATGATAAAATACCCTCTTTGGATCCCAGCAGCTATAATGTTGTTTAGCATTATCTGCAGCATCAGCATTGAGACAACCAACTATATTGCATTTCCACCACAACCAGCACCACCAAGGTTGAATTTTCTTGGTCCTGTTGTCCACTTTTGGACATATGTGACACCAGCTCTTGGACTAGATTTCCATATATTGTCTGATATCCTGTTTCCTATGTCCCAACCTTTTCTCCAAACTTCCTCCTATTTTCCATACCCATGACCTTCCTGGATTGCATGCCCTGCCCTGGGGGATCCATTCCCTCTCTTCCCCCAGTCCAGTTCAAAGATCTGGAGTTGCAGAGAATGTTCAGAGGCCTCCCTTCATTTTATAGATTAAGGAACTGTGAAGCAACATAGATAATAACCATAAGGTACAGGATTTGGACCCAGGACCTCAGATCCCAGAATCAGAGTTCTTTCCTCTGTATTCAAGTCTCAGCTGTCTTTGGGGTCTGGACTCACCTATGATCAGGCCTAGCTTCATGAAGGACAAATTTGGGAGATCTACTATGTGGTTTTAAGTCTGCTGGTCACTTTCTAACTCCCTCCTCTTCCTTTTGATTGTTATTTTCATACATTTTCCCCATTGCTACTAGCAGTAAAAAACAAAACAAAAAAACTTTAGAAAACCTTGTTTTGCTTGCCTGAAAGACAGGGCCGGAGGAGAAGTAGAAACCTTGGGCTTCCTTCCAGCAAGGGGAATCTGGATGGAAAGCAACTCTTGTAGAAGGGTGGTGGTGATGGCAGCAGTCAAACAAAGGAGCAGCTGTGCTCAGTCTTGGAGCTTGAAGGAGAGAAAAACCGAAAGACCTGGAGAGCCAGTCAGGTCAGTGCCCTATCTCCTGGATTTTAAACCTTCACAGAAGGCCTCCTGTAATATCAGAATTCCATTGCAGTCAGCAGAGGTTGGAGGGCCTGGGGTAACAGGGTCCACATGCTGCTTTGGCCTACAGTCGTCACTACAAGTTTTCCTGCAAGCTTTCCTGCAGTTTTCTTTGAGTGAGCATTCATCAGCCAAGGAAAATGCAGAAACCGAGTAATGGCGGCGTGGTTTTTATGAGCTTGACTCAGTCCAATTCCTTCACAACAGGAGTATCCTATATTCCCGTTCTTCTCCCAGAACAATCTTCCTATAAGTTTTTACAAGTGCTTTTGGCTCATCAGAGAACTAGCTCTCTGAGAGTTAACCCTTTCAAGTCCAAATGAGCTGGAGTGGCTTTTCCTTTCCCGGGCCAATGCCCCTCTTATGGTTTCACCAACAGTCATTTTTGCATTCCTACCACCATGTAATCCAAGAAGCAAGCTGGGACTGCCATGGAAGCAGAGGGAGAGAGTGAAGTAGGGAGGTTTGGCTTTCTTTGAGGCCCAGTTCCAAGTGTTAGGGACTGTCAGGGGGAGTTTGTTACACAGCATATATATCAGAGTAGACCCAAGGGTCAAAAAGAGCTCCTATATTTGGGATCTGGCTTCTCTCTGGTGCAGTCTATTACAGGGACTATAGCTGTAGGTGTGTCTTTTGTCCCTTCTTCCTCATTCCTGTCCTGCCCTCTACCCTAGCACAAGTGGGCTTGAAATCTGAGCCCTTCCCAAAGAAGACAAACCACGCTTCTTGTGGGGTTTTATGTCCATGCTTCTTTCTGTAGCGGAAAGAGCACAGGACTTAAGAAATAACAAGATCTCAGTTCAGAATCTGGATCTGACACTTCCTCGCTATTTCCATTTGCCTCGTTTAACCTCTCTCGGTCTTAGCTTCCTAATTTGAAAAACGTAGCTAATCATAGATTCACAGGGCTGGGATGATGAAAGTACTTTGTAAACCTTAAAACATTGTAAATTGTGAGTCCCAATTACTATTGTTCTCTCTTCGCCCTGATGTTGGCTCACCTCCCTTCTCTCCCTGCCATCTGCCCCAGCTCTATCAGTAAGTACAACTACCCAGCTCCCAATAATTTCATTAGTGTGGGTGCCCTCGTGTCCTTATCATCCCCTAGAAATTTTACATAATTCTATGGAGTGAAATGCTTAGAAAAATCTGCTGTATATGGGAACAACACTTTCTTCAGTCTCCATAATCTTATCTCTTCCTGCCTCAAAGGCTAAACAGGAGGAAATCAACCTTCTTGCTTGTAGTAAACAGGGTCAACTCTCTGTTCACATCTCCCAAACTCTTCTTGGCTGCAATTATAACAGTATGTAACTGAACTATAGAAGATACACATGAACTGGGGTGGTGGTCCAGGGTGGTGGCGGCAGATAACTGCTTAATGATTCAAATTCATCATAAAAAATGGCCAGGGAACTTTTTATAGGATGTGTCTCTGTCTCTGTCTGTTTGACCTCTTTTAGGATCTGTTTCTGTCTGTCTGACTGTCTCTCTCTCTCTGTATGGTCCCAGCAAGTCTTTTAACCCTGTTTGCCTCAGTTCCTCATCTATAAAATGAGTTGAAGAAGGAAATGGCAAACGATTCCAATGCCTTTGCCAAGAAAACTTCAAATGGGATCATGAAGGATTTGATATGACTGCAAAAAAAAAAAGATTCAACAAGCCCTTTCTCTTAGCTAAAGGAAATGATATGAATTTTTTGTAATTGATCTAAAAAACCAAACAAACAAAAATAAGCCAAGCAGTGTGGTATAGTGGTAGAATGTTGAACAGAGTCAGAAAGAGGGGTTCAAATACTGCCTTCGACCATCATTAACTGTATGACAATGGACAAACCACTTAAACTCCTCTAAGCTTCAGGCAACTCACCAGGAATCTTCTAGCTCAATTAATTAATCAACCAATCAGCAAGTATTTATTGAGGACCTACTAAGTTTCAGTCACTGTGATAAATGCTAGACATCCAGGTACAAAGAATAAACAAACAATCCCTACTTTCAATGAACTAACATTCTAATGAGGAGACATAGAAATTATATATACCATAAACATAAAGCTGCTCCATAGTATATAAATATATTATGTACATATATATGTACCTATATTACATACATATTATATATAAAACATGTATCAGTCTTATATACAGAAAAGGAAAAGTCATTTGGGAGAGAGGTAACTAGCAGTTGAGGGGATCAAGAAAAGCTTTATACAGAAGATGGTACCTGCTATGCATATTAAAGGAAGAAGGGGATGGCTAGATGGCACAGTGAATGGAGCACTGGCCCTAGAGTCAGGAGGACCTGAGTTCAAATCCAGCCTCAGATGCTTGACACTTACTAGGTATGTGACCTTGGGCAAGTCACCTAAACACAATTGTCCTGCCTCCCCCCTCCAAAAAAAAGAAAAAGAAAAAGGAAGACTGGTAAGGAGGGAGTGCATTTCAGGTATGGAGGCTAGGCAGTGAAAAGGTCACAAGACAGGAGATGGAGTACTGTGAGTGCAGAACAGAGAGGAGGCCAGTTTGTCTGATTGCAGAGTGAGAGAGGTGGAATAATGCTCAGTGAGGGCAGAACAGTAGGCTGGAGCCAGGTTGTGTGGGGCTTAAAACAATAAACTTGAAGATTTGTAACTTGCGTTAACATAGTGAGGAACTCTATCTATATATACATGCACACATATGCACACACACATATAGGTGTATGTATGTATATACATATATGTATGTGTATATATGTGTGCACGCATACACATGTATTTATATCTCTCCCTATGTGTGTGTATGTGTGTTGGGACGGAAGACAAAGCTAGAGCTATAGCCTGAAACCAGCAAAGCCAAACACCACACACTTTGGGGATCATTTATTACATGACCACAAATATTTCTGAAGGTGACTCAATATGTTTTGAGCACGGAGTTAAAGCCCTCAGGTTGGACCAAAGGATAACTCTGTTAGGGATATTAGCAGTAATTTTTAGCCAGGCTTGCAAATAGCCACTGGCCTAGGGTGAGGACTATATATGCAGTAAATGAATGGAAAATAATGTTTATTTCATTTTGTTAACCTCAAATTCGGACTGCAATCTTTCAGCTAAGAGTTCAGTTCCTTGTAGAGGAAGGGGGTGGGGAAAAGGGAAGGTTAAATGAAAGGTTAAGGTAATATTTCAATCATATGTCTTTTCTTTCCATTTGCAGAGGAAAAGTCTTTCTCCTTATAGGCCAGAACCTTCTGAGAACTTGTTCCTTTCAGTCATCAGTCAGGGTTTTGAACACACCAGTTGTCTTGGGCCTCACCCCAGAATGACTAAGTGCCCGTAATTACCAGTTGGTGGGAGCTTACCACCTAGCTGATAATTACAGCCCCAGACCAGCAGGGAGTATGATGTTCGCCTCCTCTAGCTTGTCCGTCTAGCTCACCATACATCTGTCCACCTGTCTCCAGGCAACTGTGCACATATTTACCGTACTCTCAGCTCTTCCCTCCCTCTCCCCATGGTGCTCCCACCTCTTCATCTCTCTTCTCTCTCCTATCATTCTTTCCACCAGAGTTCTGATGTGCTTGATCTCTGGTAGACGGGAAATACGGCCCTTTCAGCTACACCCACTGCACATTCTCAAAGCTAAGCATTTGATCTCCACCCAGTCACAGCTCTGGACATGACGGGTGAAATGTGAGCAGTAATGATAACTTCGGCAAGGGAAGCTGCAGGCCCCAATGAGAAGGGTTCTCTGGTCTTTGTAAAACGTGTGAAGAAGGGAGAGAATGGCCATGCAGATGTTTGTGCAGCAGACACAAGGAAAAGTCAGGATATCTTAACCCCACAAACACTACGACTGCTGCTGCTGCTGCTGCTGCTACTACTACTGCCACTACTACTACTACTATACTACTACCACTACTACTACTGCTACCACTACTACTACTGCTACCACTACTACTGCTGCTGCTGCTGCTGCTGCTGCTGCTGCTACTTCTATTGATGATGAAGATAACAAGAACTAGCATATATCTAGAATTACAAGGTCTGCAAAATGTGTCACATCTTTTATTTCATTTGTTTCTCACAACCACCTTGTGAGGTCGGTCCTGTTATTACCACCTCTGTTTTACAGATAAGAAACAGAAGCTAGAAAGCCCTAAGAAGCTTGACCAGGGCTGCACAGCTAGGAAGTGTCTGAGGTCAGATTTGAACGTAGGTGGTCCTGACTCCAGATTCAACAGTCTATCTGCTATACCAGGGGTGTAAAGCTCAAATAGAAACAGGGGCTACTAATCCATATAAGGGTAGCTAGGTGGCTCCACAGTGCATAGAGTGCTGGGCCTGCAGTCTGAAAGACTCATCGTCATGAGTTCTAATCTGGCCACAGACACTTACTGCCTGTGAGACCCTGGGCAAGTCCCCTAACCCTGTTGCCTCAGTTCCTCATCTGTAAAATGAAATGGAGAAGGAAACGGCAAGCCACTCCAGTATATTTCCCAAGAAAACCCCAAATGGGGTCACAAAGAATGGGACAGGACTGAAACAAGTGAACAACAACAGTCCACATATAAGAATCCCTGTGGATTGTATATTGATTTAGAAAATCACATATTAACATTGTCTATGTTCTATTGCATTTTTACTTATTTTGTTAAATATTTTCTGGTGACAATTTAATCTGGTTTTGGTGTGGCTGGCCTGTGCACTAGCCCATCTAATTCTGGCCTGCATCAAAGACTAATAATTGAATCACTTCCAGCCTTCCCCGACCACCCCAAACTTGAAGTGGTTAGTCTGTCTTCCTCCTGACCTCAGGAGGCTGCATTTTGCAGTAGAAAGGTGTCAATGCAATGAACGTGGTTAAAATCCTGTCTTTGTCATAACCTCGGGCAAGTCACTTAACCTCTCCTTGCCTGTTTCCTCAACTCTAAAATGATGGGGCTATATGACCGGTTGGTGCCCCCAGATAAAGAGAGGAAGAGGGAGAGGGACTTCCCTAGGACTTAGTGTTGACTAAGGGTAGAGGGACTTCCCTGCACCAGTGAAATCAAAACTTAGCTCAGTACCTCATACATACACACACACACACACACACACACACACACACAGAGCAGGGGCTTAATAAATGTTTATTGATTCATTGGTGCAGTTCTTATCTCTTTAAGATTTGTAAAGCCCTTTACATAAGTTCCATCATTTGATTTTTACCACACCCTAGGAGGTAGGAGCTATTACAATCCCCGTTTTTACAGATGAGGCAGTTACATGAATCACCCAGGGTCACATAACTAGCAAGCTCATACCTAGAAACAGAGATCTGTATGGCAGGGAAAACCTTCCCCAAACACAGGCGTGTGCACACACATACCACAAGGTGTTGAGTAATCTGTGGATTTTATCTTTGGGGAGTGTTAATTGTGCCTTAATAGTCTTCTAAAAATGAAGACTAGGGAGATCATTTGATTTATTCCAGTCAAAATGCTACTTTGAGCCCTCAACCCCTTCTCAGAGAATGAAGAAACTCTTTAACAGTGGAAAAATACTGCCTTGAGGTGACAGGTAAATCAAAGACAAGTACAGTGTAAAGAAGAAAGCCCTGGATTGGGGTGTGAGTGTGTCTGGGCTGTAGCCCAGGCTCTGCCAGTGGATAGTTCTGTGACCTCCACTAAGTCACTTCCCACTCTACCCCGCTCCTTGCCCGTCATCCTCTGTGATTCTATGTCTCCCTCTGCTCCCCCCTCCCCAGTCAGATTTTATCACGGGTGTATGGCATTTAGAGCTAGAAGAGACCTGAGGGGTGATCTAGACTGAGCCCCTCATTTTATATCTGAGGAAACAAGTTTAGCGAGGTTAAGCCACTCTTCCAAGGTTTCTGTTAGGGGTTGGGGGGCAGGAACAGAACTGATTCTCACAGGGCCTTTTTCTGGAGCTATAGCTAGCTCTGCTGTAAGCACCATCACTACAGTTTCATGGCAGAGATCATTAACACACAGCTCCAGCTCTCTGCATTCCCTACAGCTTCCAGAAAATGCTGCATCTCCCTCCCCCTTCTTTCCCGCCTCCCTCTTTTTTTTTTCTCCTTTCATAAAACCATTCTAGCAAATCATCTTTTCGGCTTCCTGCTCAACAGTCTAATTTGCCTCCCATGTGCTCATGCCAGATGGCCCAGTGAAAAGGACCACATTGGTATAAAAGAGTGCTCCAGGCCTCAGCAACAAGAGAGGGGACCCAATGGAGAAGGAAAGGAGAGGGGAGGGTAGATGGGACAAGTGGAGGGAGAAGGACGGAAGCCTCAAGAGGCGGGAAAGGAAGGAGGGGAGAAGTGGAGAGGAGGGAAAAGGCACTCACTACCGTTTCTGGGGAGGGGTAGGAGAAATAAAAGAAGCCTTACAAAGTGTCCCACACCATCCATTGACCCTTCTGTTCTGTTTCATTCCTTGGCCTATTGTGACTTCAAGGTGCAGACTCAACGTTCATGACAAAAATCTCAGACGGGGACTCCTTCATAAAAGGTGGGTGCCGGGAATCTAAGCTTACTGTATTGGATAGAAATTTAGGATCCCCCAAGGACTGCTCAAAATGGACAAAGGGCTCAAAAATGCTTGTTGACCAAATAATTAAGAAGCTGAATTCTAGAGTAAAGCCAAGGAAATGGCTAGATAGGAACAGCTAACAAATGACCCATATGCCTGAATGACCCCTGCTGCTCTGCTCTGCCTCCCTCCACATTCTGGAGTTCATCTTATCTAAGAGTCCCATTTTCTATATGAAGAAACTGAGACCCATGACATATCCGAGATGAACCATATAGCATCGTAGGCGGAATTTGAATAAAGAACCTATGGTTTTATATCTAATAATATTTCCACAATACTTTCCCACTATTCCTGATGCTGTCTATGTATAAATAATATCTTACCTGATTTAAAGGACCTAGATTAAAATCCAGATTGTATGGATTTGACAGTATTATGACTTTGGGCCAGTTATTTGACATCTCTCTTAACTATCAGCTGACCTCTCTTTGAAGCATCAGTTTCTTCATCTATAAAAAAAGGAAGCTGGACAAATGACTTCTGTGGTCCTTTCCCCTCTAGATCTGAACAGGTCCTCTTTGTCTATCCCATGAAGGAACCCATGCTGTAGCAATGAGGAAGTCTCTACTTCCATAGCCCATGCCAGGGCAAGACAAGGGGGTGGAGTATCCACTTTCAGTGACGGGGCAGAGGAAGATTTGTTGTGGCTTGGAAACTTGACATTTTAAGCCTAAACTTTGAACTTACAATTAGATTCTGTAGCACAGTTAGCACCATAACTTAGCTACATTATGGTTTTAATAGTTGTCCGTGAGCTAACCTGGGAACCTGACAGCCATATTTGACATGTTCTAAGTTCCAAATGAGAGACTCATAAAAAATAAAAACAAAAACAAAAAACCACCAACACAAACAAAAACAAAAGCAAACAAAAAACCCTTTTGGAACATAATACATTCTAAAGTCAGGGACTAACTCTATACAATTTGTCTGTCTAGATGGCCTAGGAAGGAGAGCTTTCCCAGCATGGGGAAAGAGCTTGGTTATGACTTTAGCTTTAATAGTAATACTTAATAATTACTGATCATAGGATTCTGAGGTTGGGATCATAAGTATAGATCTCTTAGGGATCTGAGAGATTATTTTGTTCAACCTCTTTCTCCTTATTGGGCCAGAAATTAAATTCAGGTCATAGGATCTTAGGACCATAATGCAGCTGGCACTGGTTGAATTCTTAGAGGCTGTCAAGTTCAACTTCCTCATTTTACAGATGAAGAGTAGACACATGGTTTAACCAATTTATTTCTATTCATATTTTATTATATTTATTATATATAATATGCTATATTTGTATATTTATTTCTTTTATCCATTTGTACATACACATGGGTAGTAAGAGAGGCAGAATTGGAACTCAACATCTTCAGATCCCAGGTCCTATGCACTTTTCATATTTTTTCTATGCTTCCAATATTACGCCACTGGAGCAGGACCTCCCCTTATTAAAATTCTGTTGAGTTGTTTTCCAATGTACTTGTTCTGGGAGAAATAAACCAACTGGGGGAAATCAATCACTGTGAATTTGGATAGCAGAGCCCACTGATGTAATTACTTTAAACATCAATAATTGAGCTCCACCTGCCCATGGAATCTCAGTCTTTGCTGAAGGTGATAGGAACACCACAGTGTCCCTGAGGTGATGTTTTCCTTCTCTTTGCCTCTTCTATCTCCACTTGCTGTAACAGGGAGAAAAAAAGCAAACCCAACTTTAGAAGCAATATGTCTTCTCACTCTCTTCCTTCCTCTCCCCCAGTGTGTTATATGATATATTTCTCTGGGAAGAAGCAGAATTTGGGGAATTGTTTTCTTCTGTCAGCTAAATCTTAGTCACTATACATTGGTTGATGTATCTCCTTAGTGTTTATTATATTGGAATCTGAAATGCCTCTTTTCTTTTCCTTTTGCCCCTCATCACCCCATGTCCAATCTTCACCTAATCAGGAACATCACCAAGTTAGTGACTTGCCCAGGGTTACATAGGCAGTGTTATGTCAGAGGCAGGATTTGAATCCAGGTCTTCTTGGGTCTTGGGCCAGCTCTCCAACCTCTATGTTATGCTATCTCTTTTTAATTGTATTATAAACAGGTTATACTGAACAGCTGAAGGACCAATCTATCATCCCCTTTGGTTCACAGACCATGTTTTTAAATTATCCTTTGCCTTTGGACACAGTTATTTCCTAACACGCCTCTGCATAGATGGGGAAGTATCAGAAAGACAAAGGAAGTCTGTTTCTTAAGAGGCCAGTGAAGTCTAGTCAGCTCCTGGCAGTGAGGATCCTTGAACCTGGAACCTGACATCTTTGGTGGTCATTTTGTTGGGAGAAGGGAGAGTGGAAGGCTTTACAGGATGAAACCGTTTCTTGTGATATGTTCTTTCTTTTAATGAAGTTATTTTTCTCCAGGGTAAATCTGTTACTTCTACACAAATGTTCCTTCCTGGGAAATTTGGCAGCAAACCCATGGAAGGGGATGGCAGCAGAAGGAAGACCGGGAACAGTCAGGGTATGGAAGGCCACATGTGTTGGGCTAGGCTGGCAGGACTTATTTACTCCACCTTTGACTGAGTAACACCAGTTCCCCACAGACTCCCTATTCTCTTCGCCTACCCTGGACCCTTCTTATCTGAACTGAAAATTCTCTCCCCTTGGAGAAACACAACAAACCACGTGATAATTCAATGGGAGGTAAGGATGGGGGAGCAGCATCTCCATCAATTGATCAATATTTCTTAATAAGTTACTATGTGCTATGTAAAGCACTGAGGGTACAAAAAAAAGAAGGAGCAGTCCCTGCCCTCCAGGAGCTTACATACTAATAAGAGAGACACTGCACGTGTAAGCAGTAAATAGCTCAAGACCGAGGAGCTAACTGCTCTCATCAAAGCCCTATCACAGCCCATCGCTAAGATTTCTCTAGTACAAGGCAGTGGTAGCCAGGAGGGCAGGACACTGGTACCATTATACTATTATGCCATGTGGTAGAACCACGTCATTCTGAGAGAGATTTCTATCACACTGGGAATTTAAGTGGTGTCTTTAGGAGAAACACCTCCTCTTTCTTTATTTCCTTTACATTCCTGATATTTTTTTTTGGGTGGGGTGGGAGAGAAGATCTGGATATGTGATTTCATTGGTATAGGGAATTCCCAATAAAGAACTCTCTCTCTCTCTCTCTGAGGCAGCAAGGTGGGCACAGTGAATAGAGCACTGGCCCTGGAGTCAGAAGGCCATGAGTTCAAATCCAGCCTCAGAAACTTAACACTTACTAGCTGTGTGACCTTAGGCACCTTCCACCCTCCAAAAAGCAAAAAAAAAAAAAAAAAAAAAGAACTCCCTCTCTAAAGCAGATTGGTACCACCTTAGAGGCTAAGGCTACCCCTTTCATTTTCAAAGTGAAGAAAGTGAAGCCCCAAAAGGCTTGCCCAAAGTTGTATGGGCAGTAAGAGAGAAAGAATTTGCAAATCCCATACCCCTTTCATAGTCTTAGAGAGTTGACTGGGACATTGATGAAATGGCAGACAACCTCCCCAGGGTCACATAAGCTAGTATGTGTCATAGGTAAGGCTTCAACCCAGATCATCCTGAGTCCAAGGCTCTTTCTTCATCCCATGCTATTTCTCATATCAAAAATATACTCATTCTCACCCAGCCCCCAACATACACATGCACATACATACACACACATACACACACACATACACACATATACATACTTTAAATAGAGATCCACTGATGAATATCTCTGGGCTTTCGCCTCCAGTGGTGTCTTCTGGAATATATGAACAGCCAGTTTCTTTGCAAAATAAGGAAACTAAAATTTGCCAAAGTACAAAGAAATGGAGGAGGCCTTCTCAGGCCCAGGCCAAAACAAACATCTAGTGGGGATGGGACCAGATGGAACTGAATAGGGATGAACCTGCCACTGAGATAAAAGTGAAAGGAGGGACACTGGAGAGACAGGAAGGATTAAAGACCAAATCTCCCCCCCCCCCCACCCCTCCCACCCCTGCAAAGTGTGAGGATGGGGGATGAGGGTGGGGACCTTGACAAAGGAGGTGGAGTAGAAGAGGGAGGGGCATGCAAAACATTACAAGGACTGACAGCCCTAGGGGTAGCTTGTTGGGAGGAATGCAGAGTGGAACAACAAAAGGATCCTGGGTGGGATCTAATTGAGATGAGAATATACAAAACGGAACTAAATTTATGTAATTTGGCTCATCTGTGACTCAGTAGGATTTGGGTTTATTTAATATACAAAAATATCCAAGCACAGATGCAAAATGAAGAATGACAGAACTAGCTCAAAATATCATAGAAACCTATAATAATGCGGTTGTTAGTGGATGAGGAGAACATACTTTTAGGGCCTGGCTATTCTAGGGAGAAGGCTGTACTACTATACACAGATGATGAGCAGCCTAGCTTCTTTTGTGGTGTAGGGAGAACCTTTGGAGCAGCGTTTTCCTGTTTTTAGGTGATGCTAAAAGAAATGAGCCTAATCCCCTCATGCAGGAGGCTCAGTATCTTGAATCAAGAGAAATGAATAGAGGAAATGAGGCTTCCTCTGCCCCATCAGGCTATGGATTAAAAAGAGCCACCATGTCTGAGGCAGGGCGCTGAGAGTTTGGGGAGGAAAAAGAGAAGGACTGGGTTTGTTTCCCTGTTGCTGTGGATGTTAAATTGATGACTAACAGGGCTGCATGGGTCTAACCTGCAGGGCGTGTACCAGCAGCCTGCTTCAAAGTGGAGGGGTTGCAGGGACAGATCGAAGCCAGGGAAGCTTCCTGAATAGAGTTCAAGAAGTGCAAAGGTGAGCCAAGCAGAGGAAATGGCATAAGAGATTACAATTTCTTCAGCCCTCAGAGCAAGGGTTCTTGACCTGGGGTTCATAAACTTTTCAAAATTTTTAAATTTTTCTAAATTTTAAAATGTTTAAAATTAAATTTAAAAAAAGTTAAATAATTAGGGTTCATCAAACTGCCAAAGGGGTCCATGACACAAAAATATTTAAGGACTCCTGTATTGGAGTAATAATGAGGAAACCTCGTATGTAGCTGGTGCTGTGTGAGGGAGGCATACTTGGTTTCTCTTTGTACAAATGGGAAGGAGAGATGGAGTGTGCCTTTGCTGAGTTATAAAGTAGGAACAAAGGGCCCTGGCTTTTGCCCCGCCTGTCTCTAGGAGACTTATGCAGGATACGAAGACACCCTTTGGATGCTCAGAAATTGACTGGCTGGTTTTAATTGACACCACTTTATACAAGAATATCTTTGTATATGCTTTGAATGAGTCAAAGGGGAGGTGATGAATGAGAGTCCCTGGGATGGGGGTAAAGAAGCTCATGAGACTTAAGTGAATGACATAAACACATTTCAAAAACTAATGTATGAACTAAATGCCACCTGCAAAGGGGCGGAGGCAATGGATGAATGACAGACCCTATGCTCTGAGAGCCTGAAGGAGGCAAAGGGAGTTTGGCAGCCTCTCTCTCTTTCTCTCTCTCTCTGTCTCTCTGTCTCTCTCTCTCTCTGTGTCTCTCTCTCTGTCTCTGTCTCTCTCTCTGTCTCTGTCTCTCTCTCTCTGTCTCTCTCTCTCTCTCTCAATCTCTCTGTCTAATCTTTTATTGAATGTTGCACACAATAAAAGAAGGAGGATTCCACCCTGAACGTTCTGGGATTCAGAGCTAGAAAGAATCTTTTTAGTTCAACATTTCCCCATCCTTCCACCACCACCATCTAACCATCTAAAAATGTTTTAAAACAAGTTCATGAATCCCAGGTTATGAAGCCCTATCTAGTGTTGTCTACACAATGTCAAATAGTCACTTTGACATCTAACAAATCAGGAATATGATGCTTAAAGAAATTATGTGACTTGCCCAAAGTCACAGGAGTAATATGACAGGCAGGGTCAGAATTTGAATCTGGGTTATTTGACTGCAAATCTAGATTTTTGAGTTGTATTGAATTAAATCTTTGTGGGCAAATGATTCCTGGGAAGATCCAGACTTCTAATATAATTCATGCTCAATCTAGTAACACTGAAGAAAGACCTTAACAAAAAAAGACACATAGCTCTGTAGGTGTGACTAACCTGTATTTGACAATAAACAGGTAGGAAGCACAGATTTTAGACTTCTGTGGACCTTTGCCTCCTCACCCATCATTATTGGGATGTATCATTTTGCAGACAATCTTCCTAAATCTGATGGATGGAAATGTTTAACATGCAGGTCGAGTGTGTGAAGACAGAGAGATGGTACTTGCCTTAATTGACCTAGATCAATTTCACCACCAAATTCCACAGGAAATTCAATTACAGGATAAGGATATGAAACCTTAAGCAATGGTTCAAGCAGCAAAGAGTGCTAATGATCTGATGCTGAAGAGAGGGGAGTTTGTCTTCAAATTTTCTAAGTTTGGGGGAAATAAAAAATAGGTCAAAGGGGTGAAGGTAAGGGAGAAGATATTCCAAATAAGGAGGATGACTTTACACAAAAAAAGAAAGAAAATGTCTAAGAAAATTGATGATCCCTAAGTTAATGGGGAAAGTTTGCCCTTTTGGGGGCAGACAAAACACCTTAAGTAGGAACCTGAGTTGTCATTGCTGCCCAGCTGAGTCTTCCTACCCCAAGTTCTCAGAACTTCCAAGAGCCTCCTGGAACCAAATACATATCTGGCTGTTGGTTTGTCACAAGTGAGATGAAATTTATCACAGATTTAAGAAGCCCATGAGGATAAAGGTAAGACTAAATGCTCTCAATCCCTGATTCTGGGGGACTTTGTTTCATCTGTCATGGCTTAATGTTGAAATTCAGGGTCTGGAAATGCCACAATTTTTAAAGTATTAATTGCTTATAGAACAAGATGATTTCCAGACAAATACTTAGATGTCTCATGAAGATGAGGTACAGAGCTCAAAAGACTGATCTCCCACACACATTGTATCTTGTAGACCTTCACCAACCTGAACTTTCAAATCTAAAAATCATTATTTTTTAAAATTCCAATTAAAAAATTTCAATTATCAAGGTTCTATTTTTTCTCCCCATCTCCCCTTGCCTACCAAAAAACAATGAATAGTGAAAGAAAGAAATACAGAGCCCTTGTATTAAATATAGTCAAATTATACAAATTTCCACATTGATCTTGTTCCTTCTCCTGGTCATTAGCTTCCACCTCCCAAGGTCCTGAGTCTCAGTTCCTCTCTTTCCACCTCTCTTTAAGGTAAGGGATGGACTTTACTTTCTGGGTGAAGGACCACCCCCCCTTTCTGATGCACCTACACTCACAGGAAGACTGTCCTTTGTGCCACTGTTACTACCATCCTACCACTTGTCCTGTTCAATGAAAGAATTCCTAGCTATAATTCTGTGCTCAGTCCCTAGAGGCTGCCCATCTGTCCAACAAGTCACCATTCTCCATCAAATACCATTTGATTTCCAAATCAGAGCCCATGAAATAGTCTGTTTTTAAGAGGGGTTAGGAAGGATTCTTTTGTATTTTCTAGAACGATCCAGGTAGATGTTTGTGATGGCTGCTAGAAGTTCCTGCAAGGGTACCCTAGGGAGAGCCCAAGGCCCTGTAATAAATTTCTGCCACAGAATTCCCATGTCTGCTACTGATCAGATCTGAAGGTATATTATTGGGATTGGAGGCCTCTCATAGCATTTCCTATCTAAAGCAGTGCTTCCTAACTTTTTGTGTCACGGGTCCCTTTTGCAGTCTGGTGAAGACTACTGCTACCTTCTCAGAATCAAGTCTTTAAATGCACAAAACAAAATAAACAGGATGACAAAGAAAATCTGTTATGCTGAAATACAGTTATCAAAATGTTTTAAAACAAGTTCATTAACCCCAGGTTATGAAGCCTTATCTAGTGTTGTCTATACAATATCGAATAGTCACTTTGACTTTCATCAAGGATGGTTTTGAAATAAAAGGTTTTGATCTCACAGGCACTGGGCCATCTAGTGACAGTTGGGAAAATCACGCACCACTGCCACTGCCACATGAAAGAAATATTAGGAATGTTGCATCTTCAAAGTCATACACAAAATACTGGTATGTATAGCAATAGATGGAATGAGCCCCAGATTACTCCAAAGTCCAAGAATCTGGGTTCAAATCATACCTCTGATGTTTACTACCTGCTTGACTTTAGACAAATTATTTAACATCCTTGGGCCTTGGTTTCTCAATCTATAAAATGAAAGGTTTGGATTTGTTGTTATTTCCAACTCTTCATAGAACTATTTTGTGGTTTTCTTGGCAAATTTACTGGAATGGTTTACCATGTTTTACAGAGGCAAACAGGGTTAAGTGACTTGTCCAGGGTCACACAGCTAGTAAGTATCTGAGACTGGATTTGAGCTCAGGAAGGTGAGTCTTCCTGACTTCTGCGCCAATTCTCTATCCACTGCACCACCTAGCTGCCCTTTGTTTCTTCTTTCATTAGGTCTATGCTGCTGTGAGCTTTTATGCAAACAGATTATTGCACGTACATGGTTATATAGGAGTGTGTTAGAGTCATCTCCAACCCACTCAGACAGCCAACTATAAAATTTTCATTGTCAGCATTTACACCTCAGAAATCAGCAAACACTACAAATCAGGGCTTGATTTATTGTTTTGTTGATTGCCTGGTCATAAGAAAGAGATAGAATAAAATGTTAATAATGTAGTTTGAACTTAAAAGTGTGTTGTGCTTACATTTTTTCCCCAGAAAGAGGGTTGTTAAAACATTTACCAGTATACTCCTGGTGTGTGTGTATACATACATGCTTTCACATTTTTCTATTATGCTGTTTAATTGGGATGAAGTATGGATAAGTCCCAGGCACCAAATCTATAAAATTGAAGGCTGTCTCATTGTAGCCCCTTATGGAATTATGACAAAATCAGCACAACGAAGTAGGAAAATGTTACCATCTGACTACTGCCACTGCCCTACATCTCCCCGTCTAGACCAGTGTCCTCCACACAGGCAGGACCTGGACCTCTACACGCTTGCCACAAGATCCTTGGGAAGTTCTTTGGCCCATCCGAGTTGATTGGCGACTGGTCCTCTTAGCCTACTATTATCTATTGCTATCTATGGATACCAGAACATGTTTCACCTTCACATTTCATAGAATCATCCCCTCAGACCAAATTATTACTTACTTGTCTCCATATCCTCTGGAGAACTCCCTTCCTCATTCATTTTTCTTCACTGGCTCCAAGTCTCCTATAGGTGTTACCTTCCATTAAGATATAAGCTTCTTGAGGGTAAGGGTTATCTTTTTATATTTGTATACTCAGTGATTAGTGCAATGCCTGGGAAATAGACAGCACTTAATACATGCTTTTTTCATTCATTCATCTGTTCATTCATTTATTTACTGCTTCCCTAATGAACTGACAAAACAGAACCCCAAATAACTATGTAGTTTGGTGTATGAACTTTCTACTCCTACCTGGCTAGACTTAATAAAAAAAGGAGGAGTCAAGGGAAAGAACATTCCCCCTCTTTTTTATCTGTAGACTAGGACTGGATATCAGAACAGGGAAGGAATTTGCTTTTTCCCAGGCTAAGACCACCTAAAAGCTGCTGTTAACTAGATCATGATGCTGTAGTTAAGTTGCATCAAATTTTATCATCTGGGAAATGTCAAGGATGACTGGTCATATTGGGCTCAAGCTTACATAAGGATTGGAAAGAACATCGTTATTCCAAAAGTATCATGAGATCCTAAGCAAGAAGTGATAGAATTTACAATGCTTGAAAATTATTAAATTAATTGGACTTTTAAATACAAATTCCAGAAAGCCTTTGAGTTTCTGGTCAGTATAAAGGAATTTAAAAGTAAAAAAAATTATAAATTCTGTCCAAATTTTAAACAGCAACACTCAATCCCCTATGGCTAATTTCTGATTGAAGGGGTAGGGGGTTACCCTTGACCCCTTCCCCTGGAGGTTAGCATGGAGTTTGTTTCCAGCTATCTCTTTGGAACTATTGCCTCTTGGTCTCCAGAAAGGCCTCTGCTCTATATTCTTCCACCTTGTATGAGCAAAAACTCAATGTCAGCCTTGATTAATTAAGATAGAATCTAAATTAAGATCTCTGTTTTTCCATGTTTCTGTGGCAGAGTAGGATTGTCTGCATTTCAACTTCCAGGTATTCTGTGTAGCTAAAGATTTTGTGCATTTTATTGACTTAACTCTTGAGATTGAAAATGCTATAGATCCAGAATCCAAGCCAGTAATTAAAGAAGGTTTCAAGTGATTACTATTGTGAATTTGTTTTTACTTCTTAATTTATCCAGAAATTTTAACAGTGATCTACCTGGTTCAATACATTGGCGTCTCAGCATCATGTGGCAAGGTGGGTCAAGTTATAAGGCACCTAGCCCCCCAACTCCAAATTGCATAGAGAACTTCTACCAATATACCCACACAAGCATATTGAAATCAAGTAAGTTTAGGCTACTGATTATCACAGAATCAAGGCTACTGATCATCTATAATACCATGAAATGGTATGAAAGATTTAATGCTTCTCTGTTCCTCACACAATACACTCTGTATCTCAATTTCATGTTTTTTCATTGACTGCCCCTATGCCTAGAACTACCTCCTGACCTCACCTCAGGCTCCTGGGCTTCCTTCAAGTGCCAGATAAAATCTTGCCTTCTTCATGAAATCTTTTCTGGTTCCTCTTACTTGTTTACTGGAGTCAGCTTGTAGTGGCTAGAGCTAATTATTAAAATTTCAGTGTAAGCATCTATACCTCGGAAATTGGAAACCGCTACAAATCAGGTTTTGATTTGTTGTTCTGTTGATTATATAGCCTTAAGAAAATGATGGATAAAATGTTAATAATGCAGTTTCAAATTTCAGTTTCAAAGTATCTTGTGCATATATTTTTCCAGAGAACCGATTGTTGCTCAACATTTACTGACACATTTCGCCTAATGTTAATATCTTCTCTCTGTGATTATCTCTAATTTATCCTTTGTATAACTTATTTGTACGCAGTTTTTTACAGGTTGTCTCCCCAATTTGATTTTGAATTCCTTTGGGGCAGGGCCTGTGATTGCCTTTCTTTGTAGCACTAAAGCTGAGCATGTGTACTTGGCACACAGCACTTAATAAATGGTTGAAATACATATAAATTGCCCCCTGATTTTCTGACAAGTTCTAGGTTTAGTTCTGTGTGTCTCAAAACAGGGAGAAGTCAGAAACTGAGGAAAAAGAAGTAACACACAAACTTGTTTGCTTTGTTATTCATTGTTGTTCATCCTTCATTCTCGAAGAGGACCAGTGACATCAGCAGGGTGATGTCTTGAATCTCAAGTGAATTGGATTTAGGTGAGCAGAGCTGTGGAGAGTCATCAATCAGCCTCACTCTCTCCTCCAGACATGCTGAATGTCATTCACTAGGGATGGTATAGAACAGAGGTGGCAGAGAGAGGTTGGGCCAGATGCCCTTTAAGGCTAGACTTTAAAATAAGGGTTTTAGACTAAATGTTCTCAAAGGTACCTTTGAGCTCTGTGTCTATAAGCTTATGAGCCTAAGCCTTTCTTCCACTTCTGAAATACTATGCTTGATCATTACTTAAAAGATTGCAGCACAGAGCAATTAAGGTCTGAGAATCTTTCTCAGCCACAGAGAGAAAATTAAGTCAGGGTTCAGTGGGTTGACAGGCTTCAAAATAAACTTGGGTATTTCCATGAAGCAAAAATGTGTTGTTGTTGCTGTTTTAAGGAAGAAAGTCAGGCTAATCTCCTCTGCCTGCTTGCCTAGAACAGGACATTTCTGAGGCAAAATAAGCCTTTTGGTTTGGATCACAGGATTGTGCCACCTCATGGCATTGTGCCCAAATTGCAATATCAGTATTGGAGGGAGAAAAATCAGCCTGAACGTGGAAACATCAAAATCAAAGCTCTGAAACTGTAGCAGCTGAACCAACATACATCTCAGCTATTTCTAAGCACAAATACAAAAGTATGCAGACATACTCCAAATTGCAAGAAGGTAGACAGGTGAGAGGTCTAGTGGCTTGAGGGGTGGTAAAGCGAGGAGATGGGCACAGAAAGGAGTAAATAGGAGGGAGAGAGCCAGTAAGAGGATCAGTTTTTTAAAAGCGGGTAAATAGGAAAGAAGGGGAGTGGTCGACAACACTGAGGGATGGTAGTATGCATAATTTTTTTTGATTGTATGACAGAAGAACAGAGCAAGAGTGGGTGGATGGGAGACACAGAAACAGAACAGGAGTGGGTGAGCCATGTGGTGACAGAATACAAGTGGGCAAGGCAGAGGGAAATGGAGCAGGAGGTGGGGGGAGGGGTCAATGTGGTCATGTAACAAAAATGGATGAGACACAGATTTCTGAAGCTTTGCCTTTTTCCCCCCTCATTTAATAAAAAAATCCTCCAAAGCTGCTAAAAATGTCCTCTGTTGCATTGCTGGATGATGGTGGTGTACAGGAAGAGGGCACGTGGAGGGAATTACCTGACCCAGAATCCATTTCAGATGATGACAAAAATGTCAGTCCGTGACTTACCTCCGGCCTATATAGCCAAAATAGCAATTAAAACTGGATCCCCGTGAGCTCTTCCCACCTAAAAGGAGGAGGAGTCTTTCTTCTCCACTGCTGAATAATCAGGATGAGGCAAGGCTTATTTGGGCCCCAAGTCATTCACTGGACTTTACTTAGGAGAGTCAGAAATGTAGAAATATGGGTACTGAACTTCTTGGGCTTCCCTAGTACAGGACTGAACCTGACCCTCTTGGTCTTATTCTAGTCATCTCCTTTGACTTCCACATCATTCAATTAATTTAGCACTTCCTGCATACTCAGAATATTATATATAGAATATATTATACATATTTCTTGTGGCTGAAAGAGCCACAAGAGGGAAAAACATAGAGACTGTCCTTAGGAGCTCATACTATCTTTGGGAAAGCAAGACTTCTATACACGAAACAAAAAGAGCATGAGCAATTTGAGATTTGGTTTTTTTTTTTTATCCCATTTTTAAAAATTCCCCAGATTTGTGAAAAATGTTTAAATAGATTCCTCAGATCTTCACTTCTCCTGGAATTTTATGACCAGGCAATCATGGACAAAGCAAGGTATTACAATAATTATTTAGGTAACGTAGGCCAAAAGTTTGCTTTTGTCTGAATTTCTCAGAGAATGATCTCTTTAAGTTGAAAAAGCACTGTCTTTTGTGTAGGAAGGTGAGACTTTTGGCCATCATCAATCAGATATGTACTTTGAGGGGTTTTTTCCCTAATAGTAGAAGTTTATATGATTCTTTCATCTAATTGTTCTTATGCTCATTAGCAACGATTTGTAAGAAATCTATCTGAGAATGGAATGGGGGTCTTGGAGCCTGAGATAGGTGAGGGAAACTCCCAAAGGAACTGAATCATCTGAAGCATGATTGGGAGGAAGAAGAGGCGATCATCTTTCAGGAAACCACTTACTTTAGAACTGTTCAAATTGGGTTCTAAAATGTTCACAGAAAGACAAGCAAGATCATTTTTACAAGGCTGAAAGAGTCTAGGACACGGTAGGCTGATTAAAATGTTATTTTTAGCATTCTATGTGGATGTGGAAGAATTCTAGAACAGAAGTCAAAGGAATGGCTTGGGAGCAAGTTGGGGAAAGTATACCGTGATTATCTTACAGAACCACTTCTTGACTGGAGTAAGACAACCATCATTATGGAGATATGGCACACTTGAATACATATTTCTTGAGCCCTCCTCCTTTCATTTTGAAATATTATGGAAACAAGTACAGAAGGACTTTTTCAATCTGACAATGAAGGAAGCTGATAGCTAGCTGCTTCAACTGCTCTTCAGAGGGAATTAGCCAAACTAAAGAGGAAAATTGATCTCTTTGCTCTCAGAAGGGTGGGCATCTTGTTAAAGGATCATATACCTACATCAAACTCAAAAGCAATGTAAAATGGAGCATGAGTCCAGTAGATTTCTGACTCTAAGAAAGGAGCCAGAGTAAATTTACAAAACAGTTAACCAGAGTTTAAACCTGTTAAGCCTACTGAGTGAAATTCTCATTTGTACCTAGATGGTTCTTGAAAGTCTTGTCCACTTGTTAGATACTAGGGCCATTGGGCAGTGGGCCACCATGAGAGCCTCAAAGAACCAGGAGGAGAAGTGAGACTTGCCAAAAGGTGTCTGTGCCCACCTGTCCCATCACAGTACAATTTGGCATTGCTGCCTTGCACCCCATCTACATTTATTATCTCTGCTTTAGCCTCCTCTCCAGTTCATACCCAATTGCTTATGTTGAATCTGTATCTAGTTCTTCAAAGCTTGGTTGATGAAGGCTGTCCTCTCACCCATTCTGTTTTGATCCCTCTTCAGCTAAACTTTCTGATATGTGACTTTTTTTTTTATAGAATTGTATTCTGTTCCTGCCACTGCACACTTCCACCAATAATCTTTAAGCAGTTAGCTTGGCAGCTGCCTAGCAAATTGCTAATACATCCCAGCACTGTCTTGGTTACCCTATTTGCCCTGGAGTCTCACTTCAGGTCACCATACATAGTATGTCTCAATAACCGTACTTGAAATATTAGGTTATAAATACATTTGCTGTTGTTACCTGCGTACCAGGGATTCCCTAAGACTCAGGGCTCCTGTGTGTTGAATCTAATTCTGGGGACTAAGACAGTAAGGAAATGTTCTTTCTTTGGGATTCTCTGAGAAATTCAGAAAAGCAAACTTTTGACCTGAATTACCTAAATATGCCCCCAACTAGCATTTACTTCAGTTCAGTCTCCAAATATAACTTAAGTGTACTCATGCATAAAGGTAACAGGGTTCCTCATTCCTAAACAAGATCTCAAGGTAATAAATGTAAATTGGATATGGACAGCCTTTATTTAACCCCAAAGAAAATTGTGAAAGACATAAAGGGCTCATAGAAAT